>JACXIV010000040.1:2647207-2725444 GCA_014737475.1 Bombus confusus | reverse complement strand
GTTAAAAGATAAAATTGTTTATAAATAAATCCTATTTGCAAGTTTGAGTATTGTTGATAATGTCAAGATTTTTACCTGTTTGTGTAGAAATAAACTGTAGATGCAATGCATATTTTCAGTTTGAAAATTTTCACACGCGAGATCACTACATCGTCGAACTACAGATCACGAATGAACAAGTTTACAGACGAATATAGGAACTATGATAACGCGTACTGACTCTAATATTATGAAAAGATAAAGTAACAAATAACTAAGAACACACATTTTATATTTAATTAAGTAAAATTACACAAATAATTAGCACAAGATAATCAAACACTCTGTTAGAACTTTCGAACACTTCGAGTTTTGCAAGCACTATGCAAGTCAATGCAATGTCAAGCCGGAAGTGCATTTTAATTAAAATTTAATACGTAGTGAGAATATGAAATTCAAACAATTATTTATAGTAAATACTGTTTTATTTTGTTTATATGTGATCAAATATATTAATATAATTTTATATACGACAACATAATGTTAAAAAAATTTGTAAATATAATGTAATTTGCAAGATATAAAATCCCGCCAATATTAATTGTATAGATTGTTGATTAGAGTAGTACATTTACAAAAATTTTAAATTAATAACACATTTTATTTCACATTTCAATTTCTCTAAACCCAAAGTATTTTATAATTCAATAATACAATACTATGTTTTTTGTACATTGTATCCATTTAAAAAAGAGAAAATAGGACAAAAAGTAAAGATTCATATTTTGATTATTGATCTATATGTATATTTTATTAGTAACATACTTATTTCTGTAGCAACATTTATAAAAATGTTAAATAGCATATAAATATGTTATCACTACATATTTACAAAATATTTAATATAAATGATTTGATATCCAGCATCGTTTTCTTCATATCTTCGTATAATACATAAAATATTATGATTTTATTCCAAATTATAAGAACTATAAAGAATAAATAATCTCACGTCACAAGAAATAGTTCCTAAAATAATTCACTCAATATATGGACCCTCCATTTCAGAAATGCTTCTGGCAGTATTGCATTTCAACTGTTTAATGTACATACATCGAGTCAACTGATATAAATAGTCCTTTTACTCAGTTGCTCAGAATGGCGTACTTTGTGTTTGTTTCTTATTCGATTACTAGTGCTGTTAAGGCTATCACGTGGCATTTTTATAAAAAATTCCTTTTATTTAAGATATGAAATGTTCTTAATTCTTAGCTAGACTAGTTTTGTGCGCTCAATAATGTTGTAAGCGTTAAAATAACGCTTCTCTTTCCGTTTCATCCTATTTTAAAATGTGATGGTAATATGATTCCTATACAATTCCTTTTTCAAATGACTCATATCTGATTTCCACTGAATACTTTTCCCTAAAATTCTGCTAGGTTGCAATATTTAATCAACATTGACATATTGCCCTGTGACTGTGGCTGTTTGATGGTATCTTCTTCTTCCAGCAAAGTCTTCATTTTCCTCGTTTAATTGAGCCGAACAAGTTTCTACACCAGGATGCACAGGTGTAACCACAATTTGTTCGTAATCATAAACTTTTTTTCTGAAATTTGTGAACAATACCTCTTTTATTATTACAGTTTTGCCAAAAAAATATTACAACAATATTAAAAATTACCCCATTATTCTCAATAGCGACGTTTTCAGCCATTTAAACAATTTAAATTCGGATGATACACCTGGTTTAACTGCAGGATTAGCATGACCAATGTAACTCCAAACAAGGAAAACAACAACAATATTGGCAATAGCATAACCCCAATGAACAAGAAACATAATGAATAATTTTATAAGACACTGTAAAAGAAATTCATGCTATAATTATGCTTAAATCATTAGTTTGATGATGTATAAAAAAAAATTTACCCCTAATAATGAAAACCATCTATTACACAAAGGACTATACCAATTTCCCAGTTTATTATGGATATGAATTTTTCGTTCTGAATTATCCGTATTACTAGCATTTTCATCAATACTTGGAGAAGAATCTATATACATATTATTTTCAGAAAGGCTAGGATTTCTCTGAAAATGATAAATACAATATTTTCTATTTTGTTCTTCGTACAATAATTAATGAAACATTTACCTATACTTACAATAAGATTTTTATGTCTTATTCGTTCAGGAAATAAGTTATCGAGATCATTATCAATATCTGTTATCGAATTATTTCTACTTGCAGAGTCATAATCGCGATCAAACGTTGGGGACTGTGTTCGAAATCTTTGTTCACGAGACAATTGAATATCGAATGTTTGTGCAAGGGCGAAGTATGCATAATCCAAGCACGCGTATGTCAACAGAAAAGGCATAGTAACAATTGGCGCAAGTGTGTTAATTTGACCGGTAATAATGAAAGTCAATGTAACAATGGCAACGACTAACATTGCATACACGGGTACCTTGTTTGGTCCTTTCTAAAACGTAATAATTATTCTATGGTCATAACCTCACATAATAATAAAAGAAATGTATAATTATAAACTCATGCTCACCCCTCTTTGCAAACAACTGATTCCTGGTATTACGTTTTGACTAGCGATAGATTGAAGAACTCGAGGTGTACCATACATTGCACCCAAACAACTGCTAAATGATGACACATAAAGACCTGCCAGTAGCAATACTGAAATTGCTGATACTGTTGATGCAATCATAAAGTTCGTAAGTAGTGCCTTTCGAGTACAAGTTGCAGCGAGAAATAATGAAAAACATAAATACAAAAAGGTTCTGAAATTAAATACAGAATTTTGATTAAGTTCTTGCAATGGGTATGATACGTTTAATTTTGGATTATTATTTTTACCCAGTCCCTACAGCTGCCAATGTTCCATTAGGAATATCAGTAGATGGATGTTTTAAATCTCCACTCATATTAATACCAGCTAAAACACCAGTTACTGTGGGAAAGAATACGCCAAAAACTGTAAACCAATTATAGCCATCTTGATAGTTGGTAAAAGTATTATTTTTTAAATTTCCTGATAACCATCCTTCAAAACCCTCCTCTATAATATATATACAACATATATACAAAATTATACACTTGTCAGAGTAACAATAAAACTATTATGAACTATAGACCATTGCTCTTACCAACATTCACATGAGTAAAACTTCCAACCATAAAGTCTACACCAGCAAGCAATAAAATTAATAATAGAATAAATTGGAGTTTTATGACCCACTTAACACCAGCAATATTAATAACAGATAACAAGACAACAGCAGTACAAGCAAAACCACGTTCTGCCCATGTAGATTCTAAACCTACAAGACCAGCCATAGATTCTCCATACCCTAGAACATTTAGAGCACAGCCCACCGCCTACAAAAGGTTTTAAAGTAATGTTCTAAATATGATTGTTATACAAATTGTCCCACCTGTCCAAAACAATATAGTAATCCAATAGATCCACCAAATCTTGATCCTAACACATGTGATAGTAAAAAGTAAACTCCACCACTCTCTACACGACATCTTTCACATATTCCCACAGCAGACAATACAGTCACTAATGCGATACATACTAAAATAATGATGAAATATTAAAATTCTTCAAATGTTTAAATCTAATCATTATGATACATATAAATACAATTGTTATTACCTGTACACAAAATTATTAAAACAGCATTAAGAACACCAGCTTGGCCTACTATCCATCCAGATCTCAAAAAGACAATAACTCCAAAAATATTAATTAGACAAGATGTAAAAACCCCATCCCAAGTTCCAAATAATACAGGTTGAGAAATGAAAAAATTTGATTTCCACCAAGGATCGGCACTCTGAAAAGTAGGAAGTTTAAGAATATAATGATAAACACTCTTATCTTGATCACTTACATATTCTTGAGCAAACAATTCATTTGCTCCAGTTTGATACATTTCAGGACCAAGTTCTTCATATTCTCTATTATGTCTTTGTGTTTCGTTATTTCTTTGTGATTCTGCATTATTATGCAATCCATATCTAGACCAATCGATATCGCTATTATTTGCAGTATCTCCATTTGATAATTGATTTCTTTCATTCGACTCCATATCTTCTTTTATACAAATAAAATATTTATTTTATATAACAATTACTTATGTTTAACAGTTGAATCAGTCTTCTTGCTTTCAATCAATTCCGATTTTCTGGAGATTTTAGATAATAAACTGATAAGCACATAAAAAGTTTTTCCCTAAGGATCATGTCTACGTTATTTGTTAAAATACATTTTATTTAATGCTTTGAAAGGACAATTTTTAACAACCGATCTAACTTGAATAACATAAGCATCGAATTATTTTATTGTCATAACGAAAACGTCAAATGTACTTAGTGTTTACTGACGATTTTTATTAAAATAGGTTAGAACTCGATTTTAGAACTTTAAACAAGACGATAGTTATCATAGGCCTTCACAATAATGTAGTAATTTAATACATTCATCTTTTTAAATTTATCAACCTCTTATGTTAGTTTTGTCTCTTCAAATATATCACCAATATATACTGGTGACGTGTTGTTCCACGATAAAACGACCATTTTTGATCTTTCTAACGGTATCAACTATAAATATATACCGTAGTGATTAGTTCATCTCTATAACGCACTATGACGCTGACGCTACTAGATCGAATATTCATATTTAAATAAATATGTATATCACTCTTTTTAGAATACAGAATCATTTACTTAACAATACAGTCACGAATAAAAAATTTCATATAAATAAAAGTTAATCATATAAATAAAATAATCTTGTTCTGTTAATGGGTTTAATAAAACATTTTAGACATTATTGCAGAGTCTGACTTTAAAATATACATTTATTCGTATCCATTACAGATTACAAATAAAATCATACCCACATAAATGTATTAATCTAGAAATACACTCATTCGCGACAATCATTCGTTTCATAAAGGTAGAAAATCCAAATACTTTCAGGATTTATTTGAGGTCATTATCCGTTCGTAACATAAGGAGTACGCACAATCTACAAATACCGCTAAATACACTCTTCAATTCACACACTTGGAAACATTCTCATAACACAAAACATACAATTGTTCAATTTCCTCGAAATTTGAGTTTATCATAATAATAACAATAATCAATAGTTCTATGTCACGAATTATTATAAATTGTATATTTACAATATTATTTATGCTCCTCTTCTCCATTTTTCACCATTACTGAACTTAGTCATTTCTCGGCCACTTACTCCACATGTGCCGATTCCAACTCGACCATTTACATTTTCTGGTGTCGCAAATATACTCTTTTTAATCACACCTTTCTTAGAAGACTGCATTAAAAAACATAGTATATTAATAATTAAGAAATTTGGTAACGATTTGAAAAATAAAAAGTACCTTATTTGTAAATGCTAGCCATTTGTTTTTCTCCATTTCGCGCTCTTCTTCGAGTTCCTTAAATCGCTGAAGTTTCCTCTGTTTCTTTTTCTTTAGATATTCTCTTTGTTTGTTAGGATCTGAACCTGCTACTGCAGCAGCTTGCATTTTTCTGAAAATTAATAAACTTATCATTCGTGAAACCAGATAAATCTACCATGATGTTTCCATATAACATTTCTGGCTAAAAATAGAAAATATGAATAATGAATTCTGTAATAAATTCTAGTAATATTGATTATTGTAAAATGAATTATATGTAAAAAGAATAAGTGGTTACTACTACTTTATAAAATATAAAGACTAATAAATCGTTCCATCTCTATAAGAATAATGATAAAATAGAAATAATTTTAATTCACCTAGAAACTTATTTGCAAATTAATATAAAATACAGCTAAAAATTTACTTACAATTATTAATATTACATATTATCTTAAACTTCACTGTCATAAAACTCTTTATTACTTTGTCCTAAAAACATTATTATTATACTCAAATTCAAACTAACATACTATTTAAAATCATGTGTAACAGTATTTGTGTATGTGTATGTATGTGTATGTAAGAAAAATAAAAAAATATTCCAACAAAAATCTGTTATTTCTTGTTACCTTTTCCTGGATTCCGGCGATGTACACGAACAGTGCGACACCAAAAGACAAATGAACAATAACGGAATTTCAGATCGAAGCAGACCAAACAGTGGAGTGAATATTGTAGCCAATTGGGGATAAAGGAATAAGGAGAAAAATGAGCTATTAGTAATCATAATTTCTTATAAAACTTATCCCACAATGTTCTTAAAAAAAAGCTGATATGTGCTCAAAATTGTAGAGGGAAGATCATGTCAATAATGAATAAATAAAGCTAATAAATAATTGTTAACTCACTTTGACTTTTGATCTGCCCAATCTGACGCTGGCCTTTTAGCTACAGATTTTAATTGACTAAGCATTGTGACATCTGTGTTTTTATATTCATTAAATGTTATATTGACAACACCATCTTCACTTATTGCATCTATCGTTGCCTCGTAGTATCTAAAAAAAGTAAATGAAATAATAAAAGATATTGTATATACATTTTCAGATTGGTTTCAAATTTTACGAATACAATCATGATTATATTACTACATTATAGATTTGTATGCACTTATGAGAAATTTGAAGCAAAAATATATAGAATATATGTGATACATAAAAATATATGAAATATCTAAAGTGTGATATTTATTATAATTGAACTGTGGATTTTTATGCTATTTTATATATTTGAGAATATATTTAAAAAAGTAGAACCTCTGTGTAAAATTGTTTTATGTATCAAATATTATATTTTGGATATTTTATATATTTTTGTACCTTATATGCATTCTGTGCAATTCTATACTTCCAAATTTTCTATAATTGCAGACAAGTCTACAGTATAGTTATAACATTTAATAGGTAAAACAAATTTCTATCTATGTTTTATTCTTTAAATTACATTCATAAAGCCACTGTAAATAACTACTAATTTATCAAAAAAATATATGCAATTACTTACTTGCCATCCTCGCTCCAAGGTGCCATGCATTGATCACCAACCTTCCACTTATTGGCCAAAACTGCAAGTAAAATAGGATCTTTAGCATCCATGCCATTGGCTTGCCTTTTTTCCTGCTGTTGTGATTTAATTAAATCATGTGTCAGCTCTATTACTTCCTCGAGATCAATTTTCAATTTCAGCAGTTCTTCATTAGTGGGGTCCGTGGTAAGCGCCGCTTCCACCTAAAACGATAAAACACAAAATTCATTAAATGTTCTAGTGTCGTAAACAAGGAGGAAATCTCCAAAAATGGACTCGCCATCCCATCGTTTTTGTTAGGTTAAACAAAAAACAAAAGCCGTACCTGTTGAAGCTGTAACTTATAATTTTGTAAATCATCCATGGCGAGATCAACAATATCTTAACAAAGATAAAAATAACGTCCAACAGCTGTTTTTTCCCTTTCTAATGCTCCTGTCAGAAAATCAAGCAAACGCGAACACTACAAACCACCCTACCCTCTATGTGTGTATACGATCGTTTTAAATGCAAAACAATTCGTAAGATGGCACTGTCAGCTTTAGCGTTTACAAAAATATAGATATCATTAACATTTTTATAATAAAATATTATGAGATAAAATATATTCCTTCTTTCATGAAGTATAAATAAAGAAGTAACATTTCGTACAATTGAAAAATTAGATACATATTAAATCTCCAATTGTATGAATGACTAACTATATATGCAATATATATACATACATATATGTAATTATTCCATATATGTATTGTGTACTTCACTTGTGTTGCATTAGTACAACAATTGAATACACGTTGTAATTAATACTGTTTGACAGTTGACGGAAAACGTCAATTATGGCTTATCCGGTAATTATCTTGCTGCAATTCAGATAGAAATACTTTGTCAATAAATTAAACTACCTAAATTTATCATTTTAAAATATATTTAATGTATTGTGTACGTTTATTATAATTATTTATAAAGCATTACAATATTTATTATAACACTTATGTTATGTTTTGCTTATTCATCATTTGTTTATATTTCATTGTTTCAAAGCGAATGTTATATATTTTTAGAATTCAGTGTTTGGAGCAACAAATCCTGAAACACAAGTAAGTCCAGAAGTACAGCAATGGTTTGCTGCTGTTGATAGAGACAGCAGTGGGAGAATCACAGCTATAGAATTACAATCTGCTTTAGCAAATGGACAAGGGGGTACATTTTCAGATACTGCTTGCCGACTTATGATAGGTATATTCTTATAATTTAATATTCTAATTTATCGATAAATTTCAGAATATTTAAAACATTTTATTCTCCATTTATAGGAATGTTTGATAAAGAAAAGAATGGTACAATAGATTTGTATGAGTTTCAAGCTCTTTATAACTATATTAATGCATGGTTGGGTGTTTTTCGTAGTTTTGATCATGATAATTCTGGAAGTATACAAGAAAATGAATTAAGTGCAGCATTAACAAGAATGGGATATAGATTAAGTCCAGAGTTTATATCATTTCTTATAAAGAAAAGTGATCCTAAGGGCCATTCTAGTATCACAGTTGATCAATTTATTGTATTATGTGTACAAATTCAAAGATTTACAGGTAAATATATACATATAACAAATAAAAATATGTTAAAATCATTGAAAATAATAAAAATATTAAAAACTAAATTGTATAAATAAACTTCGTTTTTCACTTCTTTTTATAGATGCTTTCCGAGTAAGAGATACTGAGCAAGCAGGGGTAATCAATATTGGATTTGAAGATTTTCTAGGTGTTGCACTTGATTGCACTGTAGAATAGTTCTTCTTTTTAACAATAGTTGAATTACATTTAATACAATTGATTCCAAAATTAATATTGTAAGTCATGATCTTCTTAATAACAGACACAGCTATAACTTTTCTAGCTTAGAATTATTTTAGAATAATTGCATACAAATATGATAAAACAGGATATTTTAATTATGCTTGGGTGTTTAATGTGGATTCAATAAAATAGGGCGAAAAATAATTAAAAATTTTGGAAATTAATTGTAAGATTGCAATTATTTTATGAATTTGCGTTTTATTTAAATTTCATTTCATGTATGTAAATAAATTAACAAAAATTACGTTTAATAAGTGGCATTACTATAATATTAATGTAATATCTATATTTTATCAATTAGAACAAAAAATTGTTAATGTATTTTATATTACATTACTTATGTTTCTTTATAGTAAGTTTTTTTGGTGGTAAGTTTTGGTTTGCAAAATTTTTATATATAGTTGTCATTGCTTTATTGGTTTAAGTTTAAACTGATTTAAGTAATGGCAGCTAAAATGTATTATTGCGTGTTTGTGCATAAGTTTCTTGTGAAAAACCTACTTATATTTTTGAATGTACATGAAATAATGCATTGAATTATGTGATAATTCATATATGTAGATATGAAAAAGTGAATATTCTATTCCAAATAATCATAGTTCCAACATATTTTTCGAAAAATGTTTCTCTAACCTAACATCAAAAGAATAAATACATTAAGTATCTTTTGGAAGGCTATATGCAACAATAATAAATATGAATTTGTTCCGATGTCTACATGTATAACTACATATATTACAAAACGTTATAATAATGTAAATTAAAATTTGAAAATGATTACTACATTGTTTATTGAAATAATAATAGTATACAATTAAAGACTATATAATTAGGTAAGAGGATAATTATAAAATTTATTAGAATATATTTCATTAAAGAAACATATTTGAACCTCAAATGACAGTGTAATACAAAATTATTAATAGTATATTATTTTAAGTAAATAAGGAATCTTGTTGAATGTACATCACATGACAATTATATAATCTTTGTAACACGAATAATGAAGACCATATTTATAATATAATATTATTGTTCATATTAAAAGATTTAAGATAATACTATTTATAATCACATTTAATTTAGAATATAAGTAATGATAATTATCTAATTTAATCAGATGTTTCAATGAGGCTTTGTACGATGGATCAAAACTCAAAAATTGTGATATAACATCACATGCTAGACAGGCACATGAAAGAATTCAAGAATTCAATAGATTAAAAAGAGCCAGACAACTTCTTGATGCTATTTCCCTCACAAATGAATTACTTGCAGATGGTTCAAATGTAGAAATATTGAGTCTTGCTAATACAATAATAAAAAGATTTAAAGTCTTGGGTGTATCTAACATATCATTAGGTAAAGAACATATTCATGTAAACATCATGATCTTCTATTATATTTTTCTTTGAATAAATACAAATTTTTACAGAAAATCCCAGTCAAAATACAAGGACATCTATATTCAAACCTTCTCATACTGGTATTTATCACTGTTGTACTTTCTGTTCAAGCGGGGGTAAGAAAGAAGCCACTTGTGGATGTGGAGGAATTATACCTGGTAATATATAAATTCTCTAAATAATTTTATTATACACCATTATTTACTACAGTATAGAATATATCATGTAATTAAAGGTGGATATAAAGGTTGTGGACATGGTCACATTGGACATCCTGGGGTATATCATTGGTCTTGCTGTGGATCAATCTTACGTTATGGATGTTGTCTCTCTTTTCAAAAAAGTATACATCAACTGCTGTTTTAATGGTAGTGGTTTGAAATAAATTTTATTTTTTCATGAATATGTTTTATTCCTTTTACAAAAATAAACATTTATTATATATAAATAATAGCACAAAATTATATAATGGAATGTTTTATATTTTTTAATTATTTGTATAATAACAGTTATTTTTTATCACAGTTTTTTGTATCCTATAGCAATGTATAAGTTTTTACCTCAAATGACAGTCACAAAATATTCTTAATTGAATCTTAAGATCTATAGCAATAATCATCACATGACAATTCAGATACATGTACGTAGATAATATATATATGTATATTTATTTACATATGTTTCTCTTATAATATACCTTCTGTTTTAGCACATCCCTAATTTTTTTTATATGTGTGTGTGTATATATATATATATATATATATATATATATATCTTATAATCGTAATATTATTTGACAAATAATTGATTTAAAAAGTTATTAATTTAACATACCTATAATCAACTGAAATGCAGGTATCCCTTATTTCCTCAAAAGAACTATTTAAAAAAGCATCTCGATCGTACTGTGTTAAGAGCATGTTTAAAAGCATTTTTGCTCCTTGCAACATTTTCGTTAAATATAAAATAACTCGTTTTGCAACTCCAACAGCATTTTCACTTGCATGACCTCTGTGTTGACTACTCCACATACATTCTTTACAAGTTACCTAAAAAATATCTTATATACATAAAAAATACTATTCGTTAAATAGAAAAATATTATACATATAATTAAAATAGCAAATTATAAACCTGTTGACAAGCAATACAATAAAAACGTAAAGCGTGTGTGGGATGTTGCTGGCAAAGTGCAGTACGTCGTACTTTTGTAGCTTCCATTAGAGGTCTTATCGAATGTTTTAATGGTTTTAATTCCAATGTGATTTGTTGTTGATGTTTCATACCACAGTCTAAGCAAAAATTGCGAAGACACGCGGAACACTGAACAACTGCCTTTAAAAATATTAAATATTAAAAGTAACATTTTTAAGTATCTTTAAGATGGAAATTTATTTTAATTTGACATAATGCTTACAACAACTTCATCTGGGCAAATATCACAAAGTATTTTGTTTGTAAATTTAGAGCGGATAGCACTCATTACCAGACGATATTGAAGAGGATAATGCGGAGGTGGAACTGTTGAATTAGCATTTGGTAATTGAACATCACATAGAGGACAAATTTCGTAATAATTATTTTTGCTGCTTTCCGATTGATTGTTTTGAGTTTTAATACTTTTTGTAGAATTATAAAATGCTGCGAATGTAAAAGAGAGCATAATAAGATGATTTTTGTTTTTGAGAAGGTACATTAAATTTTTAATTCTATACCACTTACGTTTACTCATTAATTCTGAAATACATGTTGAACATATAGGATGTAAGCAAGGAAGTAATCTAGGTTCCTGCATGCTTTGGCCACATCTAGGACATTGAAAATCTTTGTCTTCCTGCATATTAAAGGAAGAAAAACTTTCCTCTTGTATATCTCCATTTATTTGGTCTTTCATGCCATAAGGTAGCTCAAAAAATTGATATACAGAATTTGATCTATTCGCATTTCATGATAAAGGCGGATTGGAGCATTTATCATAGTTAAATGAAAAAAAATTATGTAACTTTTTTTACGGTAAAAGATTTTAGTAAAGTTTAGTAAAATATATAAGAAAAGAATTTGCATTTTATGCCAATGTATATAAAAATTAAAAGTAGCACTTACCGTACGTTTTTAACGGAACGTAATGGCTCCACGTTAACAGTGGAATATCCATCTCCAATTTTATTTTTTCGTTCAAGAAATATGCAATCTTTATTACTAAGTTCATTGTTCTCATTTTCATCGTCCATCGATGACTTTTCACTGCAGCAACTCTTTATAGATCGATATTTCGAACAGTTGATAAAATCCATAGACACCATTAAATTGTCACGCTAATTTATTTATTGATATAATTAAAATTACGTAAATTATTTAATCTAAAAAAGATTAAAGAGGACTTACTGATTTATGGAGGAACGTAATATATACAGAAATTCGTCGGCGGATAGTATGAATATCTTTTGCACTACTTCGTGCTTGCCATAGCGTAATGAGTTATAAATAACGCTAAAGCGAACGCATGCGAAACGAAAATGTGGCTGCTTTAGAATGCTTTATACTAAATTTAAAATCATTTTATGATTACTGTTACTTATATTGTTTTATAATTGTAACACTTGCTATAATAAATAATTACAATTTCTATTTAATATCGAAAAATATATTCGCTTAAAATATATGTTAAGGGAAATTAAACACCACATTAACTATATGGATAATAAATTTTATTATTTATCCATATGTAGTGTAAAAATAAGATCGATGATATACGTATTAAAGAGCAAGTATTACATACAAGGGATATATGAATAAGAAATAATTATATATATAAATACTAATTCCAATACTTTCTAAGGCCGTAATCAAATCAAGTTTGATCATTGTGCTATAATACCGCACGCGCATATACGGCGGTACAACTACAATTATATAATAAAAGTTTCAAATATGTGTACACAATACCAATAAATATATGTGTTATTTCGAATAAATCAAACAAGATGCAATGAAGTGAGCGCATGTATTTTCTTGTCTCTAATCAGTACTTCATTAAGTACGTCTAGTTTCGTCAAATTCTTTTTACAAGTGGCAACTTCTGAGAAATCATATCCTTGCTAGATACATACTTAAAATTACAGCCTTGTAACTGACTAGTAAAATTATACGCTTTCTTTTCTTTCGGCCAAACGTACACAATTGTGCCTCGTTTAACGAGATCTTACGTTCTATACATTCCTGAAACAAATTCCTGAAATTATAACTTACTTAATGCGCGATTCATTAAAACCCTACCAAGTGTGGCTATTACCTCATGTTTTCACTCTAGAGCCCACTTTAATAAAGCCGTTTCGAGATTTACCGTTTCTTACTTGACTGCTATTTTTCGCTTTACGATGTTCGAATAAGACATCATCAGAGTCCGTGTCTGATTCAGATAACACTATTTTATGTGTTGAAACTATAAAAATAAACACATAAAGATTCGTGATATAATATTATTTCTAAATTCATATAAAAGGAAAGGTGCCGTACATGTGCTGCTGTCGTCCTCCGGTTCCGGTTGTAGAAGGGAATAACGCGGTGGTTTCTTCTTAGTACCAGGTGAACGTCGTTTACCTGTACATATTCTTTGACACAGACAAATAAGACTCCAAATGAGGCCAACCCAACATACAACTAAAGACAATAACGCTATTATTACATAGAGGATACTCCAATCTGAAAAAAAGTATGATTCCAAGTCAGCTTGATTCATTTTCATATTAAAATTTACTTTTCGTATTTATTTTAACATACCACAATTGGAATCGCCATTGCCAAAGTACTTCTGTATTAAATTTTGCATCCAAAATGCTTCACACATACATAATCTTGTTTCTTGATCACATACTCCATGGCCTATTTAAGAACAAATTTTGTGCAACAAAATTATTTATAATGTAATGATATTTAATACAAGATACTTACCCGAACAATTATTTTGACACACGGCAGTATCAATGTTTGCAACAGACAAGTGAAGAATGCCTGAATCTTGTCTTAATTTTTCTTTCAATCGTTTAACTACTTCTGGTCCGTGCATAGCGACTTTCCCTCCTTTTTTCTCTACATAGAAAACTAAGACAGCTCTGCCTGTATGTGGTTCTGCTCTTAAATTTCGGACAACAATAGATGCTTCATCCCGCAGTAACATTTGTAATTTTAATACCAAAGAATTTTTTTGCGACACTGTTAACAAATTTGCTTCGATATTCAATGTTAATTCAATTAAATGCAATAATTGTGGGTCTGTAAAGAATATATATACATTATTTAAAGCTTTATTACAGTATTTTTTCTTTTCTTCTGTAATATTTACCAGGTTTTACTATCACGGATACACTGTCCTCGCTACTAAGACCTTGGTCATCTATTACTTTTAATCTAAAAACGTATCTTCCTGGCAAGATATCTGTCAACTATGAATAAAATTCAAAAATACTCTTTTATGAATAAAAAATTGTCTACTTATAATACTGTTAAACATTATTACCATTAAGATTGGTGATTTATCAGAATTCTGAACTATAGTGCCTATAGCAAGACTAGACGGATCCCTCGACCACATCCATTCACTAATTCTTAAGTCGTCAGTTGATTGAGATCCATTAATAATTAGTGCGCTAATCGGGGCTACAACAACCTGATCTCCACCTGCGTTTGCTCTCGGAGCAGCATTTTTATCTATGTAATAAAGTTAATTTTAATAATCAAGTAATTACAAATGCTAGTTAATAGTGTAGGATAACATTCTATTTACTTTGTGTAACTTTTACTTTGACGGTATCCGAATCTTTATTTCCATTATCATCAATCACAGTTAACTTAAACTCGTAATCACCCTTCGTTAATTTTGTAATATTCGTAACTGATTCATTCACTGCCGAAAATACGGCATTATTAGGTCCACTGTTAAATCAAATTTAATACTACATTATAATATTACAAGATATAATCAATTAAATATATGAACTTAATGTACAAACTTAAATTTACCTCATTTGCTCCCAATGGTAAGATACAATCTTAATATCATCTTTACTTTTCCGACCATCAAGTACAGCTTTTGTTTCGGGTAATGCTATAGTTATAACTTCGCCAGCATCAGCTATTTCAAATTATATAAAATAGAATAATAATACTTATTAGATTTTTTCGGTAGAAATATAAGAATAATTAAAATGATGTAATTACCTTTCGGCGGTTTATTGGTTGGTGGTTTCACAAACACATGAACCTCAGCTGTAGAAAATTGTTCTGAATCATCTGTTACTTTTAGCACAAATGTATACATTCCTTCCTCCAAATTAGACAGTTGTAAATACGGCGTTCTTGTATTCTGCATATCTACTGCCTTGTTTTGATCCGAAGGACTCTTTGTCCATTCCCAACTTGCTATTCCATGATCATCTGTACTTAAATTACCATTAAGCGTCAAAGTGTTCTGAGGTAAATATATAATAATGTCTTGACCAGCATTAGCACTAGGAGGATAATCAATTATTTTCAAAACTGTTATATTAGCACTTGTAGAATTAGTGATATGATTAGAATCTTCTACTGTCAACCTAAAAAAATAAAAGATTTGAAATATTAAACAATTATTAAATTTTATTATAACAGTTGTAATATCAGTTAATAACACACAGTTTAATTAAACAGTTTGTAATATCAATACTAACTTAAAAGTATAGTTGCCTGGAATAAGATTATCTAACTGTAAAGTAGGTGTATCAATTAAATTAGGATGATATCCGATAGGACCTCGTTGCAATTCCCAATGATAAGAAATAACACGATCGTCATCTTTACTCGACGAACCATCTAACACAGCTCCCGTATTTGGTAATTTTACAATCTGCGACCCGGGTGAAATTATAGCAATTGGTGCTTGATTTATTCTCTTGGCTGCAAATAATATTAAATCAATAAATTATAATAACCAAAGAAAATATAAGCATAATAAGAAAACTTACGTGGCAAAACGCTAACATTTGCGTATGCTTCTCCATAGGTATTTGGACCATTTACTGTTACTTTAAAAGTATATAAACCCTCAGATAAATTACTTAATTTAACAGTCATACAGTTCTGATCAGACATTGTGCCAGTATGGCCATCTGGTTGACTTAAAAGACTCCAA
This sequence comes from Bombus confusus, assembly GCA_014737475.1. Classification (NCBI taxonomy): domain Eukaryota; kingdom Metazoa; phylum Arthropoda; class Insecta; order Hymenoptera; family Apidae; genus Bombus; species Bombus confusus. Next base: position 2,708,978 of record JACXIV010000040.1, on the reverse strand, counting down.
GCATAATTGTAATGTTCATTTCCTTGTTCTGCTGGCACAGTATACGCAGATAATGTTACTTCATTCTCTGGTAAGCGTACTTCTTTTGAAACTGCAGAAACTAGCAGCCGTTTTACTGGTGGCTTCATAGATGTTCCAGAATCTTTTATACTTTGTGGTTTTCCTTGAGGTGTTACACCAAGTTCTATGTCTTCCACCAAAGTGCAAATTCCTAGCACAATTAATACAAATTAAAAAATACTCAATAAATTAAAAACACATTGAATATCTTTCTAATGACCACTTAAATGATATAATTACCTGCACTATTGTGCTTAAATCCAGTAGAACATTGACAAATTCCAATATCAGACTTATCCCCAGACTTAACACAGATTTCATGCTCTAAACAATTTGTTTGAGTGATGCAACCCATCCCATTTGACCCACCAAAAAGAATATGATCTCCTTCTGTACCATCCATGACAAAACCTCTAGAAATCAATTAAAATAATTATTAATTAAACGAAATTATAATAAAATATTATATATGAAATTGAAATCTTACCCGGTATCATCATTTACTTGATCCAACAAATCACTCCACATCTCATCTTCTTCTACAGGTTTAACTAGAACCATACTTGGAGGATTTTCGTTTGCCAAGTCCTTCCTATATAAAGGTATACATAATTTGGAACTTTTACATTGTACATGATAACAGGTGCCATTATGCATAAGTGCCACATTGCATGTAGTTTCAGTGCAGCATGCAGCGACACAGTGTTTCATGGTATTTAAAGGCTGGGTAGTATATATTCCACTAGATAGATTTCCACGAGGTATGTAACTTGTAAAAGCTCTCGGATATAAACCTGGGCATAGCATTTGCCATTTTGTGTCCCTATCTGGATAATCACCAATGCAATTTCCAAATAGCAATAAATATAATCCTAAATAGAGGATCTTAAACATTTTCAACTACAAAAAAATTCCAATATAAAATATCTTATTTGAAATCTTTCTGTAAAATTATTAATGTTAATTTTTACATAAAGAAAATATTTTACCTTCTTATTCGTACACTTCAAAATTATCAATAAAAGTCGGTATGATCGAAATAACTTTTCAGGTTATTCTATAACACATCTGTCACCTTAAGGATTGCTTTACTATCTAATACTGGTCGCAGACTGTCGAGAGATCGTGTAGTATTATGTTCCGCTGGTATTAATTCCAACTTGAGTATAAACATATATGGCCCAGGCTTATCATATATTAACAGCATGTTATTATCAGCACCAGCAGCTAATCAACTATAGGGGAATTTATCATATTTCCTGTTACACCGGAATAAAGAAAGGCCAAGTGAAGAAAACTGACGTTTCAGCTAATAGCACGTTATCAGTCTAAAATGTATATTATTGTTAATTAACTTCATGAACTGATCATATTCATCAAAATAAACCATTACCGAAAGTACTTTGCACGCTATTATCCTTTGACAATTCACATGCTGTAACACCTGTGCTTAACAGAAATGTTTTGCAGAGGTCGACACCAGTAAAAATAATAATTGACAGACAAATTAACTCTGGAGTAATTTACAAAGTTACACGTGTATCGCGTATTCGTTATATTGTATTTTTGTTACATTTGTCGATCTACGTGTTTCGTCATTCATGTTATTGAAAAACGGCGCTCCATGTTATCTATATTGATTATGTAAATGAAGCGGCTTGCGAGTCTTATTGTCTGGCTTATTGAATAATAATTAGATATCGGAACAAAAATTTTTAGGAAAAGTTTCTGTCAAAAAATATCGTTTCACATTAATAATTAAACTTAATTTCAACAGAATATATTTTTTAATTTAAGGTTTATAAAATTACTATTTATATAGCGTAATATTGAAATTAATATTAAATTATTGCTCAACGTAGACAAGATGATATACATAGATTGTAATACATACAATAGCGGATATATATAATAATATGTATATGTAATAGTTGTAATAAGTTCATTTATGTTTTCTTTAAAAAGCACGTCAAGTGTTATTATTCTTACACAAAATCTAATTATTGATTGAACCAACGAGTAATTTATTTATCTCACTTTATTGTAAATACAGATACATGTATTGTATCAAAAGAATGAATTTATTGCTTAACTTAATATTTCATCCTACAAATTACAATAATTGCCAAAAAAATTACGCACAAAAAGAAAATACCATGTATTACTAATATTTTATTCATGGAATGGGTTGTTCATAAAATTTCCCGCGTTCGATGCGCAGATAATACTGCACATTCCACGATGCTGCCACTGGTGAGGTATTTGCGAAGTTGTTTACAGCCCCGTGCATTCAAACACCGGAAAGAGGTATGGGTATGAGCAAGTTCATCGGGTTCGTCGTGGGTGGCCTGGAAGCGAACGGAACGTGTGTGTGGTCCGAGCGTTCGTATGCTGGATGCGACTGTCGCGAGCGTAGAAGATGCAAGACGCTTTGTCCGAACGAAACGGAGAGCCTTCTCCGTGGCACTGTATAGTCGTTCAGAAAATAATTGGCGTGTAGTTTTAAGCGATGCGTCCGAAGGTACTATTTTTATTCATGGAATACTTTTGTTGTTTATCTCTGGTGCAGTACACGTGACATTTTCTTTTTAATTGAGCCGATAGCATGCCGGGGAATCGCGCACCGATTACGAAACCCCATAACAAATTATCACTATATAGTACATCACTTTCTTTTTTTTTTTTTTAATAATATTGATTGTTTTCTTTTTCACGATAATTAATCTTTTTTCAGATGACGCTCCTATTGATTTATTATTTTTTAATCTTTCATCGAGCGTCGTCGGAACTGGCGCACGGATTTCCTACTAATTCGAATAGCAATAATGAAACATGGAAACATGGTTTAGAGTTGAGTCCCAGGCACAGAATTAAGGATTCCACTTACCTACTGGACAGGTACCCCATGAGAGAATTACCACCTGATTCTTTAAATTGTCATAGACCAGCAAAATGTGTAGAAATGCAAAGGAGTACTTGTATGGGTACAAGATTGTCATATACCACTACTACATTGGATCTTATACCTGAACGTGTAACCCAAGATATTGTAGAGGTATATTATATTACATATGTAGTATAATTCACATAGATACTTTTAAATATGAATACATTTATAAATGTAATTTTTGATTTTTAAATTACAAGAGGTAAATCTTTCAAGTCTAGAGTCACTTTCTCTTTTCTTTATTCTTTTGTTATACCAGAAATCTCAGGTCAGAAAAATCCTATTTAAAATCACCTCAGGTACTTCCTGCATCAACTATATCACTCCTAAAGATTACAATGCTTTTTCCTTGTTCCTATATTATTTAAAATATTCTTTACACTCTAATATTTTATTTTTCGTTTTATTAGATGTATTTATTATGTACTTATTTTACAGGAAAAACTACATGTATTACAAGCATTAAGACATATGCCAAAGTGTTGGGCAGTTGTTCAACCCCTCTTGTGCTCAATATTTATGCCAAAATGTATCAATGACACAGTGGATTTACCATCACAAGAGATGTGTAAAATGGTTTCAGGACCTTGTAGAATCGTGTTCAATCACACAATATGGCCAAGTTTTGTTAAATGTGAAAATACAGATTTATTTCCCAGATTATGTAAAAATGATATTAGGGAACTGAAATTTAATATTTCTGGTAAATGCCTAAAGCCATTGGTCCCAACTGATAACGCACTTGCTATTTTTGAAGGAGTTGAAGGTTGTGGAACACAGTGCAATGATCCACTTTTTACACCAGATGAGCATAAGCAAATTCATTCTTTTATTGCCTGGGCTGCAGGCATCTGTGGTTCATTCAATTTATTCACAGTTGTAAGTAATAATTGTCATGATAAAGGAATATAAAATGGACAACATTGTATCTAATTTGTGTGTTATTTCAGATAACATTCTTAATTGATTGGAGAAGTGCAAATAAATATCCAGCTTTAGTTGTATTTTATATAAACTGTTGCTTTATGATGTCCTGTATTGGATGGCTTGCTCAGTTTACAGGAAGCAGAGAAGTAATTGTGTGCAGGAAAGATGGAACCTTAAGAATGAGTGAGCCAAGGTAACTTATAATTATTTAATGTGCACAATAAATTGTTGCATATTTACATATGTCATATTTTATTGAAAATCTTTATATTAGTCAGACATAAAAACTTTGTGTACTAATATATTTTCAGTGGAGAGAATTTGTCATGCGTCGTAGTGTTTGTTCTTGTGTATTACTCCCTTATGGCAGCTATGGTATGGTTTGTGATCCTTACATATGCTTGGCACATGAGTTTTCAAGCATTAGGCAAAATTCAAGACAGGATCGACAAGAAGGGCTCATACTTCCATTTAATTGCTTGGTGTTTACCACTTGTCCTTACTGTTACAATCATGGCATTAGGGGAAATTGATGGAAATAGTGTTACTGGTATATGTTTTGTGGGTTACACTAATCACGCAGTCAGAGCTTGGTTTTTGCTTGGCCCTGTGTTGATCGTTTTACTCGTTGGAGGTTATTTCTTATGCAGGGGTATGTTTTGAATTCACATTTTTTTTCTATTTAGCTTTCTCATTTAAATTTTCTATTGTTCTACACCTTTCATTCATATAATAAAATTTATTTCTTTGTATGCTTTCATAAAGATCATAGTCTGTAAGTATCTTGGTGAAAATAAATATTAAAAAATGATATTTTACTTTAAGTTAACTGACATTATTGTTAATATTTTTAGGATTAATTACTTTGATTCGACTAAAAATAAGCAGTCAAGAAATTATATCTGAAAGAGCAAGTTCTAAAATACGAGAGACCATCGTGCGAACGGGACTATTCTCGATTTTCACATTTGCTGCAGTTGTAGTGACTTTTTATTGCCACATTTACGAATTTCAACATTCTGAAGAATGGCGTCAGAGTTTTAGGAATTACATGATGTAAGAAAATCAAAGCATAAAAAATTAGAACACGTAATAATATACGATGTTTAATAACATTTTATGTTTCATGTACAGATGTGCAATAACAACAAAGTATTTGGACATTTCGGAATGTAAAATGGAAGTACGACCGAGTGCAGCTAAAATGCAATTACACTTGCTTTCACCATTTTTTGCTGGTATTCTTATGTCTTCATGGGTGTGGACTGGTTCAACTGTAGATACTTGGACCAGATTTCTTAGACGGTAGTATTATATAGTAGTGTATAACATTGCTTTCATTCCTTTTTTTAAACTTTTAAGCTATTGAAGTTATTTTATTGTAGAACTTTCAACTGCGAAACAGAAGAGCCTATTAGACTGAAGAAACACAAAGTAATTGCTCAAGCGTTCGCAAAACGGAAGACATTCAACAATGCTGGCCGATTGTCTATCAGCTTTCATAATACCCACGAGGATCCAGTCGGTCTAAACTTCGATCTAAACTCTGTAGCTTCTCAGGATTTTAGTTCAACGTGGGCAGCTGCTTTGCCAAAGCTAGTTACTCGTAGAGGTGCACTCGTCGGTGGTACAACGGGTTCTGTATCCAGTAACAGGAGAAATTCTGTGGATTCTGAGATCAGCTTTAGCGTACGTCGGGTATCTGTAGAGTCTAGAAGAAACTCTTTGGACTCACAAATATCAGTTCAAATAGCTGAATTAAAAACAACACGGAAAGTCGCCAGCAGTTCACGCGGTCGACGCGGAAAACGACGACGAGACTTCGGAAAGTCCAGATCAGGTAAAGTAGGTCCACTGTTTAGAAGAGGCAGTACAACATCACAGGAAAGTCAGCTCGGTGCACAGATATTATCGGCGTTGACTATAGGTGGCAATTCTAAAGTACCGCCCATTCAAGTGCCTAATATGAAGAGACGATCGGCTAGCGCCGGTTTGGATGAGCGCGCTTTGAATCCTAAACTATTCGACGGGAAAAATGCTGGGATGCTGCTTCCGTTCCTATTTCCAGGGCAAAGTGGCAGTGATGAGAATTTAAGTAGCGAGGAGAAACAGCATCAAGGAATATCAGGAAAAGACGTAGATATCGAAGGAGGAAATATGGAAAAGGACGATCAAGACAGTGACAGTGATGACAGTCAACCAGAAGAAGAAGCTAAAATGTTAGATCCTGAAGAACCTCATGAACGTAGCAAGAGTAAAATTAGCAACAAGAGTTCGAAAAGTTATGGTCACGAGAGTGATAGGAGGAGCAGAGAAGGCCGTAGGAGTAAATATTTGCTCCAAGATGAAACCATTTTAAAGCACTTGTTTCAGGAGTCCAGTGATATTAAGTTGAAAAATGATGCAGAAATAAAAGAGGTATATAGAAAAGCTGGAATGGGAAATCTGGCATCTAGTTTAAACTCATGTTCTCCTGAATTGACAAGACTAATGCAGTCCGAGGCCCAGACTGGCAATGCTCGAGAAATGGCAACGCAAACATCGTTGCCATTGGACATTTTAGAAATGGAGGAATTAAAACAGAGCATAGACGAGATTATCAATAGCCGAAATTGTAGCTCAAAGGGAACACAGATCTCACCGCAATTAAATAAAAACAAAAATATCACTACGTAACGTCAGTTTTTCCTTTGACTTTACGTACAAAAACTTCTTGTAAAAATGATTTGCGATACAGTGAAGTTCAAAATCTGTCTTTTTAGTTGATAACTATTATACTGCTAGACTTATTCAAGTTTTTTTTTTAGCCTTGTAAGTTTTTTTATTTTTTATATGTGTATGTTCGTAGTATTTTCTAAGGGAGAAAACAATTTTATGAAGATTTAACAGTATAAAAGTTATATGTGACTTGTGTTATTTACATGTTGTATATGTGTAATGGTGCAATGGCATGACTGTAATTGTAAATACTATTTTAAAGTAACTTAGTCTTAGTAGTATTACTTTTTTATACATTTTATTATTGATGAAATTGCGATATAGTAAAAAATGATTCGATGACATTTTGCAATACTAAAGTTATAAACATATCATAAGTATAATTTTTGCTTGTTTTTTATACAGAACAATCTATATGTATTTTTAACATTGCTCTGTATATTACAGTATTCTACAAAATGCATATCCTACTGTACTTAAGTCACATACAAATATTTTTTTATGTATGTACAAGTAGAATTTATTTTCTTGTTTTAAATTTGTCCTTTAAAATGTTAAGACGAATTGTACAACGAATTAAAAGAAATTACATTCTACATTTTCAATACAACATTCAAAATACATATAATATTAACAAAAAAATACATTAAAAGATGTCTTTATTCAATAGTACCAAACAAAGACGATACGTATTTGGAAACACATCATTTCTTCAATAATTTTTGCCTCCATTTTGTATAAATTGTTACAATAACCAATTATTATCGAAATTTTTTATGAAATAAATGAAAAATATGTAGTTCTATAAACAAAAACGTTTCAGTCGAATATTAGTACAATACATTGTATCTTTGTGAAAATGTATTCCGAGTTCTACTAACGTATTTGCGGAACGTAATTATAGATAAGGTCAACCCGTTATCGATAATTGATATTTTCCGTATATAGTTTAACAGATACCCGGTATGCGAGTTCAATTTACCCACAAATAAAGCCAATTACGTTAACGTGACACAGCAAACATTTTGATTTTGCTGTAGTAACAAATATTGAAAATTCATAAACATCTTTCAAAATTATACATGTTTTTTTCTTTTCTTTTTTAATGCACTTATTATTTAAAGGCATAACTAAAATCCGTTAACAAACCCTGTACTCCTGATCGACTATCTTATACTTCTTTGTACACTATATAAACGACGAAATGCTAAACTAGATCTCTCAAGTTAGTCTAATCTGTGATAAATGCGAAAACGGAATTTCTCATCTCCACTCGATACGTTTTCGACAGGAGAATCATCGATGGCATCAAATCTTGGTGAACACGAGTACACGTGTTAATGATTTCTTTGCTTGATCAGTCCAGCAAAAGCATGTTCCTCTTGCTCGATTCGCCTCACTTCATTATGCTTTCAAATCCGGTCCGATACATTCTGCTACGTACTTTTTCCCTATACTCGGTACAAACACAGCCGGATTTTAGTATTTGATAAAACGGTATTTGCAAACATGTCTGTTGATACACCTTCAAAACGCGGAACAATGCATTCATTCCACACACGTGTTCACAGTTCACCGTTTCTCTATGACACATTTTCTTCCTTTCTTTCTACATTTTATTTCATTTCTTTGTTGTCAGAGTGACAAATATTATCGAACGTATAAAAATGTACTAGCTGTTGCATCGTGTGAACGTATATGTGTTGTCCGTGTTTTTCTTTTTTTACTTTCCATTTCTTTGCATTTTTTTAATTTACATCACCATGAATATCAGGCATCAGAGTGTGTGCAGTGTACTTAGTCATTACAATTAGTCTTCCCTTTTCTTTGTTGCATATGACAAACCACACGAGAGAAAAAAGTCACATCTACATGCTCCAACTACGTAACCCTCTTCGAGTGAACAAGTTGTTAACGACCGCGTTCTCCTCGTGCTTTCTGCTTTTGGGTAAAAATTAACGCACTCCGTCCTTGCATGCACATATTACTATGTTTTTGTTTAAGAGTTTCCGAAAGAAAAATTTATCCATTGGATACGCGTGCATGCCGTAATATAGGATAAATGGAGCGGGAAGGATGGTAGGAGGAGGAGGAGGTGGAGGAGATACAAAATTGGTTTTTAATTTTTATTTACCACCACCTTAAAGGAGGCTAATGTATGACCGAAGTCAGCGCAGCTAATCACCATGGGCGAGACTATTTGCTCTTGGCATAAGATTTTTTACTTTTAGTATATTCGTTACCCCAAAGGAAGTTGTCCACTGCTTCGCCAATCAAATACAAGAACATGGAGATTGAAGTCATTACAGTGAAGAATACAATTCGTAATGGCAACGGCAGCACATCTAGTACTGGATACACCCAGATACCGCTCTTATAGAAAATTATATGCACCCTGAAAATAGTAATAATTTATGTAATTAACTTAATAATAAATCTTTTAATTTATATTATACTTTACGTTATATATTATATCTACTTTATATTTGCTTATAATTTTAAAATTCTAATCAAAATTCTAATCAAAGTTTAAAAGCAAAATATGACAGTTGAACAAATAATACTCTTTTATAATTTTTATATTTTCTTTTTTTTTATATTGTCAACGTACCAAATTAAATATATAAATATGAAGGAGAATAAACATAAAAGGCCAAACGATCTGCTTGGATATTTTCTCGGGGCTATCATCATTTCTATTAGCGTGGAAACCATGATCATTGTGTGCATCAAATGATTCAGCCACCATGGAAAGTAAGGATCCAGCGCCTTTGGAAGCACCAATTCGCGGTCCACAAACATTAAAGTCCAGAATATTATTCCAACGAACTGTAATCCGAGAAAGTCGTACGAAAATGTATGAAACTTCAATTTTTAACTTTTTACTAAATTTTGTAGTTTTTGTGTTTTTCTTAATTTACCATGGCGATCGGAAAACCGAGGATCGCATGTAAATGATCCTTTAATTTACGTATAAATGGCGGCTTCTTAGGACTAACTGCATTTGTGCCGAACCAATCATTCAGAATACATATGAAGAAAAATATCGCTTGAATGATCTGAAACAATGAATGATTACACACTTAATTTCTACTGTTTAGATTAATAATTTAAAAAACTTGAATATATGGTACTGTACTTTCCTTTAAAAATTATTCGAAACATTTTTTACTGGTTTCTTGTTGCGATTTATGTAACTAGTAATTAAACATTAGTTTAAAAAATAGGTTAGTTTAATTTTGTACAGAAAGTAGATATGTCAATTACGTATACGTATTTAGTACAAAGTGAAAACTTTCCGCTGCTTTTATTCTCTAATTATTTTATTATAAACGTATTATTTCATTCGCATATCATATCTAATGTACGTACTCTAAAATAAATGTATCAATACATCATATATGTAAATTTAAACCTTTAGAGACAGAACCAAAAAGATAAAATCTACTTTACTTGTAGTTTTCCATTATGATAATTATACTGTACTTTGAATATTCTTTATATTTCTATATGTATATGTATCTACTATGTATATGCATTTTATGCAGTTTTTAATTTTTCATAAGCTGGTAAACATCCGCAATCTATTAATAATGTGAACAGTGATGAATATTTAAACCGACATTATATACGAATAAAACATTATATATGTACGTAGTTGTATGTAACATTGTAACATATAAAATGTATTCATACATACAGATGAACGAAGTTCGACTGTAATGAATTTTACCGAGAAATATTGACAGCAATTAAATACTAATAAAACAATTGTCTTGTATGGATACTTCAAATCATGCAGTCACTTGACTGCATATAGATGACATGACATGTGATGACAACATGACATGGCACGCGCTGTAATTCCGAGATAATATGGAGTGGTACTCGAACAATTGAGTTTTGTTGTTGTCCGAGCTTCATAATTTTCAATATCAACGTGAAATCGCCATATGAAATCGTTCAGTGGTAGCAAAAGATTATGAAAAATTTATTTTCCCAGCTTATACATTGGTTCAATAAATATATAAATATCATGATGTATATATGGAGTATATATGGAGTATTGCCAATATTGCAGTATTCTTTACTTACACTGCCTCGTTAGAGATACTATATATACTATGTTAATATTATTGACGATTACCTCTTTTGATATCTAAGCATTTAAAACATTTGATTTATAAATTACTTTGACGTGTAAATTAATTTTTTATTACTATTTTGAGAAATTAGTAGGTATAATTAAATATTTATTCAATCTTCAAAAAGATCACTGTATTGTACTGTAATTTCGACTGTTTCTATTTTTGCAAATGCGATATGAAAATACAATACAATATCACATTCTTACGTCTTCTTTTATGTGTTCCCATTATTGCATAATAATGAAAATGTGAAATAAGATTAAAACCATCATGCAATTTCAGTTTACTTAATGTAAACGAATCTTAGAAGTATTTATGTCAAACATACCTGAAAAATAGTATACCGATAATTGTTTTCTAATAATTAACAATTATTTTAAGTCAATTAACATTCTATAATTGTAAGTACTATTTTGATCATTGATGTTTATTACATCATCAGTTTTATTTGCTAAGTAATTATTAGGTTAGTATTTTTAACAGGATCGTAAGTGGTTATGTAAGATGAATTAAGAAAATAATCTAATTGCATGTGAAAGAAGAGAGAAAAAAGAGTTCATTGATCATCACAATACTAACCGCGTCCCAGAAAGTGAGAAACTTGAATTTCCCGCCGTAGCTGTTGTGCATTTTGAGAAGATTCGGGGGGACAATAGTGTACATGTAATCATAATACACGGAGAACGCGAATTGCACGCAGGAGATCACGTGAAATCCAATTAGTAGGCCTTCCTGCATCTCGTAGTTATTTCACATACAGTTTTTTCGTGATCTGAAATGCTTTGATAGATTTTCATAATGGCGATCGTATTCGACCAATCATACAGAAACAAATTGATAAAAAGAACTATTATCTTTTCTGTGTGTATTCACTCTTTTAACAAATATTTCTTACGTCGTGCAAAAAGGATGGATTATTGGATTCTCCATTTTTATAATAGAAGCTTTCTTTTTAAAGTTACAACTTATAGTCGCAACTTTATCTATTCTGTACTCATAACGTTTGTTCTAAATTTATGAAATAGTTTATGAAAATTGAAAGAAATGGATAAAGATGTACAAAAAAAAGATATTGTTTCTTTTCTTTTGTATAACATATTAACTAAATTACATATTACATATTACGTTAACAAGAAATTTATTTCTTTGGTAATTACATTTCCTTGTTGTACGTATATTGTATATAGTATATATGTAATGTACTTATAAAGCCGATTAAAGAAAGATATATAAGGGACTATAATATTGTGTTCAACTATGAATTACATAAGAAAGCTTACTCTCGAATTACGTAAATAGCACGCAATGAAGTGGTATTATAATGGTATATAACATTTCAAACAATTATTTACTTTGTCTTGCTAATTTTATCTACTATATTATATATATTATCGTGTATTAGATTCCAGGTAACAGATTGAGCACAACATTGAAATTTAAATTATTAAAAACAAAGCAAATTGCTCTTACAATAACACGTGCTTTTTGCAATTGGTTTCATTACAATAAAAAATAATCGCGGGAATAAAAATAACGTTTCCATATAAAAAGAAATTTATAATATTTTTAATCTTAAAAAACAATGTACTGTAAATAATAGGCTTGTTGAAATCACTGACATATACTTTGTGATTCTAAGATCATCCACCTACACAATTCCACATAATAAAAATTAACGATGCAAAATAAACGATGCACAAACCGTTGGTGATAGCAAAAAAAAAAAAAGGATAAATATAGCTATCTATATAATTACACAAAAGTAGATAAAATATTAACCTCACTCAATAAAACAGAAATAGCTAAGAAGTTGAAGTTATTACAAAGTAAACATTCTGTATTACTTAAATATTTTCTAATTATCTTTTTTTTTAATAGCAAAAAATTGGAAACTTCGGCTTTCTCAAACCGCACTAATAGTATCGACCGCGTCGACGGTCTGCAACGTACTGACTGACGGATAGATGAAAATACAGTATGAGGATTGTAAGAAAGAGAGAAATAGTTCACCATGTGCGTAAGGTTTCATCTGGAGAGAATAAGATGCCACGGTACATAGGTTAAGATTCACACAAGAAAATAATACCTGTATATAAAATACGATACGCAAAATGACCTGTATACATATATATAAGACAAAAAAGAAATTGGCGACATTTTATGCGATCGTATAGATAGCTACGTGCTGTTTCTGTTACTAACAGAACTAACACATTGTCTAAATCTGCCTATATTTAGCGAGTAGCACATTTACAGTCATTATCTTATTTTTCTCAATCAGAATGCGCATTGATCTCAAAAGCCAAATAAATAGAATGTACATAATATAGTACGAAAATAGGATATAAAAAAGGGAACGGGGCGTGTACGAAATAGAGAAGCGCAATCAGAAGACAGAGATAAAAAATGCTGTTGTTCTTGATGCTCTTTCTCTGCGCGAACGGAATGCGCATAAGTTTTTGCGGACAAAAATCGTTTTCCGACCTGTTCTGAAGAATATCATATTTCTTTTTTTTTAAGTTTAATGCCCGATGAAGATTAGTTATTTTAATCTGTGGATCTATATTGAAAAATATAATTAAAGATAAATATAGATTTCATAATTATTTAAAGAAATTTTATAATTATCATCGTGATGCATGAGAAACTTCTTTCAACTTTTAAAGCGCTTTCTAGTTGAAAGTTCGATATTACTTCATTGAGATGTGTTACGTATTTATCTAGTAATAAATAAAGGATTGGATCCTAAGACTGGAGAAAAATGATTACCACAACATGTTACGTAATGTTTCACTTCCTATTACCATTCACGATTATACCATATTTATGCTCGAGTGTTACGCTGATTTCTATTATGTACACACTAAATTTAAACAGACTCTTGTACAGTAGTTACTGCAGGTTTTATTAAAATTATATTAAAAAAGAAAAAATATTGCGAATTTCAATAATATCATATTTCAAATTTAAATTATACGTATATTTTTTTAAAAATAAGATCGCAACTTATCAATCAAGTTGATAAACGTAAATGTTTGTTGACCTTGTCAAAAGATAAAATGCTAATACATAGTTTTATCGATTTCATGTAATCAATAGTGTAAGTAGAAATTTTGGATACTTTATACAGGTAGACAACCATTGCAATTGTGTTATATAATAATATGTAACTTTATTTTGGAAATTTTTACAAGATATTGTTACATAATTTTGTAAAAGAATTAATTATTACTTATCCTCTGACCGTAGATATTTTTTGTTTACGGAATATTCGTTATATATCGCAATCTTGTTTGATTAATGAAACCATGTTTTTAAAACAATGGGTATTATGAGAAGTTTGTTATTCAAACAAACGTCAAGGAAGCGTGTTATTTTATACATACTATATGTACCATTCATTGTATATACGACTGTGATATAAAGTAGAGATTCTGAAACTGGTAGGGGTAGATTCCTAATACAAGAACAGCAAGTTTTTTGTATTGTAAACAATTGTAGGTTTCAAATTATAAGATTCTCATATCTCGTCTGTGCTGGAACCACGGTGTAGGTAATCTGTGTAATATTAGAGAGGAGAAATTCTCTGGTAACATGGTGTTTCAACGAAGTACCTCTATTCCATTGACGTTTTGTGACGATTACTGAGTGGTTTCTTTGATCACAAGAGACATCGTTGTCAAAAGGAAGTTGTTAAAAAGTGTAATACAGATTTTAGTGACGGTATTATAGTAAAAAGTCAGAGGAACTTGGATTTTTGGTAATTGTGTATACATTTCATCGATTTTAATGAAATTTAAATATGTATCAGCGTGAAAATTTTAAACAATCTTTTCCCATATATAGATATATATAACCGCCGCTCAGTCTTAGTTTTCGAAATATTGGTGAAAAACTGTTGCTATTACTACATTGAATTTTGCTTACACGTGCATATCAATGGCACATACACATCACAGCGCGACAGCCGGCAAGCGATTTATAACGGGCGAATTCGTCGAAAATGTGTTTAGCAATAACTGAGTTTCATAATATATTTAAATTTGATCAAAATCTGTGAGCTCTATCCCTTTATGCATATTTACCGGACTTTTTACTTTGACGCAATCTACAAGTTGTTAGAGAACTACCAGGAAATAGTCACAAATCGCCTGAGGGTGTTGGAACACCTTTATACTATACCATGACTGGAAGTATCCCTATCATGGGACTTTCAGAACCTGTATATACGACCGTGCTTTATATGTCGATATATACCAGGCTGAACTTACGTAACGATCAAAGACATGCATAGATTATGACGTATTGGGAATAGAAAATAGAGGCAACCAGCTTTTGTGCTATAAGGCCGATTTCATACGATGATACGTGTATGAAATGTAGATGTGCTATAGTATATCTAACGAGGCGAGGCAATCGAGTCTCGAATGTCACTAGTCGGCAGCCAATAAATAGTTGCAGCCGCAGTAATCAAATTTTGTTTACATTTACTGTCTCGTCATGTTGGATAGACTATACATGTATGTCAACAGAAGCGTTCAAACGACGATTGTCGGCAAATACAGTTTGGCGGTACTGATTTCGTGTATTTTGATAAACTTGGTCGCTGGCGATACTTTTCTACAGATCAAAGAATGATCAATACAAATGATTCACACAAGAATAAATGATACTGTATGTTTTATTCCTGAAAATATACATCATACTTGTATTACGGTACGTATTTTGCGGTACACGTATCGCCGTGTGAAACCGGCTTAGCGTTTAATATAGGGGAGGAGATTCAGATTCACACACACACACACACAAGCCGCTACACGCGCATGTGTCTAGAGGCACGAGGTAGACGAGGAGAGCAAAGCGCGTTTGACTATTGGCGTCGAGATGTTGTACGAAGTAGAAAAGCGAGAGTAGAAAGGGATTGTGAAAAAGGCTATTAAATAATGACTGTGCGTAACTAGTATAGGATTAAGATGCCGTTATTTCGGAGTATAAACGTAACGTCAAGGCCCCATATTAAGTTTCAGTATGAAGTCATTTATTGACGTTCCATCATGTTGTAAAATGTGGAACGCAATATTACGGTATTTATTTAGCTGACACAAGCGCGTCGATATAAATTTATTAGCATTTGACTAAACGTTTACATAAGCCTATAAATACATCGTTCCGTGTGAACGATGTATACAAACTTTAGGCGAAGCTGTAGAAAAATTAGGTACCCTCCGGTCTCAATGATTTCTGGATATGTTGTAGAAATCGATATTTTGAATTTTTTCTTATACATAGGAGTGCATTTGCTTAGTTTCCAAGATATTCGTCAAAAACTACCGGTACTACAGTGAATTTTGCCTACAGTTGTGAGTCAGTGTATACGTCAATATTGCTTGCCGGTTGCCGGCCGCTTATTTTCTGTTTATGAATGAGTTTATATATGTCGAGCTCAAAGATCTCGTGCACAACGTGAATCTGAATTTCGGAATTGACCAAAATATAATCTTAAATATCTTAAAAATACATCTGTATGTTTGACAACCTCGGTATTTAATTAAGAAGCATGTCATGTCACCTAAGTTAACAATTGTTTTATATTCTTTGTTACCAATAGTTTTCATAACATAACATTTTTTGTAATTTATATTTATTATTTACAATTAATTATATCTGTCGACACTAGTTACATATCGTGAATCATAAGATATGATGAACAATAGAAAATAAAATATAATGAATATAATGAATAAAAGAATTAAATGTTTTGAATGAAATACGACTTTGTTAATATTAAAAATATGCAACTTACCAGGTTCCATACAGTCAAGAACTTAAATTGTCCTGGATCGAAGTCACCAACTGGAGGTTTAAGTAGAGGCAACGTAATCAAAAACCCTCTGTATGTCGTAAACGTGTACATCAGACACGATGAAATATGGTATAGCTGATTTATTGTGTACATTTTCCTAAAATCCTGATAAAAAAAATAAAACTTTGCTTTAGGGGTTTAAATTATAGACTTTTTTTTATACATTATGATAGTTATTGATACGTAGAATCCAAAAATGCAAGCCATTAAGAGTCTAGCGATTCAAAAACTATGTAAGGAGAAAAATATTCGGTCGATCGGGTTATCGAGCCAAATAAATTTACTAATGAGCTACTCAGAAAAATACGCGTCCGGTTGAGAATTAAACTATCGTATGTTGCTTTCGAGAGTATTTCTTCAGCGTTTGAGAGGAACTGTTCCAGAAGGGGAAGATTCTAGCTTACTCTCGAATAGATCATGATGTAACTATCGGTGACCTACTGACACAATTCGAAACAATTTCATATTTTAAAAGTAGTATATCACGAGAGTCGGTTATAAGTTTGAACGCTCCGTAAAAGAAATTCATCGGACAATTCATAACTTGAGAAACCAGGTAAGTGAAGTATAATAAAATAAATAGAATGAAATATATGAATATTATCAGAATATCAAACATTACAGGCGACACAAGAAATGAAAAAGAAAGAAAAAAAAAAGAAAATACAAAAAAGTGGAAGTAGCAGCGGTCTGGTAAAAAAGAAACTTCAAATTGGGCCTATTTTAGGACTTCGAAATTTTTAATTCCAGCTCCCGCAATAAACACCACAAAATCGTCACACATGATGGTATCGTTGGTTAATTGTAAGTAAAAGGATTTGGTTTAATTATACACTGAACTTCTCTTGCCTTCATTTGCACAAAACATCTTGGTATCATCTTCAATTCGAAGATCCCTTGTAAATGATGAACATTACAGATGGTAAGCTTTCGGCGAGTCTTTTTAGTAAGTTCGAGGGTATCAATTTTCGAACTTGCTTTCAGATAGACAGACAATTTAAGAGTACTCTCGAGAACAACTATCGGAAGAAATTCTCAAATCGACACGTACCTTAACATTGGTTTTTTCTCATAGAAATGATTTTTCTGCGAAATTTGCTACAACTAACGCATAATCCTTACCTGGTAGCTATAACATACAGGTTAGGTTCAGCTAACGATTGACAGATGGGATACGACCTTGTATTATTAGCTAAGTTTATACGGAAGAATCTCTTTTATTTTTATTGTATTGTTTTCTTACTGTAAGATTTTTGTGTCTTCACGAAAGTATTACATAAATAGAATAACCAGAATAGCATTATTGCAGAAAATAGTTTTATTTAAGTAGCAATAGCTATTAAATAGCAAACAATAAAAATGAAAATGATAATAGACAAAATTCACTAATTTTAAACGGTATCGACATACACGTAATTCGGATTACGTTATATTAAATAATACATTATTTATCAAGATATAAGAAATAAACACAGCGCTTTATATTTAATAGAAATAGCTTCAGTAATTATACTAAAAGTAGGTTGAAGGATAAATACTTAATGGGTTGTTTCTTTTAAAGAAACTCAACTTTGTTAAACATTATTTGGACTTTTAAAAGATTTTATAAAACAATATTAAAAAGAAACGTTACTAAATATTAAAAAGAAATATCATTTTTTCTGTAATTTTCAATTCCATTAACCTTTATATTTCATCTGATCAATGAAGTCATTAAAAAAATTTTAGACGTTTCAGGTGACGACTGTTTCTTTACAAGAAATTAATATTTAAAAGTCAACGAGAATCTGAATTATGTATTTTTTAGTATACATCTGGATATATCGTTATAAAATACAATTGTAACATATCGTACAATTAATAGACGGAGTTATAAGGGAAGAAAAATGTTTAATATATAAGAAATTGATATTGATAACGATCATATAACTACTTTCGTAAAAATTCTTATAAAGTAGTTGAGGGGACTTGAGCAACATAGATATGTATTACGTCAGAAATGATGGTGCAAGATACGTTTCAATTATATGGTAATTCTACATAATCTAGTACTATATGTTTTTTACTAATAAGCTTTGTTTCCGGTATACATTTCTTAAAAAGATTGATTTAAAGCAGACTCGTCCTATGTATTGTGAACAATATCCAGTACTCTATATTATTATAAATAGTTTAGGTATTTCCTTTTGTATACTGCATATATGCATTTTGTGCACTTTTGCATCTTTAATGCATCTTAGAATAAATATTGCAAACAATAAGTATGTCAAGCAATGTCAATAAATATATTAATGAATATATATAATATAACAAATAAATATAATAATTAATACTGACCTATTAACTAGTGTTCAATAATTATTTATTACTGTACAATAACAAGTATTCAAAAGATTTACCATTACTGCTTAATAAAAAAATATCAGTAAATATTGTAACTTTGACGAAATCTTATTAAATAGGCATATAATAAAATATAAGCTTATTCCGTGTGATTCTATTTATCTCTTAAAAACAACTTCAAGATTAATGACTGAAATCCGAGATCAACTTGGTTCAAAATATCAACTCCTCCGGTATCATAGCCCAAAAAATTACCAATTTCCGATCTTTCATAATAACAGTAATAAAATTGACAAAATGAAGAACTATCAAGATGAATGCGAATGCACTATACACTAGCAAAAAATATATTTCTCCTATGCATATAAATAATGTATTGTATTTATTATATTTATTACCTCTTGCCTTTCGTCTGCGAGAGGCTTCATATAGCTGCTTTTCTTATGTTTATATACTTTACATATTCATAACATATTCATAACATATTCATTATTAAGAACGTAGTAGAAGTATAATCATAAGTCATAATATAAGTGTCATTTTCAAGTAAATTATGGTAAATTTAGCTATCATAGCGATAAAAAAACAACGTATAAATAATGAATGAATGATTTGTGTGCGAAAGGCAAGGTATTGCATCTTTAAATAATTAGTTTTATAGGAGAATGAAACGTCGCAGAATTAATAAAATAACAAACATCATAGCCACAAGCAACCCGATTATTTGATTTGAAAAATGAATGAAGGACTTCTGAAATGGCATAACCCTTCTCCAGCTGAGAATGCAGAAAAACAGGTTTGCATACAACGTTTTGGTGCGAGGATCAATTTCAGTGAAACACTTACGCTGGCACGCTATTCTTCTCTCTTCGTGAAATATTTAAATTAATTCGTACTTCATTTTCCGTACGAATTGTTGTATACGATGAAGTTGTAACGAAGAAAGAATAATGCAAGATCTTTGTAGAAAATAAACACTTCTAATATAAAGTGTATGCTAAATTATGTAAATTGTGTCAAGAGTTGCACTATCACTTTTTGTTACTTGTGTCAGCTGATAATTATAATGGCTTTCAAAGAATTTTGTTATTCTTGTATCGACAAAATGGAATCAGAATTTCAGTATAATTTAATTATTTGCCCACAAATTACGTTCTTTTACGCGCATATAGCATCATAGATTTACAAAAAATTTATTTAAAAGAAGAATTGCACTCATGAAATTCACAGTCGAGAGTATGGTAAATTGATTTAAAAAAAAGAGGTGAGTTTAGTTTCTAACGAAATCGATCAATTTTTATTCATTCTTGAAACTGATTAGGTCTATCGTGAATGTGAGTTACATTTTTAGAATGAAAATGTAGCTACTCCTTTAAATAAACTGCTTCGATCTGTTTTTCAGAGGATCCGATTTCTCTTATCCCATTAAGATATATGCGAAGTAAAATTGCACGCAAAAAATTTGTTTTAATATATTTTTACTTTATTACTTAATTTTCTATTTTTTATAAAATATACTCCTCGATCATCTGAGAAAGTAATTATTTCCAATATTATCAGCCGCATCAGCGCGGTGTCCAGCTACAGTATAATATGCTCAACGATATTAATTTGACACAATATCAATCGATATATCAACCAAATTCTTTCACGCTTGTTTTATTGCATTCCGCTTAACTCTCCATTTAATATTTCTTAAAATCAGTAATTTTTATTTCAAATAATTTCTCAGTTCATTCTCATTTCAATCATATTATATATCCCATCATTCGTCTACTATCGTCTCTAAATTCATTTCTTACGCTACAATAGAATTCCCCTCTATTTCTGCATTCCTATTTAAACAATTGATACTTCGTGACCTTAGTTCTCAACTGTTCCTCTTAACTTCATCTCTCAGAAACATATAACTAACCAATCAACATTTGTATAATTGGCATAAAAAATACAATACATGATAATATGATGAAAATTCTACCTAGAAGGCAACAAATATTTAGTTCTTTTAGGTATTACCTCCACGCAATAATATTAAACTTCTCGCAATAATATTAAACTTCTCACAATAATATTAAACTTCTCATAAACTTCAAACTCAGTTTTCTCAGTTTACGAACTAATGGAGATAGGACAGTTGAGAACTAGAGCAACGACTTATCTTACCTTTAATCATTTTTAAGCCTACCTCGACGGATGACTGAAGAACGTTGGAAGATTTAATTCTATTCAATTTATGAAACTATATTGAATAATGAAATTGAAAAATCAGAAGTAGGTCTGCGGATATGTAGATCGATCAAAGCACGTACAATAAGATACGGTACATCCAACTAAATCACAGGCCAGTCTTGTGAATACACGAAGCACGTACATCAATTTCGGCGGAAAGTCAGTCACGGACTGACAGTTAACTGTGCTCCACGATTCGTTGAGTCTTAGCTGGACTGGGACCGACAGATAAAACGAAGAAGTCAGCTGACTCGTCCCCGTTGTGTTCAAACACTAGGTAGGTATGTCTGCTTTCAAGATAGCTTTAACAACATATTATCTCTATCTCAATTATAGGAACTTTTGATAACTTACAGAAAATATTCGCGTAATCTGATAGAAAAAACGTGTGATACCGTGGCGCTAGTATCGCGAAAGAAGGCGAACAGATTCTGAATGTTCAAATTCATTTGACGGATCAAGTAGTTTATATTCTTCTATTCAACGCACTGTCGTCATCAACGCATGACTTATATGAATGTTTGCTACGCTTTAAAGGGGGAATAATTTTTCTCAAATGACATACATTTATATAATAACTTAAACGAATTGATTTACTTATTGATATATAAAAAAGATTTTGAAAAAATTATAATTAGTCCGAATCGCGAAAAAAATAGTGGAAATCGCTTTTTACAATGTTTCTATTTGAGTCTGCAATGAAAATTTGAACTATGTTACTTATATACATGCCGAAAATTTTATCGGAAGCAGATCCACGTTACTATGAACTACAAACTATTGAAAATGCTGAAAACCATAGTTTTTTTACGACTTTCGACCTGTAACTGTAATAAATTTAAAGGGACGTTCAGATGATCAATATTATGGTCAATATCCCAGGATTCTCAACATTGTATTAACAATTATATTCATCATCTAGATGATTTTTTCAGACAGATTCTTACGATGCTTGTCGCTTGCCTCTGCATCAACAGATTTCGATTCGTCAAATTTTAGAAAAGTTAGTCTGTTTTAAAGAGCGTCTGAGTATTAATTTGAGCCACTATATATAAAAATATTGATTGATGACATTCTGTATCTGAAGCGTAAACGATAATGAACGTTATTACGTTTCGTCTCGTTTCGATTTTATTATCGTATGTTTACTGTTTATTGCGTCTGGATGGTCAATTTAAATGATTAGCTATCAGAAGTTTATTATTACAATGGTATTGAAGCAGAAAGTTTTTAATGTAAATGTCATTAACGTCGTAAATTATAAATGAAAACAAAAAAGGATCAAATGTGTATGATGGTCGAAGCTTAAATTCTTGTTTAACATTACATTATTTTTAAGCGTTATTTGTATTTACAGATACGAAATCGCTTTGATTTTGTTTCATCATTTATTTTCGTTTTTTAAATGAAATTGCGTATGTTAATTATCCTATAATCTATGCAAATGGCAAGAACGTACATTTGCAAATTTTTAAAAAATCGGGGACGTTATTGAATCCGTTTGTTACTCCCAGAAACTCTAGCAATCTGCGCATGGAGATTTTTCCGCACGGATAACTCTTTAGAGATAGGTTGGTTAAAGATCGTCTCACCTTTTGTATAGCTTTTTGTGTATGCTGGGATATATCTTAACCCACCTCGAAAAGTTGAAGTTACTTACAGTTTAATATTTTATTTAAAGTTTCTCATTCAGTTGGCAATGCTATGAACCAACGGTAAATGCGTAAATGAGTGAAAACAAAATTTATATAATATATAGTCAAAACGCATTAGTAAGTTGTCGACACTGTTGTGATTAAGGTTGGCTAATTGTATGGTGGAGTGAATTTTTGTCTTTCATAACGGTATATGTTGTTTCTTTCCTTAACATTTATTATTAGTGAATAAATTGTTTTATAATAAAAAAGACATTATTTGATGTTTTATACTAATTTTTCAGCCGAATATGTGATTGGATTGTATGTATCCCACCCATCCCATCCCATTTCGTGCAACGTGGATTTTTATTTTCTTTAAAATCTTATACCTCAAAGAGATAAAAGACAATGTCACCGCGTATAAGGATAAAGTCATGTATATACATTTATGGACAAAAATTAAGAAACATAATGATCGCTTGAATATTACTGTATATTTTTCATCTTTTGAGATGTATTACATGTTGCCCAACATTTTATGTTTTATTTAGTTTTTGTTAAAAGTAGCTACATAATTGAAACAAAGTATGTTTCCCATCCTTTGTCACAAAGTTCAATTTTGTTTACCCGATTCAATATTAATTGTAGATCTTACTCGAGTATAGTCGAAAGAAAACATATCGCAGTTTCATGTGTGTACTATTATTTTTTTTACAACATTTTTAATTTCATCTAATATATCTAAGAAGATGAAAGGTATACAGTAATCTCTAAGCGATTATAATTCTTAACTTTTCTCAGTAAGTGTATTCCTGCACACGCCATAAATACGACCCCAAATCAGGGCACCAGAAGAGTTGAATATCAAGCGTAGCGAGATCGACATCCTCGTGACTATTGTAGTGTAAGTAGTACGTCGCAGTAATAGAAGTAGCTTATAATTGTAGTGTTAATTATATTTTATAGTAAGTTCTACTAGGGAATAAATGTTATTTAGTTTCAGCGTAAAAAGTAGCACTGAATTTTACTCATCTATCTAATAATTCCATCTCAACATAATCATGTGTAAAAAATAGTTTATATTCATTATGAACATTAATATAATATTTACTGATGGCAATATTAACACTAATTTTCGTAAGTACGTTAAAATCAACAAGGTGATACATTTTCTGCGTCTGTATTTTAAAAATATTAACTCCCTGATTAAACAATGTAACTAATCATTACCACTTACTAGATACAGGATCTATACCAGTAGCAATACGTCATGCATCATTAAATCCTCAACAGTGACCTCATACGGCAGTTAAACAAACTAAAAAGAATGACCCACTCAATTGTACAAAACTACAAGATTTTTGATGTATTAAAACCATTTGTATTATGAAGTAAACAATATTTCTCGTTATTCTAACAAAATCATAACCGTCACTAAAAAGTATACACTCAGATAATATTATTTATACCATCTAAAACATAATCTAGTCTTTTCGAATTTCTAATGAAAATTTAATAAATTACATTTCATAAAATGGTTCCAAAGAAAGTTTAGTTGCAACAATCAATAAGAAAATGCAATCAATCAAATAATTTAATTTATATTATTAGCGGCTTAATTTATTATGAAAATCTACTAAATCAGATTTCATAAAGTATTATTAAATAAGATACAGTTTTTAGTTACATTTTTAAAAGAATATTTACCGAGGAATACAAAACGTCCCTGTTAGCAGCTGTTAGTAACGATAGAGTCCATAGAGGGCTCACGAACGAATTGGTTAACTAAGAGTTTCGAACAGACAGTTTCGCGCCGCAGGTAGTGTTCACCTGCTGCATTCCGGAAGCATTATTCTTTGTGTCTCGTAGTTTCGAAGGGTCGTCCGCATGTGCAGTTGTATGAACAGCAGGCATTTTTTTTTTCGTTCACTTGATGCAGCGGTTAAATTTAATATGTCAATTGTGGTTACGGCTTTCGATACAAAATTGTACTGTTGACGTAGCATAAACAGGTAACTATGAACTATACATATGAACATACTTATGGCTCCATGCTGAGCCGGAAATAGTAATAGATTTTCTTATACCTTGTTTTCTGTCACCGTCACCATTCATCGAGTCTTTAACATTTATCGGAACAATATCTAAATTATTATTGTTTAAATTTTTTATAGATCATTCATTTTAATTAATTAATTTTGTATCATACGAAGAAAGTTAGATTAAAGGGTAGATAAATCGTATCATATAAATAAAGACGAATTTAGTCATACATATATATATATAATATTTTTTACATAGATTTCTTTCGTATCGTTCGTGGGAGATTTTTACGGAACCATGATTTATTGTAACATACTATCTTTTTCGCGGAACGATAGGCACCAATTAGTAAGTCTGAGTTGCTATACGATACGTAATAGTTTAGTTTCTCGTAAGCCTTTTCTACACAATAATCAATCCCTCTTCCGAAAGGAAGAACGTAATATAGGTACAGGTAATTAAGGTACACGTAAATATAGACGGTGCAAATTACAATTTGATTATTTTGTATTTCCTTCAACCCGTAACACAAAAGAAATTCATCGATGTATCTATACCTGTATTTATGACGTGTCGTCTATGTTCATTCAGAATTCAGCCATAAGACATATATGCAATGTAACGTGAAGGTAAATAATAATCCAAACATATAGGAGAATTTAATAAATATCGATACTTAAAAATTATTTTCATATTAGAATAGTACTATCAAATAGAAATTACAAAATACTGAATGGAATTAACCTCTGGTGGGCGGGTAAAAGGGTGTAAATCAGAATGATGTATTCTTTGCAGAAGAGCACTTATAATATTTAAAATACAATGTAGAATCAGGTATTAGATTTTTGATATACTATCAAAATCTAAAGGTAAAGAAGCGGTAAGGAAGGAAACTGACTTATACTATCAGAACTGTAAACAAAAGACAATAATGTAGAAAATACTAGCGTACTTATTCAGTTGACCAAAGTTTAACTTATACTCTTTTATATTCGCTCACCAGAGGTAACGTTTTAATACTTGTTGGGTCAGAAGTGGACCGTAATATTGAAATCTGATTGCACTAAGATATCAAAACCTCGAGAAAATGGGTTGCGGCTACCTTTTACAACGTTAAAAGAAACCGGTAACTTCTGTCTTCTTCTCTGCTACGCTTCTACCGTTATGTTGCGTAATGTATGGCGGCGTTACACGAACAGATCTGTTTTCGTCCTTCGAGTGCAGACAAGCCCACGATGCACCGCAAAAAAATTGGTAATTTATATGTGTCGTAGTTTCAAAACTCCGTGATCGTTTATTAAACATACATTCAGACATAGCAGACAGATTTCGCAACGGTTCATTGATATTTGAGGTTATCCGTTCGTAATTCGCAGTTAAATAATTTGAGTTTGTACATTATTCAAATTCATAAGCTCTCACATCTTTTACCGATGTCATAAACGAAATGATAACTCCATAAAAAATTGATTGCTAGTTTCTAAATCGCACATGGTTGTTTTGCACTCAACCTTAAGTTATTATTAATCATATAAAGGGAATCTTTTCTTTTTTCTATTAAGCCCAAACAAGCTCCTCATAAAGAGCCATATGGCTATAAAGAGGATTTATACGACGTGTGTAGTGTAGTTTGATATAAATTGCTACGCGTACTTAGGGGATGTCAAAGTTTATTGAACTCAATTGGACGTGGCAGTGATACATTGGAGGACCATTAATCTTTATTGTTACAAAACTTTTTCATTATTACTACACATATTGCATAGAATTCCTATTCTTCCATATATAGAATTGCTATCTTTGCTTAATAATATTTCAAATAATTAAGACCGATTTACATAAGTTTCTCGACTTATAGATTATTATATTAAATTTCACTGAGTAGTTGAAAAACACCATGCATTTAATTACACAATTTTCTACACACATATTTATATTTCTGTAGAACTTGAAAACTCAGGTTCTTTCAATCTCGAATTAAGTTGTGTAACAGTTTCGACAAAATGATCGCGGGTCACAATGCTAATCTAAAGTATGATACCGGCAGTTCTCGTCCTTGAGGGAATCGATCGATGGAAGAATTGAATGGTTTCGCGCTATAAAACAAGATTTTCCTTTATCGGATATACAATAGGACTTTAATCGTCCAGTCGCTTGTTCCGAGAGGACGCTCCGTACTTACTAAAATCTTTATCGTGTATATCTCTTTTACACGAAATATCAATCGTGCATTGGCATGCCAATAACAATTATCATCGGTCGTTAATCGCCGTGAATGTTTATGAATTCATTAGCAATCTTGCGCTTCTCGAACGTGACTCATCAGAATTCTTACAAAAATATAACGACAGTATACGAATTTGCTTATTTTTTTAAATTATCGAGAACGTATATCTTTTTATGTGTCGAGCATCAACATTTCGTAATGACATTATTATGTTATTTATTTTCGGCGTAAAAATATTTAACGAAGATCGAGCTGATGGAAGTTCATGGAAACAGCATAACATGATATTTTATATAATTACGTGACTTGACAGGTTATTACCAAACTGAACCGTGACCAGTAATTTTTCAACGATATTTTTACGGATCCGTTTTTCCTCGTTTTTGTTTTTTTTTTGTTTTTTTGTTTTTTTTTTTTTTTTTTTTTTTTTTTTTTTTTTTTTTTTTTTTTTTTTTTTTTTTTTTTTTTTTTGAACTTACTCAAATCTACAAGTTAGGTTTACACAGCTGTACAAAAATGATACACTCTGTGTACGTTTTGTTTCTCCTTCTCTTCAAGTAAAATATTTGTTACTTTCGAAATTTGTATTGCTCCTTGAAAATAAGAATTTTCGAAGGAATCTCGATAATACACGAGACGATGACGATTTATTAAAGATAAAATTAGTTCATCGTGCTCTATACGATCGTATCGTGACAAAAATCGGCTCGGGACATCTGATCAATTAATTTTTCTGATTAGCTCGTCACAGATGCGCAATTGTCAAACAGACTCGTCAATAGAACATCTGCAGGCAACTGTTTTACATTACAACTCATTTAACAGTAATATCTCAACTCTAATCTTCGAGTAATATGTACCTCTTATTTTGAAAGTAATTGCCAAACAAGTAAAATTTTGTCATTCATGTCAGAATGTAATAAAAATACGTATATGTACATATTACGAAACTTCTTTAAGAATTCACCGATCACATACTATGCGCAAAGAGTTAAAACAACGTATGTATTGTGCAATTTTCGTTAAACCACCAAAATTACGTAATTGAATTTTATTTTTGCACCTTGTAAGCGTTTTCTATATATTTTACTATTGGATGCTCGCATTTTTTGGAGAACGGTTTTACCTGATAGCGCAACGAGAACGATCGGTGAGTCAGCCGCACTGGTAACCGGCTTCGTCCGTCTTTCTCTCTATCTTTTCTACTCCCACCGTCAGCGGTCATCCTTCTCCTTCTTTGTCGATGTTTCATCTCTTTCCCACGCGTTACTTTTTCCTTTCTATCGCAGTTCTCTCTTCATCTCTCTTTAACTTTGCCACCCTCCTTTCTTCTTCCCGTTTGATTTCAGCACAGGTTACACTTTTTCTCTTTCTCTCGATGCTTGTCCTTTTCACGTTCGACCGTAACTACGCTATTTTCGTCTCTCTCTAACTACCTATGCCCTTACTTTTTATTATATACCGTCTCTTCTCTGCCATGTTTTTTCTATTAGTTACATCAATAAAATTTGAATTCATTTAATTCGAATTATCTTTTATTCCATTTCGTTCCGTACCTCCCTTTCTGTTATTTTTTTTAATTAAACGTATCGTTAATACAAGAGTTTACAGGTTACTTGAATCTTTGACTAATATTAAAAACAAGGTGAAGCAAATAAAGGGTTCGTAACTTCTGAGGTAGATCGTACTTGGCAAACGATGAAAAAAGGTCCTAATAGACATGGATGGGAAAATTAAGAGTTTCAAAGTTATAAACAGATTTTTGTTTCCGTTAGAGCGAGCAACTTTCTCGCATCGAGGGTTATCGTACTCTATGGAAACAATGGATTACCTTATCATTTCTTCTTTCCTTGGTTATAGAAGGTTTTGTACATGATTTCCTTCCATTTCCACACACGCTTGGTACTTTCGTATCAGAGAATTGCGTACTCTTTCAAAGGTCCCTGGACGTGTTCTAACCATTTCACTGGTATTTTGTATCGAGGCAGATAAAATCCATTGTTTCCGTACGGTACAATATTTTCTGAAGCGAGAAAGTTATTCGCTTCAAGCGCAACAAGGAATTGTTTAACTTTGAAGCTATTCTATTTTTGACCCAAGCATACTGTGACTCTTTTTCATCATTTGTCAAATATTATCTATTCTAGAAGTTACGAGTCTTTTTTTTTTTGTTTCACACTGTATATATAAAAATATGGAGATATTAAAGAATAAAAATATACAGTGGGTTTATATGTTTCCAGGAAGACTTAAATCATATTTTGCAAGATTACATAAGTATCGCTGGTCTAAAGATAGATTTTTTAACGTTATTTTTGGTATCTCAAAGATATTTAAAAAAAGAAACATTATACCGGATTTTTATGTTTCTAAGAAGCTCAAGTCATGGTTCTGAACCGTGCGTCTCAAGTCCATCGTTACATCGTTACACCGCCGGCGATTCTTTTCCTTTTTCCTTCAATAAGGCAAGCGTCTCTCCTTGAGAGTCTCACTCGCTCCTTTGTTTCTCAATGCTCTAACACTTTCGAGCGAATCGCAACAGGCGACTTCATTGCGCGCCGTTCGCTCGTGACCGTTCGAGCAACAAGACTCCTCTGATGAGCGAGTCCTTTGTCTCTTTTATTTACAAATTTACACTGAATACAATTAACATTAGCGAGTAAATTAAACGTGTAGTATTTTTCTAAACAATTCATGACACGGTGTAATTCCATATTTTGTAGAAGTCCCACAGTTACCTCGTGTGACAGTGAACAATTCCGACAGTGATAAGAAAGAAACAAAGAGGAAGGAAGTGCGATTCTCAAGTGAAGTGCTTTACGATTTTTGCAAATATTTTATGTAAGTGCGGTATTGAAATATAACTTATGCCATTAAGCTAGTTACAACAATTTACATATGTCGCAGATCGCCTAGCGTGAACAGTTTCTTCTTCAGTGTACATGATTTTAATTTGTTCAAATGATCTATAGGTTATTTTTTACAACTCGATGTATAAAGTGAATTTCTAAGAAAATGTCATATGACAAAATGGTGTACACGAGTAGATCTCGTAAATGCTTCGCGTTCAAAGCAATGGCTTAGATATAACCTATGACGGCTATCTTAATGAATTTTAAACGACTTTGAGCTTCTTTGAGTTTATCCAAATTAACGTTCCGTAGCATTTTTAATAAGTTCCTGTACTTAATTACACCGTGCTCTGTAATTACACGCACTGCGATTAAGAGGATTACGTTTCCAACAGATTTTAACGATTTATCTGTATATACAAACTACATCTGTGATTAACATAAGTATACGTTTTTATATCGGGAAAAAGATATCGAAAAAAATAGTATTAACGTTGATAGACTGCCATAAAAAAATATAGTAGTTATAAAGTGTTTGTTGACATATGTTCAATTTGCACTGTGTTTGAAGCATTAAATTAAGGATGATAGCTGGACTACGGTTGTTTATATATTTATTGAAAAGTGAAAAAAGCAAAAATATATAAGATATTTAATATATATTATATCGTACTATTATATTTTTATCTTGTATTCTATATTATATTTTATATAATATTTGTCTATATATATATATATAAAATATCTTTTATATTGATATAAAATTGGTAAAGAACGTAGTATTTCGCACACATATAATATTTGCTAACTCTAAAATCGCTAATCTCTGTTCAAGTTACATTTCTTTACTTTTACTATAAAAACGTGAATTTGCATAGACATTGCCAACGCGGTAAACAACCGTTCACTGAAAAAATAGTTACGTGACTCGACAGATTATTCTCAAGCAACGACGAGCAATACTTTTACGGCAACATGATACGATGTCGTTTATATGATATGAATTCTTTTCTTTGTTTTTAAAGCGAAATATTTCGTATGCTAGAAATTTTTACCTTGAAAATGTAGATTCATGGCCCAAACTAAGGTTCATGTTACAAAAAGTAAGTCTGAAATAATTAATTATTGCTGAATGATTTTATGAAGTTCGCCGGATCGAAGTAAAAGTCTCAATAAGCAGTTACACGAACCGGTCGCGGTTCTCCTGCAAGCTGTATTGCGTCTCAACGGTGTTTCACCTAGAAATGAGTCATTCCGGCTACTAGTTAGACTCGTTCGATGTCTTCTTAAAGCGTTGATTCATCTGTCATTTTTTATAGAATCAAAACATAAAATTACAAGGAATAATCAAGACAGTGATATTTTTACAAAAGTATCCCTGAAGAAAAGACAGTTGAATATATTTTTAGCCATCGCTTATACGTACTTGCTTCTCTCAAACATAATTATCGTAGTTCGAGTATATTTTTACACATGTGAGTATATGAATTATGTATTGATCACGTATTGATCACGTATTGATCACGTACTGACCACGTATCAAATAATTGCATTGACACGATCATTTTTGTATAAATGTTGCGCAAATATAATACGCATGAAGATAAATTTCGTTTCCATAAGGTACTTCATTTACTTTAAGGGAGTGTCTGTTCAAGTGTTCCATGGTGCAGAATGTTTCACGTTTGCCGGTATCTTGTGCTTTTATATCTGGAAGTGTATTTCTTGCATTTACAAGTTGTGGAACTGTAAATGTTAATTTATCGATAAGATTTCACGATCTTCTCAAACATATAACGAAAGCTAAATAAATATATATACTTGTAATCAGTAAATTCAATAAATTCAATAAATATAGTACACGTATAATAGCTAAGTATATACAGCAGCGGATAAAAGAAAGTTTAAAATTGATACGCTATAGAGTCTAGTACACTTTTGTACTAACAATTTTTTACCATATTGGTAACATTCATCTGTTCTGTAGCATATGTATAAACAATATAGAAACAACTTATGGTCTCCTTTCATATTTCTTATTTGATAAATTTTCTTTTGTCCGCCATGGTATATGTATATTAAAGAAAGGATCTTTCGTTTTCACCGGATGTTTCGATTACCATTGATTGCTACAGATCTGCGGTAAGGCGAAAGAAGGGTTCGCAAGATGTCCGAGTACTGCGAGTACATGTGGGACACCACAAGAGGTCATATGAGTTCCGCACTTGCACGGAGTATTTATGAGGAGGAGGCCAGATTCGACAAATGCGACAAGAAACTGGCCATTAAAACCGTCCGAGCAATATTGCGTGAAATGCCGGATGTAGGTAAGAAGGGGTTTATTCGCTCGACCGTTATTCGACCGAAATTATTTGTCGAAACTTCTGTTGTATTAAAATTACCGAATTGGACATACACAAGCAAATTAGAGTATACTATACCGTAATCTGTACGAAGACCACAGGCGAGAAACACGATAAGTCACATTTTTCACGTCCTATAGGAGATTATCACATTTATCACATTTCACATCGAAACTATCGTTTGGTTTAATTTTCAGATTGAATACGTATGTATCTTTGTTACTCTCTTGAACATTTTTATCATCGATGTTAATTATACAGACTAATATTAATTTAAGTAAATTAGCGTGTAATTAAATAATCAGTAATTAAACTGCAGATTGTTACTCATTTATGGGATATCTTCAAATGCAAAAATATATGAAATACTCAAAATATAATACTCGTTATAATATTTGATGCGATTTATGAAACAATTTGCTAGCTGGCTTAAATAAAATATAAATTTGCACAGATATGTATCCGCAGGCGATAACTGATATTATTCGTTTCTTGCAAAACATTGCACGTTTTTCGCCAGTGATACAAAAGTCAGAGAATCAACAAAAGTTGATTGATCGTATTTTTCCCACGCGAGTTTCATACGGTATTATACATCTTTTGATAATACGAAGATATAGTACTCGCATTAGTACATTTCATTCGGTCGGTCCCGTTAGGTTCGCCTAGACTGATTCGTTTTCCACGCATCGATCCTCGAATTTCCGGCATAATGTCCGCGTTCGAGCGGCTTCCTGCCGGCTATTTTTTTCACGCGAAGCATTACAATGACCCATCTGTTTGCTCCTAGACTTGAAGCACTGCACGGATGAATATATTACACGTTTCCTGCTAGCCCGGAAATATCGCACGGAGCAAGCTGCTGCCCTGATAGCCGCTTATCAGGCGCAAGTAGCGCATCGACAGGATATCTTCGGCAATCTAACGGCAAGAGATCCAGCCTTACAGCGGGCGCTGCGCGCTGGAATACCCGGCGTACTTCCTGCACGTGATAGGTACCATTTTGAAATTTAAATTTGTTTCCGGTCTATTTAACACATTTTGAAACTTGTGTTAACATTTGCATATAGACATAGCGAAGTTAGTACTTTCGGATATTATTTAGAATTATTAAATCAATCATGATTGTAAAAATAAGTAAATAATTTATAGCAATTTTATAGGTAATTTACTTTTGTTATATAATAATAAAAGAAAAATTTGATTGACTGATGATTAAACTTGAGTACAATATAAGAGTATGAATATCATTTTATAAATTACGATCATTTTTGAAATCGTAATTGATAGAAGAGAATGTTTAATCCTAAATATTATAAAAGTACAAAGTTTATCATATCTATTGATAACATCGTTCTTTGTAACTACAACATCTTCGCATATTTCTAAAATACGAATTTAATGTAACTGTTAATAATTTATTATTGTTATTAATTTAAAAATATTGTTATAATATGATAAACTAAATTAATTTTCAGAAAAGGGAGATGCGTACTCGTTATTTTAGCCTCGCAATGGGACCCTATTGCAGTACCAGCATTATCAGTTCAACGCGCACTCTTTTTGGTTTTAGAAATTCTCATACAAGACCCAAGGAATCAGGTACGATTCACGTATAGGTTTGTGTATCTTTAAGCCTCGACAAACAAAGTAAGTCTTTTAGTCTGCTATAGCTCTAGACGTTCTATTTCTTTTACTAGCAATCCGGTTTCGTGGCGGTGGTAGATTGGAGCGGATTCTCTTTACGACAGGGCGGTGCCTTGGGCGCAGCGGCACTGCGAAACCTAATAGCTGCTCTTCGAGGACGATTTCCGGCTAGATTCAAAGCTATACACTTCCTGTCGGCGCCGCTTTACGTTCAGGCCACATTGGCCCTTGTGAAACCTTTTTTGGACGAGAAAACTCGGAACAAGGTAGGAGAAACTGCTGAAGGACAAAGTACATGTTAGAAAGTAGATAGAAAGGGATAAAATAATAGCTTCGAGTGCGTAGTATAGTAGGGTATTATATTATCAAGTATGTATAAAGAAAGATAAAGATAGAGATAGATTAAGAGGATTAATTAATGTAAACAATATACATCAACGTACGCATTAAAATGCAACTACTTGACGTCAATTGCTGTAATTGTATCAATTAAGATAATACACTCGGTAAATTCCACATCGTGGCAAATTATTATTACAAGCAAAGCTTTTAATTGCTTTTAATTTCTAACCACGTGTATAATCGCTTGACGCCGAAATTGAAACGCTTTTGCATACATACATATAGGTTTCAGATAGGAGAAATTAAATATTGACCAACAGATAATCTAAGATAGCGCAAAGCTCTGGAGTGTTGCATGTTTGCATAAAGTGTGAATATCCGATTTCATTAAACGAACATCCTTTTTAATTTCAAAACACTCGGGTATATTGTATTTCAAGAATTATCTTTCAACAAAAAGATCAAGTTTTTCAATGGAATTTATAATATAATCAATGCATGTCTAATATTTTCAGATCTACTTACATGGAAATAATTTGAGCACCCTGCATGAACACCTGCCCACTGACATTTTGCCAGCGGAATTAGGTGGCACAGGGCCAGCATTTAACCCTGGACTATGGGCCGAGCCAGTTATTCATTCAGCGATGAAAGAAGCTGAACTGGCTGCAATAAAGAAAGAGAAGGAGCAAGCTGAGAACGTAGATCAGTCTCGCGATAAGAAATTCGAGTCCAGAGACATGGAGAATCATAAAAGAAACGAGGCGGACTCTGTGAAATCGAACAATGGTGTGAATAAAGAGAATGGAAGGCGATTCTTCAATCCTTTCGGCAATTCTACGAAAAATCAGTCGCCGAAGAAACCTGGAGGAACAAATGTAGAACTGAATCTAATTAATCGTACTAATGGATATGCAGAAAGAAAAGAAGGTAGGAGAGATAGTAAAACGATAAAGGAAGACGAGGATTCTTGCGGTAGAAGTAGAGATAGAATGTTAAGCAATGGTAGCGCTGATTATTTTGACGATAAAAGAGAACAATACAAAGATGTGCAGGATAACTTGTTAGGATCTCGATCTGAAAGACGCTCGAACGAATATGAGATCTCAAACAGACCAGATAGCGACGACAGTAAGGATAATTCGTTAGATAACAGATCAGAGAATGCACTAATTGATACAAGTAAACTTGAAACTGCCTCCGAAGAAACGAATCTCATAACGTAATGTTAATTTTCTCGACTTCTTAGGTTAAAACAAATTAACGCAGTAGTACTTCTATGAGAAGTGTTGACTTTCAATTTTAAATATAATGAAATCAAATATTGTCGCTAGATTTAAGATCGGTAGAATGTAGTAAGTTCCGTGAAATTTGTATTCTCTGTAGGTTTTAAAAGATATATTGTGATACGATATACATCATTTTTAATAAGTATTTATACATTAATGAGGCTTTTGTTCTTTATATATATACGATTCTGTTTCAACTAGATCAATGTTATTTAAACATTGAACTTCTTATACTTTTTTATCTTATTTTACTTTTAATACCTTTTGTCATGAAAAGAATGCATTCGTTTCCATACGAATTCTTCATTATTTCGTAGGCATATTTACGTACTGCTATTATTGTTCGTGACAAAAATAAAATGCACATTGCGCGAACATTCTCTATGTTCCTCTTTCTATCGTATGTGAAAAACATATTCACATATAGTGTTATACATTTCAATGAGTACTTACACTGTGAACTTAAGATTATGATATTTATCAATTTTTATAGGCAATATTTATCGTTGTCCACGAAAATACGAGCATAGATAAAAAAAAAATGTTTTCATGTGTATGAAATTCATACAACTATCAATCACATTTTTTTAAAGAATTTATACGACAGGCAATTCGTATTAGGATTGTAAATATGTATTAAATTATTTATTGATATCAAATGTATCATGAAATCGAAGATCTCTTATTTCGTATTACATTCCCGAGAAATGCGTATCCTGTACTTACATACTGTTAGGATTATAAGTGTGATAAAAATTGCGTCGTAGATATTTTTTTAGTTCTCCCAACTGTATTTTTTAATAAAACAGTATTTTAATATTCGGATGACTTTTCTTTGGATCTATTTTATATTACAACAAATTCAAAAATATTTACAACTTTCATCAAAGTAAATCCACAAAATTATAGATTAAGAAATTTTCATTTTCTATTAAAGACATTGGTAAAAGAAAAGTTGTGATAGAATAATGGGGAAGAAATAAAAATTTATTTCTTTAGTATATAAAATATATATGTATGTATACGATATATTAACATCAATACACATTATGAACATAAAATCTTTAATACTTTATCACATCATTATCAAAAGCATCCTACTACCATGTAATTGGTTTTTTTCTCTATATCGTCCATGCACACATTCTCTCCCTCCCTTTCTCTCTCTCTCTCTCTTTTTCTGTCATCTTGTATGAAAATAGAAAACCCTATATAGAGATCTATGATGAGGTATATAAAAACGGTAATCAAATACAGTGTAGTAGTTTACTTATGTACAAATGTTATTACTTCTTTCAACATGATTTTTCTTAGAAAAATGAATTTTTTAACATCAATTTATAAATATAAATATACGCACATCTCATATATCCATATAGTATATATTTATTACGCACAATTTTGCGTATTCGGCGAGACTTAGTTTATAATCGGCTACATAAACCGATACGAAAAATTTAATATTTATCATATTATGTATACTCGCAAGAATTCTCAGTTTAGTCTCAGTTCCTTCTCAGTTCCTTCTCAATTTTTTTCGAAGTATTTGAAAGATCTGCGTTTTGGATAAATGTTTGTACTTTACCTTAATGATTGGCTGGTATCGCTTAATCAGGTGTAAATTCTTGAAAAATGATGATGACAGGACATGATAAAAAGAAACTTTATGCATCGTATTACGCACAGGATTATTGTCTAAGCAATAGACAAATATTGACAAGTATCGTATCAAGCTGCAATAGTTGGAGGTACCCAGCCTCCAAAAGCCCGTTCTAGTTCTTCAGAAACGGCTATGGTTAAACGATCTTGATATAGGCCACCAATAACCTGTAAGATACAATTTACATGTGACACTAAAATTCCTATTTTACCATTCTAGTTTTATTAATACTAATAGTGCAGAGCTTATACCTGTATACCAATAGGAAGTCCTTGTTTGTTCAAACCTAAGGGGCACGCAGTAGCAGGTAAGCCCAAAACATTAATAATTCCAGTGTATGAAAAATTGAATGGTTTGATCAACGGTTCATAGTGCATTGGTGCCGCAGTTGGATGCGTTGGGTATAGGAACACACCGTCTTCGCCTAAAATATCCTATTCGAAGAAAATTGATTAGAAATAAATATTAACAATAAGCGTAGTAATGGTATTGATTTAGGAAAAAGATAAAAGTTTGGATATTTCTGGATACATGCTTCAACTTTAGTCAGTCGTTTTGTCGTCGCGTGAATACAACTACAAGATGAAAAGAGATTTACAAAAATAATAGAGATCTTTGATAATTGGATGGAAAAAATTTCATTCTGCATGCAGAGCAATATCTTTCTTCTACTTATTAGAAATAACTCGTGATACCGTGAAAGACAAACTAGTATAGTCTGACCAGTTCGCATGAAATACTCGAGAAAGAAATCACGTCCATTTTAATAAATAGTATCGTTCCGTAATGCAATAGTAAGAAAGGAAGACGAAGAAGGTAGGAGCCAATTCCAATCCTGATGAGTTACATTACAGGCACTTGTGAATGTACATCATATTGCATCAGTAGTTTATAAAAGATAAGAGATCATTGATATAATTCATAAATATGAATTATTCATTACGAGATCATACCTGAAATTCTCGATAAAGTTCTTTACTTTCTTGTATGAGTTTCGTATGTTTCTCGCTTCCATGCTTCACGGCAAATCTTTCAAACGTGGCAGTAAGAAGAGCTATCAATGTATGATTGCTCAGGAACAATGTCCATTTCAAAAATTCCCACCATAAATTTATATGACCGACTCTGTTCGACAATTCATACGTAAAATCTTTCTCGTCCTTACAGCTCATATTGGCCATCCAGAGAGCGATGCTCTTTTTCATTTTTCTTACGTGCACCTTAGTCGCTTTGATTTTATGAGCTTTCTCCAGATGTTGAACTACCTTTCTCATCGCTTCCCTTATCTCTAACTCAACTGGAGACGTCAAGTATTGACCACCGTCGTCTTCCATATAATAAAACTAAATTGAAATAAATACTTATCACATACTACATACGACCGATGATTCTAGTATAAGCACTCTATCCGTACCTTAAGTTTCGAAATGTCTACTTTCTCGTCCAAATGCAACCTGTCTGCGTTCTTGTCCGCGAGAATCTTCAAAGTAGGCAGTAAATCTTGTGCGTATCTGCACATAGGGCCGATAGATAACAACCTGTTCTGATCTTCGCTTTGTGCACTCGGGTATTGACCATCGTTCGAAACCATTCCAGTAGAGGGTTTGTGTCCGAAAAGTCCATTGAAGTAGCTCGGTATACGAATAGAACCACCGATATCTGATCCTATTCCTAATGGTGAGCCAGCTGCTGCTTGTATACAACCTTCACCGCCGGAGGAACCTCCGACAATATGTCTCGTGTTATAAGGATTTTTTGTAGTTCCATATAAACAGTTAGTAGTTTCCCACCACATGGCTAATTCTGACACGTTCGTTGTAGCCAGAGGAATGGCTCCAGCAGCCCTCATTAACCTAATCGCTTCTGCGTCACGTTCAGAAACAACGTTCTTACGAACGGTTAAACCAGCTGTCTGCTTCATTCCAGCAATTCCGATACAGTCCTGTAACCAAAGGTTTACATTTGTTTTAGCATATTGCTTAAAATATTGCATATTTTATGAAATAAGATTTACCTTTGTTGTGAAAGGCACTCCGAAGAAGGGTTTCTCTTCGGCTAATACTTGAGGAGACGGAGCATTCTCAGATTTCAAAAGGTCATCGCACATTTTTGCTTCTTTAAGGGCATCCTCAAAGCGATCTTCCACTACACAATTTAGTATTGGTTGAATTTCTTTTATCCTATCTATGTATGATTGTACCACTTCTCGCGAAGTCAACTGTAATCATTAACAAGTTCACTTGTAATCTGTGTACAAAGACTAATTAACAGATAAACATAGATTGTGATCATTTGACTTTGTTATTTCGTAAGTGTCTAGAATTTATCTTACAGTCATTTGCAAAGAGATTTGCATTAGAAGAAAACAATGGATTTACCTGTTTGTTTCGAATTTTTAATGCTAAGGTAGTTGCACTGTGTAAAAGCGTTAGATCCTTTATAGGAGGTTGAGACTCTGCAGGACCCTTCAAAAATGCAACGAAGGTATATATCCACTTGGCAATGAATTCGATCAGTCGATGAATTGCATTCAATATCTGTCCTTTAGACTGCATTTTTCCTTGATCTTTGTGTTTAGTCGACATCTATCTAGGAAAAACGTAAATGCTTTATGCCAATCGCTATCATTATACTGTGAAATAGTACAAAGATACTATTTTATCTAATTGCTAATTGAATCGTAGAACGTGATAGAAGATAAATGTAAGGGATTATATAATTAGTTAGAGATTATCGCACGAATTCTGTGATTACAGAGAGAAGAAATTATTATTGCAAATAAAAATTACAATAATAATAACTACTAAGTAATGAAAACTATTAAATATTTATATCGTGTCATTCGTACGCTTATTTATAATTATTTATAATTAAATGAAATTAAATACGAAGGAACGTACTAGAATACTTTGTCTATCTTTGCAGGCGAAAATTCTAAATTTAAAAATTATATCATTTCGAGAACAACAGATCCCATTTTCATCTTTCATCTTATATCGTTCGATGTTACACGCTTATTTTTGAGAATTACGTTACTTGTGCGCTAACTAGCCTGCTTGAATATTTTGATAAACAGGCAGAAGGAAGAGAAGATAAGAAGGTAGATTTAAACAAGAAACAGACATTCTCAATAAAATTATACCGCGAAAACTGATAGGATTATTTTACGATCGGAAATCGCATTTACGTGCGACACGAGATGTCCTTCTTTCGAGGCAATAAAAAAGTTGTTTTGTTAAAATATCGTTCTACAACTCGTTACATATACGCATATTAACGTTTTTTTTTTTTTTTTTTTATGAAACTTCCGAAGAATTCAAAGAGGAAAGAAAAAGATTGCACGACTTATAGTACAATCGCTATTAGTCCGTCGCTTGTTTCCTTTGTCGCATTTCACATAGAAAAAAGTCGACTAAATTATTATAAATTATATAAACGTTCCTATCATTAAGTCGTTTAACGGTCATTGAAAGAGATCAAGCGTCGCGTTGATAATGCTTCAACAGCGTGTAATTTAATACAGGGCGGAACAGCTTATAATTGTGTATATGTGCAATTAATTCGTTTGGATCTGTAGAATCACGAAAGAAAATTTTAGACAATTTGGCTGGTATCGCGTAGCAAGGATCATTTTATTATTATCCCTTGCGATAAGAGTCACGTTGCCGGTCTAAACACCAGGATCGTTATCTTCCTCTCTGTTTATGTACCATTATGTCAATGTCGATTAATGGACTGACCTTGTGCAATTATCTCACTGTGTCAGCTTGCCGCTTTCACGGGAAACGCCGGTCAGTTTATCGATTAATCGGGCGTATCGCGAACGCCTCGAGGGACGAACGTTAAACAAACGTATGTACGCGACGCACATTTGAACAAATTCGTTGAAAGCGAACGAATGCCGGCGGCGCAATAATTTTAGCGCGCTGACAGACTCGATAATGATGTAATTGAGGTGTTACGCATCAAGGCTACTCAGCTACCAAGCCATAAGAGTTTGACAGTGTTCGTCGGGCCGGAAATCAACTCGCGCCGCGTTTCAGGCCGGTTGGCTACGCTTAAGCGTTTCCCATCGAAACTTCTTCTCGAAGTCGATCGCGTGCCGTAGGCGCGATTCCGCTCCCATTATTCCGTTAACCAGCAATACGTGAAAACTAACTTCTACAGGTGTTATCAATCGGAATGATTCGTCGTGATGATGAGCTCGTTTGTAACAGGCTAACCGAGCATAGTCACGAAGTTACTCGCGTAACGGTGGTTGAGCCTGTGCGAACGTTCCAGCGATAGATTATTCGTGCGACTGAGAAGCGAAATTGATCGACCGCGCTCTCTGAAAAATTCTTCATTTTAGTACTGTACTTATGTATAATATATCATTCGTTGGATCTTCTCAGAAACACAAAATCGTTTTACCTTCTACGGAGGTCGATCAGTTTGGTTTCCGCGTGGCTTGTTCGTTTAGGAATTTTATTAAACGAATTCTTTCGTTACGTACATACTCGAGGAAAGTTGCGAACGCTTGCGCGAGATCGACTCTGGCAAACTGTTTCGCTGTTTCAACGTACGAATTGATGGTTAATAGTTGGGCTGTAGAATGTACGCGGCTAATTCATACGTTTACTTACTGTTGCGCTGTTATGCTTTGTTCGACGAGTCAGCTGCAAGCAGTCGTTGTATTCGATTAATTCGTAATTCAGTATCATGTGACAACACTTGACGAAAACTAAGTTGATTTAAGTGACGACTTATCGACAGTGCAATACCGCGCCGCCTCGTATGACGTCGCTTTCCCCGACACTCGTAGTCGACTGACACCACTTATACCTTCACCGGTCTGATTATACGAGATCCGCGCAAACGCTATAGTTGCTTGCCGGCCTGGGACTTACTTTTATGCATCGGAGAAATATTTAACGGGTCGGGGATAGACTTGTAAGATGGCTGCCAAGCAGCGATGGATAGATTACCGTTACGATATCGTGTCCAATAATTTCACGAGATACGCTTTCGTGTTGATACGTTTCGATGGCCCCTCGAAACCTGAGCTTCCGTGCTATCGATTTGGTAACATTTCGGCATTTCGTAGTATCGCAGCAAGTTTAGAACTACGACAAATCGTAAATTACGTTATAACGTTAAATTAACCGTGTATAACGTTACAACTTCCGTGGACATTTTACAATATTTTACATCGTACAAGCTTAGATTTGCGAAGATTATAATGTTAAATGAACTTTGTACACTGTTACAATTTCTATAGGCAGACTTTATTAGTCGATAGGATCTTTTTATTGTCAATTTGATAACGCTTCAGCGTGCTCCATTATAAATTACGTTTGGAGTATTGAAAAATCCAATGTTATTCTATCACGTTAAAAGAACATGCTTTATCTTATCGAGATTCATATGTATATCAGATTTATTATATGAATTTATCGAAAAAGTATTTATATGATGATAAGATCGAACGCTAATTATATATCGCTACATTTGATACATATATCAGGTTGACAATGATCTTGTGCATTTTATGTAATAAGTCTTCGTTATCCTTATGTAAGTTTCCATGCTCTCTATTTACTGGATTAATATCGATACGTGATTTTAAATGTTTATCTGCGCTCGATTTTTGCCACGCGGGTCATAAATTTTCAACGCGTACGTATACGTTTGCAATGCAAATTGCAAAGATACATATTTAGTTACACGCATACGTTAAATCATAGTTACAAAAATATTTATACATATATAAGACAATGTTTTAAACTTAATCTGATAAACGTTATGATTACTTCTTTAACTTGTCTCAATTACAGTTGCGACTATCTTGTACGATATTTCTTTCATTTTGTCTGTTCATTCATTCTCTATCTTTATTTCTCTTCATTCATTCCTCTATCTTTCATTCTAAAATTTCAATAAAAGTATGTTCGGTGTACACGGTCTAGCTTCGTTAAATGGCCACGAGCCGGGATCTAATCTGGCCAGTTACCGAGACAGGTGCGTTTCTCAAAAATTCCGAGAAATCTTCTCTGTTGGTTATGAAACGAGATACGGATACCAGAGACTGTTTACTTACATTATATACGCGTACTAGGTAGAAACAATGTAGTACAATTAAGAAGCTGTACCCGTTGACGTAGCCGCGCCCACAACCGTATAGATTTTATAGGAACACTTTAAATTTCAGACTACAGAACTTATTTGAAAACTGATATTATACTCACAATCTTTAC
Source organism: Bombus confusus (assembly GCA_014737475.1). Taxonomy (NCBI): domain Eukaryota; kingdom Metazoa; phylum Arthropoda; class Insecta; order Hymenoptera; family Apidae; genus Bombus; species Bombus confusus. The sequence continues at coordinate 2,665,447 of JACXIV010000040.1, read as the reverse complement.
GATGTATAAAATCCTTCTCACCTTCCATTTAAATATAACCGCGGTATTAACACATTGTTGACGGAAGACGTGAATCGAAATTTTAAAGATAGGAAATGTTGATCGAATGAATTTTTCATTTCGTAAACACCGACATATGTTCTAAAAATATGCGAAAATTACAATTTATCTCACGGTATACCGTTAACAATGTGTTCATAAAAAATTAACCTATATTAACCTGTGTATTATTAAAACACGCGAAGAGGCGTCTCCACTTTGACATGTCACGATCCTGAAAGGGACTCTGGTATATATGTAGTAACGTGCTCCAGAAATACTTCAAATAGTTTCAAACGTATGCGTACAGCGGAAAATTCGAATCGTTCAACGAAACCAGCCGCATCAACCGGTGGGGATATTGACGGTCAGCTATCGTAGTACAATACAGGTCGGTTAACGTGGCACTACTGTGTTCCGAAAATTTCGGAGCGTTAGTTCACTAGAGGCCACCAGATGGTAGCTCGATCGCACGCCATTAACGAGCGAGAAGGAGTGGGAAAGAGGGCATGGCGTCAATGTGCGCGCGCGCGAGTATATGTGTACGACAGGGTGAATGTCACTTTGTGTCCACTTGCTTCCTTATCACTCGACAAAGAACTCTTATTATCCTTGGTGATTTTATTATTGGTCGCGTCTCGTGCTAAGTTAACGACGTAGCGGTATAGTGCAGCGAAGACTGGACACCTACGTCTTCTGTCGTGACATGCGGCTCACGATCGTCGATCACCTTTTTGAGGTTAGCTCATGAGCGCGCGGCTGAGCGCCGTGGTATTATCTCACGAAAACGTCCACCATCAACGCGTCTCTGCCCTTTCTATTCTTCCTTTGATCGCGTTTCGAAATTGCTAAAACACGTCGAACAATTCGTTGGAATACTTCGAAGATAGTTTCGAGATGGAGAAACGATTTGGGTGTCGCCTCGAGGCAGCCGTTGCCTTTCTACGTCTCGTCTTATACTCCCACCCACGCGTTTCAGTTTGATTACCGATTAGTTTTATTAATATTTCCACATGGAATGATTCAAACTCTTCCCACGCCAGCTTTGTGTGTTAATTTTGATAAACTATGTTCGATTTCACGATCGCGAAATAAATCACCATATGTTTCTTTTATGTATTTTTGATCGATTTTTGTTCTATTGTCAGTGTTCTTCTATTGTTGGTTTGTTAGAGCAATTTTGAGATATTCGTAAAAATTAACTCTAATAGTGAACTATTTATTAGGATCAGAATGTAATTATCTAGTAAAAGCCTAATACTTCTAGTAATATAACATTATAATTTGAAATATTTTACGTGACTTTTAATAGGAAGCAATACATATTCAAAGTATCTTGCTATACATATATAAAGCTTAAAGGTTAATTAAATTGTAAAAGGGGCAAAATTTTTACACTGCCAAGTGGTTAAGTAATTAATAATTTCCTAGCAGAGCAGACTTGTGTAACGTAAAATTGTCTAATATCGCTTTCTAATATCGTGTTTAATATAAACAATTTTACATCGATTGCAAGAGAAGATATTCGATTCTTTAACTGTTTACAATATCGAAATGATTTTTCATCCGTTGATTTACCCAATTAAAAGCCAACGTTGCGTTAACATATCATTACACATCATTTTTTTCAATCAATCCACATATTATCGAATTCTGTGTTTGAACGTTATGATTATTAAAGCAAGTTCTTAGAATTTTATGGAAATTAATTTCAAGTATTTTTATAATATCTTTGCGTGTCATGCTCGAAGAAATTGAAAATTTGTCATACCATTATAATGCATCTCTTTCATAAATCGTAATAACTTCTTTTTAAGCTTTCAATCTACTTAATAGTTTTACAAAGTTTAGTTGTCTAGTGTCTAGTACTCTGTTTAGTATTCTAACACATGTTTTATCTCTGGCTAAAACAATATTTCATCGCTTCGCCGCGAGACTAATTGTTTTGTTTTTCTAGTTACTATTTTCTATATATAGATTACAAATATTATGACGAAGTTTGCTGCCTCCTTTTCCTTGCACCGTGCACCTATTTCCATTACGTCGTGTCGAGTCTTTGTCTTTAACTTCGTGTCATCGTATATCTTTTCGTATTCTATGTTTGCCGGCAGGCTTATTTAATAGCGCGCTATGTATTTCGTTTATCGGTTTACCGAACCGGTTCCAACGTTACATTGCGTTTCGTTCGTTTTCCCCAAACCTATTTTAATTTCTCGGTGAAACATCTTTTGTTTGTTTTAAATTTCCAATTCGAAGAATTTTTGAATTCTCGCTTTTCAATATCTCCGACTTTTCTATCCTTTCTTTTAATTTTTAAATATACGCAGTAAGGCTGTAATTTCGAACTTTAATTTCTCGGTGACATATTAAAAATTGTAAAAATGATTTTTTGTAAAAATTGTAAAAATTGTAAAAATGAACTCAAATGTTTCTATTTTTATTTATAATTTTTTCAAATGCGCTATGCGCAGGTAACTTCAAGTTAAATTAATTTCGACATTCTTTTTAGATTTTATTTTCTTTTTTTCCACTGTATACTCCTTTACCGTGTAGAATTAAAAAATATAGACGCGTCCAGAAGTAGAAAATAATTTATGAAATAATTAAAAAACATGCTTACCTATAGGTATGTATATATATTTATTTATTTTGATGAAAATGAAATAGTTTTCGATGAAAATTTGTCAAACATCGCAGGTTTGTGTAATTCGCGAAGAGCGAGGAGAAAGCAACACGGATATTCTTTTACATTTTTCTAACGATTATCTCTTTACGATACGTACTATCCGAGTTAGGTATGTCGCGATAAATTTAAACGAGCGTGACGAAACTCTATTTGTCCAGCGATTCCGTATACGGGAAGAAACTTCCGGCAGTTGAAGTGCTACCATCAAAAGACGTTGTTACCTTCTATTTTGAACGTTTCATGTTCCACGCGTACAATTATTTTTTTCTGCGTGCAAAAATTTTTACCATTACTTTTTATAGTTTAAAAGCATAGAATACATCTTTTTCCATACGATGCTTTATTTTTTTGGGGAAAAAAATTGGCTTTAATTATTTGACTGATACACCTGATTTGATTACGCTTCATTTTTAACTATAAAGTTAAATTAATTTGATATTCTGAAGAAATTGATGAATATAAAAGCAATTTTTGTCATTAATTTTATTTTATTAAACGAAACGATGTTTTGCAGTTTGATAAAATAGATCATCAATAAATCTCAATTTTCATGAAAAAATCGAATCCGAATAGAAATTTGCTTCATCCTTTAAATATCACGTCACTTTATTTTTTATATTCTTGCATTCTTTAATTCAATAGACGCATAAATGCAATCTAATGAATGCGGTAGAATTATCGCTTCACAAACATTCCAATAATCGTATTAAACCCAGCAGAACCGGCTTCAATAAAAGAAACCTACACCTTGACCTTCCATTCATAGCAGATCATTTCTCAAACACGAGCCAACCAGTGTATCAGTTTCTTCTTCTGTTTCTTTAGATCCCACGTTTTACTATGACACAGTCCATGCTGCAGAGGATATAGATTACAAACTTGTTTCTTCAAACAAGAATAGAAATAACCAAGAGAATAGCATGAAGAAGAGTCTAGGCAAAGATCAAGGAAAATCAGATGATACAGAAACGAAGGATATTCAAGGTATCAAGAATATTCGAGAGAAGATGGGGAAGATCTACGTGAAGCCCTCGTCGTCGACTAATTCTATGGCGAACAACCCTCCATTGTTACCTAGTGGTGTTTGTCGAAAAAAGCAACTGCAGGGGGCAAAGATGGTTAACCAAACGGGGTCATCGTCATCTGGCTCTGCTACGGGTGAGCTGACACACTGATTATTAAGAAATAGTCTTCTGAGCTTGGCTTTTAAATGTTTGCTTATACTTGGATAGAACAGCTACTTTATTTTGTTCTATCTTCTTTTACTTTGGTCAGAGATCATCTATTGTATAGAATGGCTCAACAGACGTAAGTAATTAACTCATAAAGGATCAGTATAACGTTGATGCAATTCATTCTATCATTTAGAATTTGCTTTTTAATTAATTTACGTCATTGAATTCCTTTCTTAAACGATTACATTGGATCTGCATTTTGTCAATGCAGCATTTCTCTTGTAGTCAATCTTTTTTACTGTTATTACTATCATACGATTCTTAAACTGGATAAATCTGTTTTTTAATATTGTAAAGACTATTGTAAAGATTTGCTTAATGTTCTCCTTCCATGTTATTTCTCCTTTCGCTTGGCTTAAACCCTATAATCTCACGAAGTTTGAAGAAATTGAGGCGTTCACATGGCATTGTGATAAACTGTATTCTTTCTTCATATCATAGAAACCTTTTTTTGTGGCTCTGATTTATGCAGCGAGCCTCTGTAATGTATCTGCCATTTTAATACATTCTTGCATCTTAACAAAATAATATTCTGCTTTACTTAATGGGACCTTTATGCAGTTAATTGCTTCCTTATTATCTCGTGAAATTGATAGCATGTAAGTTCTTGAGTACTTGATGCAGAGAGAGAGAGAGAGAGAGAGAGAGCTGTTTTTTTGCAATTTATTCTTAGTTTCTAATTCTTAGTAATTCTAATGGAAATGAAATGTATTTCGATATAAAGTTGTAATCTGTTATATCTTCTTCTATTGGTATAAAAGTACTGGGAGAAATTTCAAAGGAGGATTGTTTTATCCATGGAAACAGTTAAAAGTTTGCACTGCTTCGTTCTCGTCAGAAGAAATCTATCATCGCTGATCACCGTTGCACCATTCTGCTCTCTTTTAAGCCACGCTTGCGATTTCATTTCAAAACGGGCATAAATCGATCCGAAGTTCCGCAAATTGTCCCGCAACTTCGTCAAACTCGAAACGTTTCCAGGCTTTCGACATTATCCGGGACGCGTCAGACACTTCAACAAATTGAAACATTGATTAATTACCGCCAAATATAATTCAAACCCCGTTCGTTAAGCAAACTTTGATCACGCTTTATGAACTTCCGCTTTAATGGCATCGCTTGACCTACAAACATTGCGCAACAACACGCACGCATCTCTCAAACAAAATTTACGATTTCGCTCTATGTTTGTACAGTTTTAGAAACTTTACACTCAACGTGCCTCTCTATCGAGATTTTTCGCCGCAACTTTTTGCAAATTCCAAGTAATTTATGTTGATTGATGCGTATATTCTAAATTCTAAATTCTAAATTTTAAATTCTAAATTATACAAACTATAAATCGTGAACGATAATATATTGCTATGTATTTTAAAAAAATCTATTCGATATAATCTTTTCGCCGCGACATATGGCTATAGTTTCGTTCGTAGCAAGATTTCATTTTGATGTAAGCGTTGTTAAAATTTACTTTCCTTCGGTACGAGGATCGACAATGATACGACGTTAGCAACGCACGACATGTTTCAGAATTCTGTTCGTCTTAAAAATTGATGGAGACTCTTAGAATCGAAACTTTTTTAGTTGGAGAAATTGGTTAGTTTCGTTTGTTAGAAATACATTTTTTGTAATATTTTATTTCATTTGTTTGAAACTCGTAGCACAATGGTAAACCTGGTAGTTACTGCAATTTTACTGTAATCTGATCAATAGGATTCGAACTCACAGGCGAGATCTATCCTCAAGATCGAGTGTCATTAGCTTCAATTCTAAATTCCATTGCACGGAGGTTCAGAAAACAGATTGGAAATTAATATATAATAAATATATACCTGGGCGACATTTTCTTCTAAGGCTTAAAATATGACTTCTCTATGCGTTGATAGATAGAAGAAAACTACATTTATACTTTTTATCTGAACTCCATTTATTAAACATTAACGTTTCATGCTTGATGCTTGATTCGCCCAATTCTTGCCCACGAAATTCACTTATCTGTAAATAAATTCCTTTATTAAATCTCACCATCTTTTCTCCTATTAAATTTCTGCAAACTGACAGTAAATTCTCTTCTCCAACTCTTACTATTACCATTGCTATCGCTCTATACTGTACTATTGCTATTTCAATCGATATAATGAATAATAACGAATAGCGGAGAGATTTGATCGACTCGTGTTATACGAATGCAAAATGGTAACTAGAGGAGAAAGACAGCGAACTACAATCATATCGAATGATAGTTAGACGATGAAAACGAATTCATGCAGTTGATCGAACAGTGGTTTTCTCAAGACATCGGATCAATGGAGTTCTACTGTATAAGGAGACAGGCATGGCAGTACGATGCGTATTTAAATCGATACACCTTTAAATTGACTTTGGATAGTCCAAACGCCATCGTCGATCGATCGGATGTCTGCGTGCGCCTCAGCAGTCGATTATTCAATAGGATCATGCCCGGTTCGCATTATTGGGTCAGGATAGGGCAGGGCAGGGCCGTTTGGCGGGTATATTTTGTCCCCTGTCCTGTCCCGATAGTGAGAATCGGTCCTACTCGACCTTGAAATCGGAAGAAGAATTCGTCATCGTGGGACCTGGAGCTGACGTTCTTGCAAGGATTTTTGCGAAGGATTTTTGCGAAGGATTTTTGCTCGCCGCAGGTCGCAGAAGATCGTTCCCGATTTACATTATTGGGTCAGGATAGGGTTGGGCAGGGCCACTCGGCACAAATTCTGTCCCCTGTCCTGTCCCGATAGTGAGAATCGGTGCTGGACCGAGATTACCAACGACTGGCGTGCGTGTTCATCTCGACTCTTTAGAGTGTCATGGATTGACCGCGGATTTCTGTGCAAATGTATTTCTTACGGACGCGATTACCGAGATGGAACTCAAATAGAGTCTGATTTGACTTAATCAGAGACGATACGACGAGCATCCTGTTTTGGATATTTGATATATTTTTCTTTGTATATTATTTCATTTTTCTATGTATCTCGCAGCTTGTTCTCAGTTCTTTGAATCTCGTCGTACAATTGGTTGCTTATTACTGTATTTTTTTAGGTCTTATTAGCTTGTTGTTACATCGAGATTAAAGTATCCTGCGGTAGCGATTATTTATCGCTACTCAGATCTCTAATTAAAGTAAAAGTCTGTGATCAATGGTATCTTTTTGTACCAAATGTAATAACTTTTTTATGTATTAACTTTTAAACTACGGAATTTGCGTTACAGATGGTTAACTGTTCACGCTCGGTTGTCTTTTTCGAGGAAATAAGATGTACGAGCTTGTGAATTTGAAGTGTAAAAGTTTGATTCCTTAATAACGTATTTTCTTTATTAGAAGTTCAACTATCATTAGATGTTTATTATTACACTATCTATTTATTATTAACCCTTTGCGGTTCCGTATTCTGAGTCTATGCACGGTCGTCTTATTTCAGTGTATCATATTGCCACAGTGACCGAACACCATATTATGATGGTAAGTTTTGTTACAATTTTGCGCGCGCGTGTGTATATATATATCTAGTACTGTACTATTATTATGCTTTATCGTAATAAAGACGTCAGGTTCTAATTTTTTGGAGATTCTTTTTCTCGTTTATCTCATCACATCATTTTTCTCATTTACGCCTATGTGAACATGTTTCGAAAATAATCAGAAACTGCAAAGGGTTAAGGCTTTAACATAGTAAAACTCGATGGAATTCATAGTTAAATAATCGATCCACCGAGGAAATTTTTGAACGATGAATTTCATTGCTTGAAATATCCAAAAAGAGGAATTTAATCTATGCCGCGATCGAGCGGGCTCAAGGATTTTAAAGAGTCAGGACCGCCCTCTTATTTCTTTGTAAATGTGCTACGTGTTTCAGCGATTGGATAGACAATTTATTACGCTACAGGCTGTTTGAATTTAATCCATCTATTATATTCTTATATTACTGTTCTATTTTATTTCTTAGAAATGGAACAATGACGATAAACGCAGTAACACAATCAACGCTATCAAAAAAAAAAAAAAAAAAAAAGATTATTTTCCACGTTTGCAATTAGGATAGAGCTATTACGCGACCAATATGCTTTCAATATGTTTCTGTATATTTGTCAGTAATTATATCGTCTTTGCACTTCAATAATTCAGTGCAACAAAACAAGCCTTGAACTTAAAAGCTCTGCTCGCAGCTGTTATGGCACGTCATTCACACACACACACACACACACCTCTTCTATTTATACGTAGCCATGATCGTGTAGCCTCGAATACTATAAAATACCGTGCACTTAAACGCTTCAAGCGGGCACTTAGCGTGGGACTTAAAGCCCTCTGCGCGTGGAAGAGAGATGTTTTGAAAATTAGACTTAATCGGTCATATTGCATCTTGATTGGTTTAAATAGCCTTAATCCTGCTTCTGAGATTAGAACAATCGATTCTTTCCATTGCCACGATATGATTCATCGGCCACATTTCAGCCGTAATACGACTTCAATCGTAACTTAACATTCGGATAAAAGAATTATTAAGAAACTATTTGTTCGCATAAATGTTTCTTGTACGATCGTCAAGGGGGAGGAAACGAAGAGAAAATGAAGAGGACGCTATACGGAACAATTTTAGTCGAGTTCTTACATTAGATATTTTGATTAACGTCACGGAGTTGGCCGAGGTCAAGGAAAAAAGCAGAAAAAGAAACCGAGAATATTCATGATTTATTGCTGGTGATTATTCAAATAAGATGTTCGTTTACCTCACAAACGATTAGTTCGGTATCTCTCGCTGTTCCGTATTCATTCATGAAACTCGTACGATTAAGATTAATAATATGAGAATTAATCATATCGCAGGAAGAAAATTATTTCACGTATTTGCGATTGAAATAACTATTTTTCATAACAAATTATCACATCGATACATCTTTCTATGTTTCCTGCCAATTATATTATCCGTTTTATTCGACTTATTAATCACTTTATCCGACTCGATCTTACCTTCAAGTAATTAACGCGACAGTTCGCTCGGCTGAGAAAATCTTTGCACGTTTCTCACCAATTACATCGTCCATTTAAACCTGGCAAGCTTAAAAATAGACAAATATTCGAAGCGATTCGTTATTTCTCATCTTCAAAATAAACTTTCGTCAAACCTGTCACGAGGATCGTCCGGACGAAACGAAACCTGCTACGAATGCTGAAATTTCTGTTGCTTTTCGTCGCTGCATCTACGAATAGTACGAATCTTGGCGTAATAAACGTCGAATGAAAGGAAATCAAAACGAGGACTACTATGCTTATACGCTCCCCATCTGGAAAATTTAATTGACCTATTCGTATTCCACGATTGAAATACACGTTCGCTATTTACGAATAACCGCTCGATACTGCTCTGTTTATTTATAGCGCTCGATGCGCAAAGTTTGGCCAAACATTGATCACGATGGAACCAGTTCCTCCGTGACTCACGTCCGAACGTTTCGAGACTCGACCGACGCTTTTCCGATTTTATCCTTATTAATCGTCGATCGCTACGACGTCGATTAGTCTTGCTTCTAGGTCATTGGTACTATGAATAGGAGGTGATAAAAAATGAAAACAGTGTTACTTCGTCCGACCGATTGCTACAGATCGATAAATCGAGTCTTGTGTTTGCGTTCTAACTTTGGGAAATTCTAATTCTTGCACAGCGATGTTTTCACTGTCAACAAATTTCTCGGATAACTGGGAGTTTGCTGGTCTTCGAGATTTAGAATTCGAACCGTATTGGGTTGTCCGAAAAGTTTCTTTCGCTTCGTAAGGAAACAACAGATGCACAAGCCTTTTTTGTTTTATATTATTTTATTGAATTTCGTTCTACTTCTATCGTTATGATCATACGCAATTCAATAAAATAACGTGAAACGACAAATCTTGTGCATCCGTTATTTCCTTGTAAAACGAAAGAAACTTTCCGGACGAGCTAATACTTTGCTGGGAGAAGATACGCGAACTTTGAACTTCTGTAATTTTACGACTCATACTGACAATCCTATCGCGAGAAAATACTTCATTAAGTGTCAAGTATTTTTTCCTCTTCGAATTTAAATCAAAGATTTCTTAAGACTTCCCTTAAGATTTTCTTTCGGGTATTAAATCGTACTATCGTCGGAGGGAAATTTTCCAATCCCTGATTTTCAATAATTTTCTTTTCTTCCTGATAGATTCTTATAATTCTTATAATTTATAATTCTTATAATCTTTTGCTTCGTATTATAATTTGTAGTTTCAGGAGAAGGATATTTTTATATGCGGCGTTTCCTTGTTCCAAAGGGCTATAGAACGCGAAGTGTCGGTCGTTGTGGGTTTATTTAATGAAGGTTCGATGTCTTCGCTGGAAATGGTTCTACCGATCGAATTTTCTTTACTTGCCGGACGTCAACTGATTACGTATTTCCTTCAGCGTTCTCTCTTTCGAGAGATGGTAGGTTCGCATGCCAGGCGAAGATGGGTACGCTAATGGTGTTATCGAGTCTGCCACGAGTTGACAGAGGTGTCATGAATCTTCTCATTCACGTAACAACTAAGTAGAGAAGCATTTTAAATCTCATTGAAGATTGTAGAAAACTATTACGCAGACGTTAGATGTTATTTAGTCGAGGTTTTATTTAATTTTATCCAATGTTCGAAAGTTGTTCGCTGCTTGAACGGTTGTTCTATAGTGGCAGATACACCCGAAAGGAAATCTCATTGCTAGCAATAACTGCATTATCTACTTGTATGGAGCGACATAATTGAGTTTCCTCCAATTAGTAAAATTCTGGCTCGTTTAAGTACAAAGCGTTCACGGACCTCGCAACCTTAAATCACTCTGTCGACTCTGTACACTATGAATTCTTCTAATGGAGCACTTAATCACGGGAAAACACGAGTTCGAAAAGAGTTTTGATCGTTTGTATGTCTTTTTCCACGGCACTTCGTAGTTCTTGCTTCAATTAAAATGATGTGGTAATAAGCTAAACAGATTGTCCACGCTGTACTCTGAATTCAAAGCGCAAAGTGCATCGTTCGGTAGTTAAACTCGAAAATTCCTTTCGTCGATACGAAAGCAAACAATTTTTTAATCGACGTTCATTGAAAAATGCATTTTTCTGGAAATACAATGTACACAATCTTGTCGCAAGGAAATTATAGACGAGACGCAAACCGAAGAAATCTCCGCTAAAATGCCTCGTCCAATTTTCAGAAAAAACGTAAAACGTACGCCATATATTCATACATTTTAATTTTCAAAAGCACGTTACACTAGGTCAAACAAATTATCTGCGTATTATAAAAATTCCGCAAGCGCGATGCGATAACGCTACGTTCCATTAGCTTCTTTTCGCGTAACCAAAATTCATTACGCGATATTGGCGAAAGATAAGGAAGAAGGAAAACTCGCAAAGAAACTGTCGATATACGCTATCGATCACTAAGCGTTAAAACGCTTATTGGTCCTGGAAATTTAACGCTTGAAAAACTAAACTTGAACGAACCTATTACCTACGAATTTATTATTTTATTATTTTACATTAGAAGATATCGTATAACGCGAGACACGTTAGATCTGTAACAAAACAGACGGAAAATAAAAGCACTAACTTAAAACTTAAAAATAAAAGCAGAAACATTCGCACTAAATATCATCGAGCGCGTCCTCGACGCTCCATTTTATCTTTATCTTAGTGTTAAGCAGTTGCTTCCTCAGTTTTACCGAAGCTGCGGCCAAAATCGTGTCACGTGGCAGCTAGCTTCTCTATAGGATTGCCAATGCAGCGTCGTCCAGGTGGGAAAGAATCGTCGAATTAGATTGTTCGATCCGGCCGAATTAGCGAGGGCAGAAGCCCAAATCTAAGGGTAGAAAGACATAGAGCTGTCGGAGAGAGGTCCGACGATCTCCACGGGCAGAGAACCACGCGTTCACTGCTGAGATCCTGCGTGTTAGGCACGTCGTAGCTACTATATTGATCTACCTGTCCGAGGGCTATATCGGTCCGCGTGTTTCGGTGCAGTACCTTTCAGTCCACCAGCGCGGGATCAACGTTTCGTCCTGCTGCATTCATCGAGATCACGTTCCCTCGAAATACAGTTCACAGTTCAGTGTTCGTGTTCGATCGACACCTGTGAATCTTTCTATTCTTTTCTCTCTCTCTCTCTCTCTCTCTCTCTCTCTCTTTTTTCTTTCTTTTGGTTTTCTCATTATCTGACGTATTATCGATCGAGCTAATCACAACGCGTAACCCAAGGACTGGGTTTCAATTTGACGAAACGAAATTAAAGAACGCACGGCTGAGTTTTCCTGTTCCGTCACAGTCGTGAATATTTCCGGTCTTTTCTTATGCGACCTTATTATTCCGTAGACTCTGTTATTCCGCAGCTTAAGAGTCTACGAACGAGATTAAACTCACTTGATTAATTTTAGTTGCAGTTTCGCCGGAGCGAAATTGCTCCACGGCTCGGTTACCGCGTTTAATCGATACCTATGAAAGTTATCAACGTTGTTATCCAATTGAATAAAATTACGCAGTTTCAGTTTTCGCGTTCGAGCAGACCTGTGAGCTGTCTTTTTCACTCCAGAAACTCGTCAGTCTACGGTCTGAGAATCTAAGAACGAAAGGACTCGAATACCTTTCATTCGAATTCCGCCAGAATCAGATCGCATAGTTCGCAACTCAATTTCCGCGCACGGACCGAATATTTCTAATCAATGTGTCATCGAGCAAACTCGTCTTTCATCGCTCGATGTATCATTTCGCGAGTTTGCTACTCTTCGAGCTAAACAATTTGAGATCTCGAGCGGTCCCGGTTGCAATTTCGTACAAGCGAAATTGCATAGTTGACGGTTCAGCGATCGGCGCTTCTGAATCTTTTTAACCTTATTATTCCATCTGCTGCTCTACGATCAAGCCAAATCTAATTCAAGCCTTGAATACATCGCCGTACCGTTACACAGTTCACAGTTCAGTGGTCATCGCTCGTGCGCTTCGTTTTAACCTTATTGCCTAGTTTAGTCCATCGACTAGAAATTTATTCTTCCGCGGTATAAAAATCGCAAACCTCCGATACTCTCAGTTCCAATTGCGCGAGGATAAAATATTGATAAAAAAGTAAAAAAAAAAATTAAAAAATCAAGCAAAGAGTCTAATGGACGCTCAACGAACGTTACAGTGGACGAAATAATCAGTTTTAGTAAGATAGTTTAGAGATCGACAGTAGGTGGTAGATTTTTGCTTTTGAGAAAAGCTCGTAACTGGAAAACAGAGACAGTGGATGTTTGCTTTTCTTATTCCTCGCTCGCGAATCCTATTAAAAAGGATCACTCTGAAAGCGAGAATTGTTCGAGCTAGAAGAGGATCGATCGACGCGGTTCTCCAAACGACCGATCGTTTGGACCGGTCTCGGCGGATTTTCCTGCGATATATCCAGGCCATATAAGTAATGCGATTTTTCGGGTATGTATTAAACGGAAACGAAGCATCCGTTTTCATTGTTCGTCCTCTACGATTAAGTTCCTTCGTCTCTGTGTTAACGTGTTAACGCTGAACCTACCCACACTTCTTGTATACTTATCGAGCGCTCGCGATAGGCAGGACAGACTCTACGAACTTTTCTTAGAGAAAGAAAGCAAACTAGAAATAAATAACAACGAATAAAAATAAACAGAATAGATATATATATAAGAAGAATATATCGCGTGCAGGTTTTATGAAAAGTCATCGATTAGGAAGCGATACGATAACGTTTAAATATGGCAAAATTTGTGTGGAAATTGGAAAGCGGTCAATTTGACCGCAGTGGTAGGTTTAGTTTTTAATGGCTGTGGCGATGCTACGTCTTACGTGTAGAGCAAGGCTCGTTTCGCAAGTCGGTTTACATAAGTGATTTCGAAAGAACGGAGATAGATCTTCTGCTTTGACCAACGCTGTTTACGCGTTTATGGAGAATTGAAATTTGCAAAAATACAGAATGCAAATGACACGTAAAAATGTGGTAGCCATCTGAGATGAGATGTTTATCGTAATATTTATGCAATAGGTCGAAGAAATCACCGTTTAGGTTCCATGTGTTACGATTAAGATGAATATATAACCGTGGATTCTTATTCATTTATGAGGATGCAAATGACATGCAAAAATATGTTAACTGTGCAGAATGAAGTAAATTCGCCGCAACGTTCGTGTAACTAAAGAAATTTTTATTTACGTTCCATCCACGTCTCTTTAATTACGCTTTTATGCACTTACGAGAGACTCGACGGTGCAGATACGTACAGAGTACGAGTACAGTATCTCGTTATACTAATTAGTACGTAAAATGATTCTCTATCCAGATTTCCGATTATCTTCCAACTATCCGCAGAAAATATCACTTTGCGTAAATATCCGCAGTCTAATTACGATCGTACAAACATCAATGTTTAGAAATACCGACGGTCTAATAACTAGATCGTGGATATTTTTACCAATTGATATTTTTACGAATATAATTAGAAACGCGTGATCCAACTAGAAAATTGCTTTACTCGTTAAACGATATAACGAGTACCTTTCGTATTTCCTATATCCTTGCCCATTATACGCGTTTTATGCATTTTTCCATCCGCAAATTTTCCGTAGAAACGCGCGAAGATCCGCTGTCTGGTACAAACTAACAACAAGCGACATAGCAGCTACACAAGCTGTCGACGCGTATCCTTATTTTCTAACGAACCTTCTCTTTTTTCTTTCATCAAGCTCTGCATCTGTTTACATCGACATTTCTGAAGCATCGAACTTTCGTAGTCGTATTAAACCTGCCATCAAATGGTGCGAAATATCACACACCTAGACCTACTTAACTATTACGCAAATACCATAATAAATACAATGGTGTGCCGATAGCTTTTGTATTCACAGTAAAGCGGATTTGCGTCTGGAAACTTTTCAGATTATTCCGTTTCTGTTTGCCTCGTATCGAAATAATAGGTCGACGTTTGTTTGCGTTTTTTCTATCGTTTCATCTGTGGCCCAGGTTAGACCTGACGCTGACGCCGTTAAAATAGTTCAACGCTTATTTCTGGTTTATTCAACGGTGATTCGGGTTTGCTCGAGGTTAGTTGCTTCCTTTTTACTTTTGATTTCCTCCTTGTTACCCGTTGTCGTTTTCTTGCCGTGGCCTGTTTCAGCGGAATTTTCACTGGAACAGTTACCTCTCGGGTGGTCGCGCTTTTGTCGAAAAGATTTTAATTTTTCCGCGGGAACACGATAGTTCCTTGTGCAGCATTCGCAGAGATCTCTTGCCAGGCTTTCTTTCCTTCGCTTCTTTACGCTTTGCTGTTCTAATTAGACGGAAGTTGCTTGTTTTGTGTTCGTTGCAGCCAGTTGTTGCGCGACCAAAGATTCTACGCTCGGTCCTCTTATATTTTTTCATCCTAGCTGTCTCGGTAGCGAGACGATTCAAGTGTTTTCTTGCGAACGATCTGGGCCAGCACAAACGCTTGTAACTCTATGTTCTCCGGTTGTTTTGTACAACTTCCAGCGTAAGTGTCTTTACGTCTTCGAAGAATCGTTTGAGGAGTTCTTCCTCCGTGGAATACTGCGAGCTGTTCTTTGCAAGTTGCTACGTTGAATCTCGAATTTTAATAGAAAACAGCCGTTCAATAGCTCGTTTACACTAGCTGTTCATTCTTCTTCCTTAGCAGGAAGATTTTCACCGCTTCTCGAATTATTTCTTTCTAGTCGAACAGCGAACGATCATCTTTTTCCTTTTGCAATTTTACTCGAAACTATGTTTGTAGTATCTCTGCAGATTATTTTTAGTAAGTAATTAGATTAACGATCGGAATTATCATACGTATTGAACTACTGTAATGTTGTTCTGCGAAGAGAAAAACTGGAAGTTGACAGTTTAGCTGACGGTATGTAAATTGCATCGTAAATGAATCGTTGAAAATCCAAGTCCAAGGTACTTGCAATTTACATTTATATCTTTATTTGAATAATTAATATTCTGCGTTATTCTTAGAGCAACTCGTACTGTCTATGTTAGTTACGTACCTGCGAGTAAAGAGAATATCATTTACATTTAAGATTGTCTCTTAATAATTTTTTGCTCCACGGTAGAATGTTACAGTCCACGATGCATGGAATGTCAAATAGAATACATTGATTGCAAATTACGTAGATAACTGGTTATTGACTATTCACATTAACATAATGTGTAACACGTTCATCGCGTCAACGAAGAGTAATAAATTCTCAGATTGATTATTCATAATCGCGATAACCAAGCATATCGCGCAATATAATTCAACGGCAGAGAAACGTAATAATCTTTTTCACTATCGTGGCTGTACAACCGGTGTCTGGTAATTCTACGTGAAAAAATAAGCGGAAAATGTAGAATAAATTTTTTAGACCTGGCTAATTGCGGACTCAATAGAAGAAAATATAATCGACGGCAGGTTAAACTGGATGCAAAGATAAGCGAAAAATATAGAATGAAACTTTTCCACGAGACACTCTGACTTCGAGGAAAATACGTTTGAAAACGTATCTCACGCGCAGATCGGCTCATAGCTGAAACTTCATTTGCTTGAAAACGAGGCTTTAAATGAACAAATTTTATCTCACATTTTTCTCTCGCTTTCGCGCATAGAATGATCCCCTGCGGATTGTTTGCTCGTACCTAGTCGGTACACAGCCAAGTTTAAATGTACCCGACACATTTGCAAACTCGATTTTCTCGCGAACGTCGCGAGGCGTCGTACGAACCAATCGCATTCCATATTTTCCGCTTATTTTCTCACATTTTTTCAGAATCGCTCCCTACCGAGTTATTCCAGTTTACAGGACACCCTGTATATACGCGCAATCGTATATCTTAATAATTTCATCCTATCGCGCGAATCTTATTTCTTCTTTTTTTCTCGTTATATTTTCTTATTTTTTTTTTTTTTTATCGTGAACCGTATTTTCGCGGCTTCTATCATCGCACAAGAAACCCCTGTATAACCTGCACAACTCACGAACAAGCCTAATTCACGACATAAATCTCCCAAACAAGCGCAAATCGCATCGACGATCTTTATCTTTGTTTCTGATGATCGAAACATCTCGCTCGTCGAGGGTTGCTGGTTTTTCAATGCAGTGCAATTTCTATGCAGGAGGATGGTTAAAGGTTTGCGGACTGTGACGTTTCGATGAGAAAATGCCACGATGCTGCGGCGCGTCTTTGGTATCCGTCATGGGCGGCGAGGGGTCTCCGCAGAGTCTCGGTTTGCAGATTCAGGACGGTCAGTAATTAACGATAATTGCCTATTAGTTTTTCTTGCGTCCCGTTTCTGCCAACGCTTGCGTGTTTATCGTGTTTCCTATGTTACGACCGAGGATGGATCCTTTCGTGTGAATTTACAGAGGGTCGAATTTATATGTTTTGGCCGAGTGGGAGGCAACTGGATTTTCTGTTACGTCACCCACCTAATTAATGGTCTGCCGATGTTCCTTTTATTAGGTTCACTTGTTTCAACCGTGGTAATTTCGTTTATTATTTTATGTTACATGTAATCGAACTGTATGGAAAGAGGCAGTATTTGTCAACTGAGCAATCTCTCGCTAACTAGCGGCGAGGTTTTGTGGATATTACTGTGTCTATCGCGTCTTTTCCACGAGTAGCAAGAATAGTTAGCGACCTTGTTTGCGTTTTGCTACTAGTTGTACTAGCGTTTTAATATCTTTTTGTATTATATCGACTCACGAAGTATTCAGAATAAGATGGAAGATACGAAGAAATTTGTTTTACACTTTTTACTGTCTTTTTTCATACTTGGACCGAGATATATACGTGTGTTGTGGGAAATGAGCAATTGATTTATAGAATCGAACGAACCTTACTTATCACTGTACTACAGCGGACATTACTATCTATTTTCCATTATCGTTGTATTATTTAATCTATGTTTTAATTAACGTTGTGTCGTAAAGAAAAATAGATTGAGTAATCCAGAATAATATCGATACATTTTCTTTATGTTAACACGTTCATTGTTGGACGAATTTTTATTCGCTGTGCTACATGTATACCAATGAATGCTTTTCACCCAAAATCTATTTTCTGTATCGTATTGTCTCTACACGTATTACAATACATTTCCTACTAACATACACGTGATCTTTAAATTTCCAAGAAATTTTAGGAGTGCGCCCAGGCGTCGTAAATTTTCAAATTTCAGGGAAAAAGAAACGAAAAGTCGAGAGAAGCTCGGCAATTTCCAAAAAGTGAAACAA
>JACXIV010000040.1:2538506-2647143 GCA_014737475.1 Bombus confusus | reverse complement strand
AAAAAAAAAAAAAAAATTATATAGAAGATAAATGTAGGTTTCAGGTTTTTCTATACGTTTCAAGTTTTTAATAAAATACGTATGTATTTGTACTTGTGCAAGTGCCATTTGAAAGGAAAATACGAGAAATACGCATAAGCGTTGCGATTCTGAAATTTTTAAAAACCAACAGACACTAAAAATACAGCGAAATATTTTGGCAACGCCGCGCACCCCATAAAAATGTAATTCTTAAAAATACATTTCTTTCTTCTTCCTCTTCCTCTTCCTCTTCCTCTTCCTCTTCTTCTTCTTCTTCTTCTTCTTCTTCATTCTCTCGACTATTTCGATGTATGTATTCAAACGCGTAAGCAAACAAGCATTTGTTTTTCTGAATTTTTGCAGGCAATCCTCGAAATAAAACGGCCTTAGCACCTGGCCACAGTTTGATGGACTGGATTCGACTGGGAAACTCTGGCGTCGATTTAACCGGCGTTGGTGGAGTCCCGCGTGTCGTAACATTGTCCGAACTGGCCACTCACAATAAAAGAAACGACGCTTGGATCGCGATTCGAGGTACGTTTATTAAAATATGCTTCTAAAAAAATTCCTCTACTGTTAAATTCCAGAATTTCTACGTCAATTTTGTCTTCCCTTTAATCGCACAGTCCGAATATTCAAAATTGGAATGTACGCATTCGGCTATTTAATTTTATTTAAGTTCCTGTTTTCAACGATTAATGTTCGCAATTAATTGTTAATGCGCGACAATTTAAGTTCCTAGAATCTATAATTTCCAGATATCTCGATTCCTCGTTTCTCGTATCCGTAGCCTTTTAGGAATCTAAGTTCAAAGTGCTGGAAATCTGTGGCTTCGCAAGAACCTGAATCCCTTGTTTCTGCAAATTATAATCCTCGACGCAGCTAAATTCTCTCGTCCAGCTTTCAAAGTTTCGCGGTCGCTCACTGGCAACGGTTCGTTCATTAAACAGCAAAATCTACTCTCCGCTAATGTGATTGCTCGTTAATCCCATTTCCACGAGCAACAGTCGTTGCCTCGGATATACAGCGTTTCGTTCGGATTAAATCGAAGAAATGAACATCAACGGCCGCGGAAACGTGATCGTATTTTAAAGGTGACGCGATATCGCGTTTCTTAAACTGGGTTTAAGAGCGTTCGTAATAACAGAGTCGCCGAGGTCATCTTTGCTTGGCAAACTCAGCACTGGATGTTAAGTAAAGTGAGAGAATCCGGGTCAACGTGGTATTAACGCTAAACCTACACTTTTTGGTGTACTTATTGACCGCTCGCGATAGGCAGGACAGACTACAAATTTTTCTTAGAAAAAAAAAAAGCGAACTAGAAATAGATACCGAAGAATATATTGTATGCATATTTTATGAAAAGTCGTAGATTAGGCAGCGATATGATAACGTTTAACACTTCCCGGTCGTAAGTCACCTCTCACGTGACAACAGTACTTCGTCGCCGCGGCCGCACGTCACGTGGCAGGTGACAACGAGTGAACCTATCAAAATTCATGTCGGACATTGTTTCAAAAAGTATCATACGTTAAAAACTTACAAATAATTGTTTGAAACTCGTATATCTGTAATACACCTTGAAAAAATAGATAATTTCTAACAAAAATGTTAGTCTTATAATACCGAAGATTTTTCGCATATTTACCGAAACCAGCTGCAATCTAGTGAGAATCACGTATGAAAAGCTAGCGACCGATAAGGGTTAAATATGGTAAAATTTTCGTAGAAATTTGAAAGCGGTCGATTTAACCGCTGTGGTAGGTTTAGCGTTAAGGAGGGATTCTCCTGTAACATCCATAAAAGCGTGTGATTTTGATGAATTTTTTTTTTTAGATCGACTATCAATTATATGCGATTAGACCTTGTTGGGATGTGAAGTAGAACTGTAATTTTCGTATCTCAGTTCCTCTTCCTGTTTATCGTATATCGCGCAAGTGCCGCGATTATCTTTTACGATATGTCGTTGGCGTGCGGCGTAGCATCTGTTACGGTCATTACGGAAAGCAGAAGTTAGCAAATCTCCTTAAAGTTAGATCTTCTAGGCCGCGATTCCACCTATTTTTCCAGGAGAAACATGAAAAATTGGAAAAGTTCTAGCGTTTGGAAAAGAGAAATTTACTCTTCTCGCCGGACCAATCGAGTTTGTATCGCTTAAAAAAGTATTATGAATATACAAATAAATATTTACGGTTCAATCCACGCAGAAATTTGATCAAAAAATCAATTGAAATCAATCAGTTAGCTGTTTCAGTTATCGCACACGCCAGTTTGAAAGCATATTGAACGCGTCAGATTGGCAAGTTGATGGACGATAGGAGGAATTGAAACAAATAAAATTACATTTGTACTGCGAGGCTATATGCCGTTTGACTCTCGGCTTCTACTGTAACTAGAAGTTGGTGTAAAAAAAAGTTCATAAAGATACGAGAATCTTCCCTTAAGCTTGGTCGCATTTTAATTTACGTTCAGTCGAGTTTCTTTTCCGGTACAGTCGGTCTTGAAAATATTCGATACACTAGCATAACTCTGACTTCTGTCTGAAACGAATGTAGATGAAACAATAAAAATGTTTTCATGAAAGTATATCGAAGGCAGAAAGCAGAAGAACTTTTGATCTAAAGCAAACCGATGTTTACATATTGGGAGAAATGTTGGGGAGAAAGAGTGAATTTTTACGCGTGAAAAATATTCGGACATTTTATTAATTAACGTCAAAACACGTGGAGAAGTCAAAGTTACGTTAGTGTCCGAATATTTTCCACACCGACCGTATTTCCTCTCATTACACTTCAGGAAAATATTGCTAATTTATGTATAAAAAAATAACTAATAATGTTGGGACACTTCAATTTTTTCGTCGTTAACCTTCTGGAGCACAACATTTTCATCAAATAACTTTCTTTGCAATTGAAATTATACGATACATACAACTGGACTGCGAAGTTTTGTGCAAATTTTTATTTTTCGAGAATGTAGAGGAGAAGAGATAGAACATTGGTAGAAAATTGCTAAACTTGCCAAATATTATGAAAAGTATCGTACTTTGGACGTTTTAGACATTTTTCGTATTACGTGGATTTTGTGCAAATTTACATTTTTAAATTTCCTATAGTTTCATTAGACGAAACATCGTTAAATTATACAATTTCTTCAATTGCAATTTCCTAAAACAATTATACCTACATACAACTTTAATATTATAAATAACAAATAACTTTATAAATATCGAAATGTTTTATACATTTTATACATTTTTCGTATTACGTGGATTTTGTGCAAATATTACATTTATAATTTCCTATAAATTTTCATTTAACGAAACATCGTTAAATCGTACAATTTCTTCAATTGCAATTTCCTAAAACAATTATACCTACATACAACTTTAATATTATAAATAACAAATAACTTTATAAATATCGAAATGTTTTATACATTTTATACATTTTTCGTATTACGTGGATTTTGTGCAAATATTACATTTATAATTTCCTATAAATTTTCATTTGACGAAACATCGTTAAATCGTACAATTTCTTCAATTGCAATTTCCTAAAACAATTATACGTATATACAACTTTAATATTATAAATAACAAATAACTTTATAAATATCGAAATGTTTTATACATTTTATACATTTTTCGTATTACGTGGATTTTGTGCAAATTTACATTTCTAAATTTCCTATAAAGTTTCATTTGACGAAACATCGTTAAATCGTACGATTTTTTCAATTGCAATTTCCTAAAACAATTATACGTATATACAACTTTAACATTATAAATAACAAATAACTTTATAAATATCAAAATGTTTTATACATTTTATACATTTTTCGTATTACGTGGATTTTGTGCAAATTTACATTTTTAAATTTCCTATAAAGTTTCATTAGACGAAACATCGTTAAATTATACAATTTCTTCAATTGCAATTTCCTAAAACAATTATACCTACATACAACTTTAATATTATAAATAACAAATAACTTTATAAATATCAAAATGTTTTATACATTTTATACATTTTTCGTATTACGTGGATTTTGTGCAAATTTACATTTCTAAATTTCCTACAAATTTTCATTTGACGAAACATCGTTAAATCGTACAATTTCTTCAATTGCAATTTCCTAAAACAATTATACCTATATACAACTTTAATACTATAAATAACAAATAACTTTATAAATATCAAAATGTTTCATAGATTTTATACATTTTTCGTATTACGTGGATTTTGTGCAAATTTACATTTCTAAATTTCCTACAAATTTTCATTTGACGAAACATCGTTAAATCGTACAATTTCTTCAATTGCAATTTCCTAAAACAATCATACCTATATACAACTTTAATACTATAAATAACAAATAACTTTATAAATATCGAAATGTTTTATACATTTTATACATTTTTCGTATTACGTGGATTTTGTGCAAATTTACATTTCTAAATTTTCTATAAAGTTTCATTTGACGAAACATCGTTAAATCGTACGATTTTTTCAATTGCAATTTCCTAAAACAATTATACGTATATACAACTTTAATATTATAAATAACAAATAACTTTATAAATATCGAAATGTATGATTGGTAACGCATATTTAACGATTTCAATACCACTCTTACAATATATTTTTTAATCTCTTTTTTTCATGAATAAATAACATCTTCTCTCGCCGTTGAGAATACGAAATTTCTATTAAACTTTACCAGATGTTGCTGAAATATTGCGACACTTGTCTTTATTTCATAATCGCTGGGCAGATTAATTGGTTCGTAGAAAAACGCGTTCTTCGAAGACAAGAAAATGAGCGACAGTCACGAGAGGGAAGGAATAATATAGGTCAACGTCGAGCGCTTTTAGTTTGATTAAAATTTACTTTTTCCGACGATCGTGCCACGTCGAATCGTCCAATATTTATTCCATGCTCGTCGCAAATCCTATTTTAATTCCGCCTATGTTCGCCGGTGTATTTTTGCCATCACGATCTCGCATATTAGATGAGAGATGACTCAGGCAATTTCCAGGGAATACAGGAAGCACGAAGAAATAATCCAAATATCGAGTAGCGTGATGGAATAGTAATGAAACAAACAGGAGGTCAATAATTACCTTAAATTAAATCCTTAAATAAAAATAAAATAAGATAAGATCCTTAAATTTCTAATTTATATTGCTTTCTTAAAATGATGTCATTTTACTTCTATCTGAGGTTTCAGTTTAGTTGGATATTAAATAAATTTTCGTATTCTTGTCTGTCGTTAATTTATCGGATAGACGATTTATTAAATAAATTTATGTTTCGAACGTCCGAAGAAAATAGATGTCAAATGTGACAACTATCAGAAATTAATCGCAGACTATAAAAATTACATTGCCGTGATTTTTATGGAGGAATAATGAGTACGAGTTGGATTTATGCATTTGAATTTAATAAGTACGAATTAGAGGGGAAAGTGAATGACAATTAGAGAGAGAGAGAGGAATACAAGTTCGTAGGAGTTATCCATTTTAAACCTTCGCTCTCGCGTATTTCAAAGTGAAAGCATAAGTTGAAGTTTACATAACGTAGGATTTTTACGCTCTGCGTCCTCGTTAATCAACTTTAAACCACTATGTTTTGTATTTTTATACACTAAAATTTTTCTAATCGTACGAAAGTGTTATCGAGCGATACGAAATTTTATATACGCGTATATTGTCGGAAACGCTAATAACAAAAATTACTTGCAAGTACCTTTATACTTCAATGAAGATTCTATTTATTAGGTTTTATACTTCGTTCCTATAGTACCAGACTTTTGTAATTATACGAAAGTGCTACTAAACGATACTAAATTTAATATATTTGAACCCACTTAATTACTCTGTAGATGCCATAAAAAATACAGTGTCAATATGCCAATACCTTTCGTAGCCACTGTGAGCTACCGTAACAATAAAAAAAAAATAAATAAAAAATAAATGAATCTCAAAAAAAAAAAAAAAAAATGAAGTTACTACAACGTAAACGCTAACTTTCTTTATTAAAAAAATAGAGTCCAACAATCTACGCAATGGTTGGTATCAAAAAATTAAAACTTAAAAATATAGTGTCATTGAAACAGCAGATAATCAATAGCGACTCGATAATAGAGCAAACTTTCTTAACTCCGCAGGAATCGTTTTCAACGTGACACGTTACATGGACTTCCATCCAGGAGGGGTGAACGAATTAATGAGAGGCGTCGGAAAGGACGCCACGAAGCTTTTCGAAAGCGTAAGTGCAACGATATCGACGATTATTTTTACGTACCCATAGATCGTTCGTTGCAGGTGCACGCTTGGGTCAACTATCAGAGCATCCTTCAGAAATGCGTGGTCGGAAGGTTGAGCCGTGGATCGGTGAGCGATATCACCTCGTCGCCGACGGAAAACGCTGCCTCGAACACGAGCAATTGTTCGTCGGCGACGTCGAACCTGATAACAAGTTGCACAAGTGAGTAACTAACGCGACATCGATCCTGCCCGCTTGTGTCTCGCCGATGGTGATAAAAGGAACGAGCGCCGGGGCAAACTTGATGGCTCTTTTCATGGAAAATTCTGAATGCAAAGAAAAAAGGAAAAATATGTATATATATATATACGTGAATGTGGCTTTTAAATAGGCTTCACGCCGTTTATCGAAAAATTGAAAAGTTAGAGCAGTCGAATGCAGAGACTTCCGGGTCTGAATTAAGAGAAAGATGTCAAGGTTTTGGTATACTCTATCAAAGGACTTATCTTTGTTGGAATGTTGATTCCATTTTCAAGAATGCATTTATCTATTCGTATATCTCAATCATTATATAATATATATATATTATTTATTATTTTTGACAAAAGGAACGAGCGCCGGGGCAAACTTGATGGCACTTTTCATGGAAAATTCTGAATGCAAAGAAAAAAGGAAAAATATGTATATATATATACGTGGATGTGGCTTTTAAATAGGCTTCATGCCGTTTATCGGAAAATTGAAATGTTAGAGCAGTCGAATGGATGTATGTACCCAGACGCAGAGAGTTCTGGGTCTGAATTAAGAGAAAGATGTCAATGTTTTGGTATACTTTACCAAAGGACTTATCTTTGTTGGAATGTTGATTCAATTTTCAAGAATGCATTTATCTATTCGTATATCTCAATCATTATATAATATACATATATTATTTATTATTTTTGACAAAAGGAACGAGCGCCGGGGCAAACTTGATGGCTCTTTTCATGGAAAATTCTGAATGCAAAGAAAAAAGGAAAAATACGTATATATATATATACGTGGATGTGGCTTTTAAATAGGCTTCATGCCGTTTATCGGAAAATTGAAATGTTAGAGCAGTCGAATGGATGTATGTACCCAGACGCAGAGAGTTCTGGGTCTGAATTAAGAGAAACATGTCAAGGTTTTGGTATACTCTACCAAAGGACTTATCTTTGTTGGAATGTTGATTCAATTTTCAAGAATGCATTTATCTATTCGTATATCTCAATCATTATATAATATACATATATTATTTATTATTTTTGACAAAAGGAACGAGCGCCGGGGCAAACTTGATGGCTCTTTTCATGGAAGATTCTGAATGCAAAGAAAAAAGGAAAAATATGTATATATATATACGTGGATGTGGCTTTTAAATAGGCTTCACGCCGTTTATCGAAAAATTGAAAAGTTAGAGCAGTCGAATGCAGGGACTTCCGGGTCTGAATTAAGAGAAAGATGTCAAGGTTTTGGTATACTCTACCAAAGGACTTATCTTTGTTGGAATGTTGATTCCATTTTCTGGAATGCATTTATCTATTCACATATCTCAATCGTCATATAATATATATTATTTAATATATATCAATCGTTTATCTATTATAGTTGAGGGATAAATAGAGATTATGGAAATTTGTGATTATTTAGTTTCTGTAATTATTTAAAATTTATTATTAAAATCATTTTGCCAATATCGAAGCACGACGAGTGTGTTTAGCTACTCAAGGATAATTGTTTTCATAATTCGTGTCTATCTGTATTTATTGTTAGTTACGTTTATCATCACACTGTACGTTGTTGGTCTTAAATTAAATTGTTGTGAGCGAGCTTTGAACAGACGAGAGCGTACATCGTATGTAAATATTATATTTGTATTTACTATACTTGTATCTTTCGTGGAAGAAGACTCGAAGCAACTCTTAGCGACCTTTGGTTCGACCATTAGGGTACGTACTTGTACGTTCGTATACGGAAGCCTATATTTTGTTTGAATTTTTGCATTAGCAGCAGAGTTTATAGTGAATATTAACTCTTCAAACATGGACCATGTAGTTTAGTTATATCGAAGAGTTTTACACGACACGCTGCGTTACATATTCCGTCTTATACGAGAAAGTGGACAAAGTGTTCGTTCATTGACGGTTACAGATTCATATTTTCGTCTTAAAACTAGAATTCAGATCTCGTTTTCCATACACGCTTCGACAAATTGACGAAGCACTAACCTATTTTTTCGTTTCAAGATTTATACGAAGCAACTGTTAAGAAATTCTCGTAGGAGATAGCGCGCGGCGAGGTTTTGAAAACCGAAGAGAACAAACAGAGACCGTTCTTATGGAAGGGATGTTCGAGGAAGAGTAGCCAAGTTTGATTGATCGACAAGAAATGCAGAACAAGAGAGTAATTGGAACGTATCGATTTTCAGCTGATGGTGTTAGCGAAGACAACTTGTCAGACGCTACTTTATCGAATATAAAAATGGACTGGAGGCAAACATCCAACTCGCTCACGTTGTTTTATCACTCGGTGCGCCATTATCCAGGCGTGTGCTATCAACTATATAGGACAACCGACTCCATGTTGAGATACAGATTATTTTTCGAGAAGGATATAATAACGCACGAGCTGGAGTTAACAGAAGAAATACAATGGCCACCGGTCTGCGTCAGAAATTACGAAACGATGGAGGTAACGTAACCGAGCAGCTCTTATTTAACTTAATATCGAAACTCGAGATATTAATTTCTACTTTCTGCGTTATGCAGGTCAATTTTACGTTTCCGAAGCAGAAGAAAGAGATATGGAGGTGTCTGGGTGGTCAAACGATATCCAGGGAGACGAATACGAATAGTCGATCGTACAGAGAATACAAAGTACTTACGAATGAACCGCTTTCTAAGTTAGTTCATCTGTTAGTCGTGCGAGCAACAGACTTCTTGCAAATTATACCTATTGGCAGGCACGTAGAAGCCAAAATGAACGTCATGGGTGAATATCCTGCTTTTCTTTCTGCTATTTCAAATCCTTAATTCATTGATCGATCAGTTCAGACAATTTAGAAACGTAATTAAGATGGCACGATGATTCTCGTAATAGCTACAGAAAACACCATCGAAACGAATATCTTGAAACCGTTCTTCTTCTACTCAACTGGAGACCGTGACACTGTGATAGTTTCTATATCATTAATATCTAAGACGTTCAAAGTATTTTCATCGAAGGGATTGCTTTACTCTTCGAGTGACTTGAAAATTTCTACAGAATGAATTATTATTTTCGATTTCTAAAGTTAATTCTTCTTCGCAGTAATTATTTTTTACCAAAGTAGAGTCTCCAGACGTTCTTTCGTTTTTTTATTGGTTCGTGTAATCGTATTCTTTGCAACCATCGACTTTATTTGCTAATCTATTAATTCCGCGTCGTCAACGTTGTACTACATTTAACAAACTATAGGAAAGATTTAGCCCACCCAATTACGTCTTTGCATGGTAGATAAGTTCTCGAAGAAAGTATGCAAGAGACTGTGAAATATTTCGTTCTAGGGATGGAAGTATCGCGATCGTACACGCCTGTCCCACCGTGCCTTCATCCGGACGACATGGCGGCAAACTACAAGTCCGATTGCCTGTGTTTCATGATCAAGAAGTACCCGAATGGCGCTTTCAGTCCGTCCATAACCGCTCTTCAGATTGGTCAGACCTTGCTTTTGAGCAATGCTTTAGGTGACTTCGTAGTAGAAGCCTTTGATCGTTACTCTGTCTTTCATATGATCGCTGGTGGCACCGGTTTGACAGCGATGCTTAGCATCGTTCAACGAGCATTGGCCAGACGCACTGTGTGAGTATCTTTTTACGAGACACGTTACGACGTTCGATAATTTCGCTTGCGAATCGACGTTTTGGAAACTCTGCCACTACGAAACGGGCATTTCGCTGAAAGTAACACCGAATTGCTTTTTTACTTTTTCCATTCTATTGGATTCTCGAATATTAGAATTCTATTAGAATGCTAGAATTCTATCAGATTGTCGGGAAAGTTTCTTTCGTTTTACAAGGAAGCAATAGACGCACGACGTTTTTCCTTTTCTGTTATTTTACCGAATCACGTGTGATCCATTTTCTTCCGTTTCTATTATTACGATCATACGTAATTCGGTAAAATAATATGACAAAAAATGTCGTGTATCTGTTGTTTCCTTATAAAACGAAAGAAACTTTCCGGACAACCTAATAGTTAGGAGCAAGTAAGCCTAGTAGTAGCAGCAGCGTTATTTGTTGCAACAAATAATAGATTAAATAACAAATAAATTTATTTCCAATTGTACGTTTCAATGCTCTCGGATCTGAAACACAGCGTAATGAGATTCCAAGAGCGCAGAAAATATGCAAGAGAATGTATAACACGACAGCAAGAAGTTTAGTAAACCATTTGCGAAAGAGAGTCTTAAATGTTGACATTTGGCTTCCTGAATTTTGATAATGTCAGTTCCTACGCAATTCTTATCGAACGCCGATAGTTTAATCGAGTGCGATTGAGCTTTCCAGTTAATAGACGAGACGTAGTTACAGATCTATAATCTTGCACAAGTTTTTAATTTAATAACGCATGGACTTGTAACAACAGTATTTGGATTTGATCAAAGTGCACAAATTAACGACGATGTAATAATTAGAAACAGCACTTGGTATCTTTTTTTATGGTATCAGCAGGCTATAAGTTTAAACTGTCTGTTAAAAATCGTGCGTACTACGTATATATATAAAATGCTACACATATACTTCCTACTCAAATATCGTTACTTTGACATCAGAAATCCATCGATTTAGAAGTCTGACTTATAATTCAGAAATTAAAGCGTCTGAACGTAGAGGGCTTGCCAAATACATAATAAGATATATCGACAAGTTTTGGCAGCTATATACGAGCTACAAAGTTTTGTGATCGTATCGTTGGCCTTTCGTAATTGATTTAATCCTGTACTAATATTTTATCGTACGCAGCTACGATGATCATAAAGAATAAAAACGTTGCAGTTCGAGATATCTGTCGTTTTTTTAATGAAAATATCTTTAATCGTCCAGGAAGACCATAAACATACTCAACTTCAACAAGGACGAAGATAACATGTTCTACGTGAAGGAACTGGAAAGGGCTAGCGAGAACAAAAAGTGGGTAGATTCCTTTGAATTATTTCTTTGGATTTCTCTTTGCATCGTTCTCAAATGGAACATCTGCACGTTACAGATTGAAAGTTACACATATCCTTTCACAAGCCGGAGACGCGTGGACAGGCAGGCGCGGCACGTTGTCCTATGATATATTAAAGGACCTAATTGAAGAAAACAATCCTGATGCGTGCGTTCTCACGTGCGGGCCTCCGGGATTCATACAGTCCGCAAAGAAGTAAGAACAAGGACGATTTGCCATCCTAATTTCGAATTATCTCTCTGATACTTAAAATATAGAAAAATTTCATAAAGTAAGAGGGTAGCATGAATTTTGCGAATCATAGAAAGAAGCATACGTGCAATAACGTTTGTCTTTGAAACGTATTTATTATTAACGGCGTGTATGTTTTTCAGATTACTTAAAAACCTCAATTGGAAGACGTACCAAATGTACGAATTCGACGATTAGCTGTACTCCCTCTTCTCTTTTGATACCAAACGTTGGAACAGTGGCAAACGTGTGTGGAAACAATTACGTGTCGTACCGTCGAATTTTTAAAAACAACCTTTTGGATATTTTTATTCCTATTTCCGCCCACAGATTCGGAATCGTGCGTGTGAGTTTATCAGTGGAAATCGAGTGGCAAATATGTAATGAAAAAAAGAAAGAAAAAAGAAATGTTTGAAGAATTTTTTTTTTGTAAAAGTATTTTCTACGAGACTTCGTTTGATACAATTTTTCTATGAGATTTGTATTCAATTATTTATCGAAATTTCCATTTTTAATATTACTATCAGAATTAATTTAGAAGGTAATCGCATAAAGATTGAATTTCTGTATATATATAGAATATTGGAGCAAAGTTAATTATGATTTTCCTTCTTTCGTGAAATTATGTCTCCCGTTTCAACAATTCACTCGATTTGACCGCAATACGCAAAACCAAACACCTGTATATTTGTACTTACTGTGAGTAAGTAGACGCGCATACTTTGTACCATATCTACGAATTTCGAGAAAAAAGAAAAAAAGAAAAAAAAAACGAACAAGAAAAGTAAAAAAGAAACAATAGGAGTAAGGGTCACGGATGAAAGTCTTTGAAATCTACGGGACGAGCCATAGGTATAATTCCTATATGGTTCGCGAGTAACAAATTATTTTTACAAACGTCGTCTTTTAATCTATCATCCAGAGAGTTGTATTTTGAAGAATTTACCCGGGAACATTAACGAGTATTCTCAGACGCAGGTCAGTTTGAAACGATCATGGTGCTAGTTGTTAAAACGAACCGGAACAAACATCTCACAACCATAATTAATTAACATTAAAATTCGCAAGCTGCGTTTTACATAAAAATATTTTTAATCAGATTTTAATTTTCACGTAATAAACTGCAGTCACCTGTGTCTATCGAATTAGAATCCCTTGCGAGATTTTAACATTTTTTACTTGTTAGTAACGAATCAAATGAATTAGAAATAGTCGACGAGCTTTCTGCAAAAAGCTATATATGTACAACTTTTATTACACAAGATGATAAGTCGAGTAAATCGTGGCGAGAGTTTTAGTCCTAAAATTTGTATATTATCTACGTTTCAATTAATAATTACGATTATTAATAAATCTTGTACGTAGGCCATCGTTTGTATATACGTTTATAGATTGTTTCTTTAGCAAGTTGTTCAATTGTTATGATATGATAGTTTGTTATTTAACCTGTATAGTACGCATACGATACGATATATCGTTTGACGAGTGGAACAATTTGCGTACGTAGTTCTAATTCGACAGCCAGGTACCTGTAGAGTGAGATGGTTCAGGCATCACGTTGGGCCCTTTCCTTCGGAAATAAAACACGTGCCAGACAGGGGCCTTAGAACTCTGGGTGAAAACTCTAGAATCGTTACCGATAAAATGGCCTAATCACAGAAACGTTTTAAAATGAACAACATAACGCAAAAGTGGCAGAGCCATATAGTTCTTCGACTTTTGCTCAAACTGAAGAAGAATTGCGATAAATACGTGCATTGCAAATACGGAGAAGATCGAAGGACTTGTGCAAGTAATTTTTACCGATCACGTGTTTTCAGATTCGAGCGTGTACGATTGTTTGATTCGAAGTTGGTGGCCGTGTTTGAAAGAGAAAAGTATAGCGTCTCGTGGTTTGCTGAACGACACGGCTAGTTTTCTTCAAAACATACTCGAGTACGGACCATTTTCTGCATTTACGTACATGTTAAATACGCCTATGTGTATGTATATGTATGTGTGTATGTACATAGTTGTATGTACCAGAAATAAATGAATATTTGATGGCTCCTTGTCTTGTCGCGTTCCTCTCTTCTCACATTTCCGTGGCCACAAACAAGGGCCCAGGGTAAAGCACATGTGCGGGCCACGTGGCCGCGGAACAGTGTCCACGGACCGGACACCGTAATTTAGGAAAAAACTCTGGGACCTCCTAAAAAAGACACGGAACTTCGACGCTCCAGTAATTTACAGCTCTGCGAACTACGGATTTTTCCCATCCCTGCTCCGGGTGTTCGACCGTTTCGCGGAGAGACGCGTTCGCGAGGAGTCGCGCCAACGGGAGGCGTAAATTTCCGTCACGATCTGCTGACCGACGCCGCGAAGTGAGCCGATCCCCTATTTCGGTTAAGAGAATAGACGTAGTTCAAATGATATATCACTGTGGTAACAGCTAAATATACAGTTTGTTAACAACAGCTTTTATCTCGCAAGGTACAAATGTTTACGTAATAGTATCGCGTCGTAGGCTTCGCTGTCGCGGAAAATATAACGTCGTTGGTTACAAGGATCGACGCGTGATTCGCGTTCGTAAGGTATCGATGGGCAACCGTGTGCCGTGTGAAAGAATAAGAGTTGCGATTAGACGTGAACGTTGACGAGTCGACTTGGACTATCGTGTAATGAATGCCTTTAACTAGACTTTTACGTAGACGAAGGTTTCAGTTAGACCGACTGTTATGAACTTAGACTTTTATGTAGACGAAGGTTTCAGTTCGACTGACTGTTATGAACTTAGACTGGTGTGACGAGTCGATTTAGACTAACTGTTGTGAACTTCGATTGACAGTGCCGGACAAAGTGATAGGACGTTTGACGTATTTGTATATTTCATATAACACAATAGGATATATGTACATATTGCTCACCCTATATATTGGATATGTTGTTCCAAGTATTCATATAGAATTGCAAGCGTATGTCTTGTACGCGATAGAAGTTAGAAGAAAAAGTGTAAACACGAGCTGACTTTACTCGGTCAAAATGATAGTCAAATGATTCTCTGGCAGTGATCTATTAGCAGTGACTAGAAGCAGACAAGTGTGTCTCTATAAAATTTGTGGCATTCAATTTAAAATGGGTCGAGGAAGACAATTAAACAAAAGTGAAATCGACCGAATTACGTTATTGCGGTCACAAAATGAAACTACTACGAAAATTGCGAACTTATTAAATAGAGGCCGTCACGTTGTGCATAACTTCTTAAAAAATCCGAAAATCTACGGGAAAAGGAAAAGTACTGGCAGACCTCGTGCTACAACAGAACGCGACGGACGGGCCATATTACGCGTAGCTTGCAATTGTAAGGGAACTGCAAGAAAAATCGCTGAAGAAGCAGGTGTTTCAGCTAACGTAAGAACTGTGCGACGTATTCTCCAAAGCGGTAAACATATTCAACGAAAAAAACTAAAAGCAAAACCTCTTCTAAGTGAGCAACATAAGGAAGCTCGTTCAAAGTTTGCTCGCAATCACGTTTGGTGGAGAAAGAAGTGGAGAAATGTAATATTTAGCGACGAAAAGAAATTTAATTTGGACGGTCCTGATGGCTGGAATTACTATTTCCACGATCTAAGGAAAGAAGAACAATATTTAAGCCGTAACAAATGGGTGGCGGTAGTGTCATGGTGTGGGCCGGTATTGGATATCACGGAAAAACTGACATAAATTTTTTATCAGGCCGTGTAAACAGCGAAAAGTATATTAAATTAATAGGCGATCAGTTAAATAAGCACGCGACTCGTGTTGCAGGTTGTACATTTATTTTTCAACAAGATAATGCTGCAATACATACCGCAAGATGCGTTAAAGCTTATCTTAATTCTAAAAATGTGACCTGCCTCGAGTGGCCGGCCCGTTCACCCGACCTTAATATTGTTGAAAACATATGGGCAGAGCTTTCGAGAAAGGTTTACGAGGATGGAAAACAATACAAAAATGTAATGGAATTAAAACAAAGTATCGTTACAAATTGGAGTCTTTTAAGACAAAAACATATTAAAAAATTGTTCGAATCAATTCCTAATCGCTTGGTAGATGTTACACAACGAAAAGGTGGTTTCACTGAATATTAATTTTGAATTCAAAAAATATATTTCTCTTCAAACAATTGTATTTATTAACAATGTTCTATCATTTTGTCCGACTAAAATCAATACATGTCCATATTATTATCTCTAATTTCTTTCGCGTACAAGATACAAACTTGCAATTCTATATGGATACTTCCAAGAACATATACAACATATAGAGTGAGTAATATGTACATATATCCTATTGTGTTATATGAAATATACAAATACATCAAACGTGCTATCATTTTGCCAATGAATGCCTTTAACTAGACTTTTATGTAGACGAAGGTTTCAGTTCTACTGACTGTTATGAACTTAGACTGGTGTGACGAGTCGATTTAGACTAACTGTTATGAACTTCGATTTAGACCAGTATGTAGAAGAAGTTGTGAATTCCACTGACTTTCCCACTCCGTGTTCGTACGGGATGTGTCTTGAGCACGGGGAAAGCGGATTCGTGGGTTGTACGTTCGTTGGGCCAAGAGAGGGTAAAGTTGCGAGAGAGTTGATTGGTTTAAAAAAGACTCCTATTCGGAGATCGATGAAGGAAGTCTCCTACTAAACGTGTTCGTGAGAAAATACTCGCTTTCTCCGTGCTTTCCAGGAACGAACGACGAGCCCAAGGAAGTGTTCTAAGGACCACTTGTAGGCCCAAAGACACGTACGGGTTTGGTGGTCCTAATTTGCCAATGGATAGCTTCATGATCCTCCTTGGGTTGATTGTTTGTTCGAGTTGAGAGCGGCCGGCGTCTGGCGACTACTCTCGACGAGGGACGGCGCGCGGTTGTGTCACGCGACGTAACATCGGCTGAAAACTATCCCTATAGGTAGGCAAACGAAGGGAAGCTGGGATCAGTAGTTATCAGTCGAGCAGTCCCGTACGCTGCTGTTGGAGCGGTCCTACCGGACTGGGAGGCCTGGAGGGATCGTGGCGGACTGCCGCTCACATTTAGGATGACGCAGCTGCTGACCGGACATGGAGCGTTCGGTCAGTACCTGCTAAGGATTCAACTGGAGGTGACCGAAATCTGTCATCAAATTGCAAGGAAGAACAGGACACGGCGCGGCACACGTTGGAATTCTGCCCAGCATGGGCAGATCAGCGCCGGGTAGTGCAGCTCATCGTAGGAGAGAGTTTGGCCCCCTCGGCGATTGTCAACGCCATGCTGAGGGGGCACCACGAGTATCTCGCCGTCCGCTGCTTCTGCGAGCAAGTCATGCTCGCGAAGGAGCCGGCCGAGAGAGAGCGACAGAGGACACGGAATCCATCAAGAACGCCGTCACGCCAAGGAGGGTCTGGGCCCTCCCTCGGACTTGCGCAACGGTCCAGGCAGAGCGGCGTTAGGAGGCCTGGTCCCTCCTAACGGCCTCATCATGAAGCAAGGATGACTTCAAGAACAAGAAGAAGACGAGGATGTGCTCTGGCAGCAATTGGCGTGCCGAGGCCCCGGGGCACTCCCACCGTACGTCAGGATGACCATCGTGGAGTTTTAGTCGGTTTGAGTCCGACACTCCCCCGTCGCCTCCCAGAGGGCGGCGGGGCGTCCGTGAGGATTTCCTCACGTTAAAAAAAAAAGTCCCAGTTTGTATCGCGAGATCGCCGTCGAGTAATCTGTACCAGAACAGTACGATCGCGCTCCTACGACAAAGAAGTAGAGTTGCTCGTTGAGTTTACACGCGAGCTGTTACTTGATACGCTTCACGTTCCTATCACCTCAAAAATTGGTGACCTCGACGTGATCTGAAACGCAAGAGGTGAAGCGTGAAGTGTCGTAACTTCGAAGCGATCCAGCAGCGTACGGTGCCACGTAACCAACCTGGGCAAGCGAGGACCCCTGCACAGACGATGGAAGAAGCGTTGTGTCCAATGCCCCGCTTGCTGCCGTTCACACCGCGAAAGGCCGCGAGATGGTTCGTTATGGCGGAAAACCACTTCGAGGCGGGAAAATGTTAACAGCGACACGGTGAAATTCTGCGCCGACATCGAGAGCTTCACCTGCGTAGAACTGGATATGATCGACGATATTCTGTGCGGCCCAACGAGGGACTACGCGAAGCTTAAAAGCGAAGTCGCGAAGAGATTCGCGGAATCGGACATGGCCAGAATTAACCGGCTCCTGAAAACCGAAGAAATCGGCCACCGCACACCGTCCCAGTTCTACCGCCACCTCCTGCATCTCGCAACACCGGACTGTTCCGAGAAGGTGGTGCTGATCCTATGGAAGAAACGCCTTCCAGCGACCACGCAGCACGTCCTGGACACCTTGGACGACGAAAACGTTGCTATCCTGACGTGCGTAGCCGATCACATTCACAAGTACCCGGCAGCAGGACTATTCGCGGCAGAATATCCGGGACAAATAGCCGCGGCTACCCCGGCACACGGAGCAGCGATCGGCGAACGACAAAATCGCTCAGGCGATGCGCAGTACGACGAGCTCCTTCATCGGCTGAGAGCGCAGCTCGGAGTATCGGAGCTCGACGATAGCCGACGATCAAGAAGCCGCTTCAGCGACCACCGACGGCAGAGAACACCCTCGCGACGCCGCCGATCGAAATCCAGGGAAAACGGTATGTGTTGTTATCATAGAACCTTCGGCTCTCGGGCGATAAAGTGCCGACTCCCCTGCGGTTGGAACGCGAGAAACAAGAACAGCCGTCGGTAGACCACGAGCTCCACGAGCGACCACGGCTCCGGGTCCCGCAGCATTTTTGTAGCTGACAGGACTTCGATGATCTTCCTCGTGGACACGGGCGGCGCCGACTTTGCGTGTACCCGCGAACAGAGACGAGTATGGACTGTGCCTTCGTCGAGCCTTCAAATGCCTTTCCAGAGTTTCATTTCATAAAAATTGATATTTTGTATTAACCACGAGCGAAATAAATGTCTAAAAAGAATATCGTTTTTACGTAATTGATCCTGGGCTTTGCGTTGTACAGAAGTAGAATAAATGCTTGTGTAAATAGAGACTACAGATAGTTCGATATCGAAGTAATAGACAAATGAGGGGGCGGGGGTGGGAGAGAGGAATTCGAAACTTCGCAAAATTCGCGCTCGCATCGTAAAGCAAAGAGTGTCCATTATCGATCGTGCAAAGTCCTTCGCTGCAACGTGACGTAACTACATCGGCGAACGAGTGAAACTTTTTGGCCGCAAAAATGTGTCGCGGCTGTTTTTTGGCTTCCAGAGGACCTGACCTTGGAAAGTCGCATTGCGAATCTCTCGCATCGATATTCGCGGCCGGAAGCCTATCCCTTGCTCACCAAACACATTCTTCCGTTTGTAGGATCGATCGATCTTGGAGCAGAAATTTTGCACGACGAAATTTTTAATTATTTGGCAGACTGACGGTAGAAGGTTCAGTGGAAAGTATAGAAGTTATTATCTTACCGACGATTGTATTCCCAATTATAATTATTGAATATAATGATTAACTATAACAGAAATTATAATTATTGGCAAATTTCTAACTCGAAAAGAAGATTGCTATTTGGTTGACTTTCGTATGAAATTATAGCAAATTGTTCTTAAGCTGTAAGAAATATAATTAAGGGGAAGAAATTAAATTCTCTCGCGTCCTTCGTTGGATCATTCAAGTCAAAAGACATTACGATTCTTCGATGTTCAAGCATATCTATTTAATATACATTATGTACAATTATCAAACGAGGCAGATAACGTTAGAAAATATCGTGAAACATCCGACAAGAATATTGTATGCAAATATTATATTGTACATTGCATTATACATATATTTTAAAATAATTCTTTCTGAAAAGTACATTTCACAAATAAATAGCATAAATCCTGCGCTACTGTAACATATTTTAAGAAGAAAAGTTACACGACGTGAGTCACATAAAACTCGTGTACAGATGTTCTGTTGTTTTTGTTGCTTTCGACGATTCGGTTAAATATAATTCCTATGTACGTTTGTCGTAATAAATCGCAGATGGCGTGGGAAACACCAACTTTTTTCGACGTCGATATTTCAGAACGCGAGTCACGAAATCCCATATAGTGTCATGCCGATCCTGTCTTTAAATCAATGAGGATAACGTAATTATCAACATGATAGTTAATGGAAGGTGATCAGCTAAAAGGCCTATTAAACATGGTTTTGGAATAACGTTGTATCGCAGAGGAGGCCATGACGTGGAATGACATAAATCTAACAACCGAAGGAACTTCACTGTCGCAACAATTGAAATAGCGTCGCTACCTCGTGAAATGAGCTTCTTCTTTTTTAACGTCCAACTGGAAGAATTCGTTGCACGTTCGACGATTAAAATCGATGAAATTAATGCAACTAGAAATCTAATTTCCTTCTGTTCCCATAAAATAAATATTTTAGTCAGTTAACATTTTTAGTTAACTGTTGGTCTCATTCCATGGAGATTTAACACGACGTATGATATAATATAATAGAACTTCGAAGTATCTGTCGTTATAATACGCCTGAAGACGATCGTCGGTATATTATTACAGGAATATTAGCCATTTTAGCTTCAATTTAAATTTAATTTCATTTGATCTCTCAATTAATCGGCGTAAATTTCCAGCTTTAAGGGGAAACCAGAGTGTTTCTGCTTGTTTTCGGAATATTTGCCCTACTGCAGTATGCTTGAAATAATAGATTGTACTTTAAACGTAATTTTTGAGGTATAACAGGAGTACACTTGAGAGAAATATCAGAAAAACAGACTCTGATATTTGCGGTATTAAGCGATCGATCGCGGCTAATAAAACAAGGCTGGTATTTACTGGTTGGTTTTATCCGATGGAAACGAGCACAATGGAGCAAAAGCAAGTTCAAAGCTTCGACGGAACATCAACCGGCCTCGTTCCCGTTCTTCGGAACCGATCGAAGCTTGGCGAAATTTCGTATCCACCCATCAGTTAAGGAAAAGGGAAAACAAACGAAGAAATAGATCGCAGTTGCAGATCGATTTTTGGCTGTGTGCCTCTCGTCTCGTTTTTAAACGATGCGACAGAAATGAAAGAGAACCCTTAAGAAATTCTCATCGAATTAATAAACCTTTTACTTTGCCTTTTCCGAGATCGGAAGTTTACAGAATTTTTACTTTTTTTCCTATCACGGTGTTTTGTTCTAATTCTATATTATTCTACGAACACTCCTTTTTTTTTTTAAATGTCCGATACGAATGGATTCTTTATTTGATAAAAAGCGTTTAGAGAAATATTTGATTCGATACTCTGCAGTTTTCCGGAGATGAAAAAAAAACTGTTTTATTCCACATTTTTTGGCAGTTGCTCCCACCAACCAAATATTGACGATTGCAAATAAAAAATAACACGCGCGAAATATTTTGTTAAGAACTTCACTTGGTGTATAAATTTCGTTCAAGCGATATCCCTCTTAGTAATTTTGTAAAGTTATTCGATTATTCTGTTACGTTGCATATTCTATTATAAACTGTTAAGATGCGCGTTATAATACGATCCTTGTAAATATTCTATTCCATTATTTTCGCTGTAATTTTCAAATAAAGTATGAGAAATTCTGATGTTGCGCGCTTTAAGAATAGAAAATTTAGAAAAAATTATCCATTGTTCCCGATTTAGCGATTAACGATTCCCGAGATGTAAATATTTTTGGGATCATAAATGAATTATATCAACGATCAAAGTTTAGATGGTTTATTTCCCTGTTCCCCATCTATCGTCTAAGCAGCAACCGACATGTTACCGCCTCGGAAGAGTAATTAAGCCGAAAGCGGAACCTACAACCTGGCGGATGAAACTCATAGTAGGAGTTCCGGATGCAAAACTAAGGGAATCGTGGAAAAAACACTCGTTAGTCCTTAAGCTCGCCTACGCAATAGCGCGAAGATGCATAATTTCGAAACTCCGAAACTCTATTTTGGACAATTTGCAAACTTAAAGAACCTGGAAGCCTAAAGCGATAAATCAAACGTTAAAAATGGGTCCAGTAGTGTTCCCATCGTCGGAACATTTCTTACGTTTGCGGAAATTACGCAAAAAATTGCGACAAACGTTGCACTTCTGTCTCTGTATTTTATATTCTCCATATGAAACAGTTCTAGCTTCTAGTAACTATTACTTTTATTTATCTTCACATAGTCCATCTCCTTCGAATTTGCACGAAATTCCAATCTTACAATATACGTATATTCCGATATTTATCTTTCACTTTAACTCTGCGAATCTCGCTTCAAATCTACGTTTTCCACTTCGCAAACGGTCACGTACGTAAAACATAAATCTTTCATTTTATAAACTATATACATACAGTTGCGACATAAAACGCCCGTTAACACGCACAGCGAGAGAAAAGTCAAAAATGTCGTACGTTTTTATTTACCTGTAGCAACAAAGCGACACAGTTAAAAAACAGATCTGATGTTACAATAAGACGATTGACTGAAGCATGGCGCGGCAAAATCTCACGAAGACCCGGTTTAACCGTTGCCTGGTTCGACTGACAATCGAAATTCGATAATTTTCCATCGAAAATTCTATAAATTTCGTGCGAATGCAGACGTTTAATCGTGCGAGAAGGCCGAGCAGAAAACGACGGCGGAAAAGCACGTTGAAAGGAAACTCTGCTGGAACGGTTAAAGGAGGACGTTAAAAGCGGGATTTGCTCGAGAAAGCGTTGCGACGATCGATGGGATTTCTATCCCATAATAGGAACTAGGGAAGAAACCGCGAAGCATAATGGCCAGGGATTTTTCGAATGGACGATACGCGAGCGCGTACTTTGTGCGAAACTTTTCTTTGTTCGTTGCTGCAAGGGCATTCATCGAACCGCTATCGTCCGTGGAACGAACGGTGCTTCGCTGAAATTGTGACTTTCCACGACACGCCAACGACTTGCCACACAAAAGGCAACTTCTCCGTGAAGTCGTGTCTTCAATCATCTATAACTTGTTTCATGGCGTAGGAAGCATTGTTTTCTCCGACTCGATCGGAAGGTTATACTCTTGCTTGCGGAGGGAGGGAAATACGCAAGAGATACGATAGAAAAGATTTCGCAGTGTTTGAAATTAATCCGCTCGAAATTCAGGAAAACCTTCTGACTATTGCAACGCCGATGTACGCAGTACGTGGACGATTTGTAATGAAAATTCTCGTGAAATTCTCATCGAAGGAAAATTCTAATCTGAGACACGTAACGTAATAATACCAAAGATATCAGAGAAAGAGGCAAATTAATTTTCTCGCCGCTCTCTCATTCGATTTTAAATCTTCGAGAATCGCGAGAGACGTCGCTGTAACGAGTTGTAATTTGCTGCTTGCTCTCCAGTCGAAGTACATGTTACTGTATTCCGAAAATAAGAAATTCTCTCACGCTCAAGCTGAAATTCTTTATCCGTGAAAATAAGAACTTGAAGAAAAGAAGAGCTTGCGAGATCCGTAGTCTGGCGATAGTCGTGTATGCGTGCGAACGTGTTGATCTGAAAATCGTAGAGCGAGACTGCAGATTTCTACGGTATCGATCGATAACAAAATGTAAGAACCCGATCAAGATATCGGCGTTCAACACGAACGAACCGAGTGCGCTGTCGATATCGTTTTCTTCGAGCGTGCAATTAATCGTTCTCGATGGCCGCAATATCCGAGCGGCGGTGCATTTAATTGGCGGCCCACGAGCCACGAATTCAGGCCGACTCGAGCGATTGTTCGCCCCGGAATGGTTAAAACATAATGATATTTGCTCGGCGATTAATCGCCGACTGGCCCCTTTTCTCGAACAATGTTTCCGAACGGAACGCGCCCAACGAACAATGCACGGCCACGCAGAAAATGGACGTATTGTTCGATACCGCCATTCTTCCATCGAGCGATCAACACGCTGATGACTTGTCACGTGGAAAGAAGCTTTCGTCTTTTCCATCGATTTCGGATCTGATAATTGAATTTCAACGAACAATTGCGCGTTAACGCTGGGCTAGGATCGTTCAGAGAAACATAATAATTGTCTTTAAATATATCATACACATAGGTGGTTGTAATTAATCCCTCGAGTATTATTGCTTCGTTACTGAAACTGTATTTCGCAGCGATACGAATTTTCCACTTTCTACCAATTATAATTATAATGTTTTATCTGGAAGATTGAATTTACCACGGAGCAGAAGAAGATAA
This sequence comes from Bombus confusus, assembly GCA_014737475.1. NCBI lineage: Eukaryota > Metazoa > Arthropoda > Insecta > Hymenoptera > Apidae > Bombus > Bombus confusus. The sequence goes on along the minus strand of JACXIV010000040.1, from coordinate 2,623,147 downwards.
GATCGAACAGAGGATCGGTCGGTGTGACGAGATACTTCAACGTGCAGCCAGCCCAGTACAGTCCCATAAATCAACGTATCTCGACATAAACATCGAGATGCGCAACAATTTTCATAATCCGATTACATCCATCGTTCCATCGCCGTGAATTTATTTTCCTCTTGATGTACGCGTATAGGTGTACGACCGAACCGTTCGAGGGGTTCAAGCGGTGGAATGAAAACGGACAAGCATACACGTATAACATAATCTTTCAATTTTTCAAGTAAACTATCACGCGAAAGGTGGAAAGGAAGCTATATTTTTTGTACCGTTACTATGGATTTGTTCCAAGAGAGCTCATTACGGAGCCAATAGATTAAAGCTACGTTACGTAAACCGCTCTTGTCGTTTTCCTCGCTAACTAATTGCGTTGCGTATATTTTGCAGAGATCATTCCGTTGGATAGGAACGAACGTTTATTTTCTAACAAATCATTAATTTTATATTCGCAAATTCGGTATCGTTACGATCGGATACACATTTCCTGAGCAATCGTATAAATTAATAATAAATTTGAAATCTATCAGTTTGACGAACCGATAGTGTCGGTGTTCGGAGCTTTTCTCGGAGAGATGCGAACGAACGTTCATTTTCTAAAAAATCTTCAATTTTATTTTCGCGAATTCGGTATCGTTACGATCGGATAAACATTTCCTGAGCAATCGTATAAATTAATAATAAATTTGAAATCTATCAGTTTGACGAACCGATAGTTTCAGTGTTCGGAGCTTTTCTCGGAGAGATGCGAACGAACGTTTATTTTCTAAAAAATCTTTAATTTTATTTCCGCGGAAGCCAGTATCGTTACGATCGGATACACATTTTCTGAGCAGTGGTTTAAATTAATAATAAATTTGAAATCTATCAGTTTGACGAACCGATAGTTTCGGTGTTCGGAGCTTTTCTCGGAGAGATGCGAACGAACGTTCATTTTCTAAAAAATCTTTAATTTTATTTTCGCGAATTCGGTATCATTACGATCGGATACACATTTTCTGAGCAGTCGTATAAATTAATAATAAATTTGAAATCTATCAGTTTGACGAACCGATAGTTTCGGTGTTCGGAGCTTTTCTCGGAGGGATGCGAACGAACGTCGAGCGGTTGCAGCATTTAAGGGGTTGGTTTTGTTCTTATTGATATCCTGGTCTTGCACGCCGACGAAACTTCGCAAGTTACTGGTACTAACGTAATTTCTTGCGCATCAACGATAAGTTTGATAAGAACGAAAGTCGATTTGCGCGAGTGAACCTTACAAATTACGATTCAGCGCTGTCGCAGCTTCGATCGATATCGTTAAATAATTGTGATTGAAACGAACGTGTGATCAAAGAATATCCGCGAAAGAAACTTTCAAAATTCACGTGAAATTTCAAATTTTAGGTATTTCCACGTTGCATTGCGTTTTACGTATATTTCGCTGAAAGCAGCGTCGACAGCGTATAATGTTGAACACGCGCGACGAGAATTCTACAATTTTGAAAAATGATACACGCAACGCGCCCCGCTTTCGCGTAGAATTCATCTCCTACGAGGTTGAAACTTTCGATATCAGTCTGACGACGAACGAAATTCTCGTTCGCACGAGCACCACTGTCGATTCCAATGGGAACTATACACAAGCGTCGGAAACATTTGAAATGCACAAGTACGCACTGAACTCGATACCGGCATATCCCTAATTACGCTGCTTTTCGAAACAAAACTACTCTACTTAATACCGATTCGATTTTCATCAAATCATGCACGTCCATCGAATCGATCGATCGTCTAATTAAGCGACGAACGCGAAGGCCACGAAACGTGAATAGCGATTCTGGTGGATGAAGTATACTGGAAATCGATCAATATAATATTACGATTTTAATAGAAATGTGATAACATTGCCAAATTTAAAAAATTATCGACACTGAATCTTATGATATTTACGAGCCGAAGAACACGATAGCTCGCGTTTTTCGTTGGAAAATCCATTGTCGATTCTATATCGAAACTATCTCTTCGTTTGATTTCGCTTGATTCACTTGAACATTTAAAAAATATTCGTAATGTTAGCCACGTAGACTAATTCCTCGTTTCTTTCAATTATTATCATTACTATTATCAATATTATTATTTCATTTATTTTTCGGCTTCACTTGAAACAAGGACTTGGGCTACATATTTCTAGCTCTCACTCGTTCCCATACTTCGTTTCTTCCAGCTATTTCATATTAAGATACTTCTGTTTTTCCGCCAAGTAATATAAAAGTGAGAAGATCAATAAAAATGAACTTACTTCTACAAGAGAGAACGAAGATACGAGTTTCGGGAAGAAAGAATGAGATAATGTGCGAAAAAGTTTATATCATTAAATGGTAATCAGTATTGATTAATAATAACAAGTGCAACGAACAACTATTGTAAGGCAGCTTCTGGTAACTTCAATCCCAAGCGAGATATTCCACCGTTTCCAGTTAAATGGGACACCTGTACACATAAATGAAACTATTTAAATTAGGTTGCACAGAAGATGCCAATTTAGTGTAGCACTATTCGAGACTGCACAGCTTTTAACGCAATGAAATTTATAACTGGTCCTCAGGTACAAACTTGTCGATGCATAAAAACGAGAGGCTTTGATGTAATAGCGTTTTATGGCTATAGAATTTTTACGTGGCAAGATTTACGAGCAGATTTCGGAAACAAACTAGACGGCGCATAAAAATGAAAATTCCCGTTCTGATGAATCAAGTATACCGCAGGCAGATTAGTAAGACGCAACGATTTCAATACAAATATAATTTTTCCTACCAAATGCCTTCTATTAGACCAACACGCTAATTAAACAATCACAAAATCTATTCTCATTAATTCCAGAACCACTCCGGAAGAAACTCTCAGAAATCACCTACTTGCAACTCCTAATTTCAAAAATATAATTCCCGTCACGTTCTTCGTTCACACGAATTAAAGAATTATAAAATCGGTTCCCATCAACCTTAAAACCTCGCCAAAAGGAGCTGAAATAAAAAATGTTGCTAATTCCGAAGGTCTAACTCACCGGCTACATTCTTCCATCATACCACGAGAACTAGAAAGTCAAGAAATCAATTGCTAGTAAAACCTAAAAACCACGCCGAAAGAGGCTCCAAATAAAAAATCATCCACGTTCGATTGCTAATTCCAAAGGTCCAACTCTCCTGCTACATTCTTCCATCATACCACGAGAACTAGAAAGTCGAGAAATCAATTGCTAGTAAAACCTAAAAACCACGCCGAAAGAGGCTCCAAATAAAAAATCATCCACGTTCGATTGCTANATTCCAAAGGTCCAACTCTCCTGCTACATTCTTCCATCATACCACGAGAACTAGAAAGTCGAGAAATCAATTGCTAGTAAAACCTAAAAACTACGCCGAAAGAGGCTCCAAATAGAAAATCATCCACGTTCGATTGCTAATTCCAAAGGTCCAACTCTCCTGCTACATTCTTCCATCATACCACGAGAACTAGAAAGTCGAGAAATCAATTGCTAGTAAAACCTAAAAACCACGCCGAAAGAGGCTCCAAATAGAAAATCATCCACGTTCGATTGCTAATTCCAAAGGTCCAACTCTCCTGCTACATTCTTCCATCCATCTATCGTCCCTTCCATCATACCACGAGAACTAAAAAGTCAAGAAATCAATTGCTACCAATTGGGAAACTGTCCCGAAAGAAGCTGAAAAATCAGCTCATCGGCAACTTTCCCTCCTTGGTGCCATCAACGCACTAATTAAAAGATCAAGAAACGATTCCCTGTTGATCTTAGAACCAGCCAGAGAGAAACTTGGAAAAATCCCTCATTTGCAGCTGGAAATTCCAAGAATCTAACCTGCCTAACCCCTGCCACATTCTTCCCTGAAACGTTGCCGAACCATCGAGACCACGCAACTCGAACAATCAGCAGATCAATTGCCGCTAACCTTAAAACCAGCTCGAAAGCAGCGTTCCTGCAGTCTGGCCGCCGATCTCGGAGAATCTTAGCCTTATCGCCACAGGTTTCTCTTAATTATTTCTCTCGAAAGCCGCCCACGCGCCAATTCAAAGCCACGATCAGAGCCTCACCTCCGCTTGTACTTTTCCTTGGAAGCCACCCCCGCGTAATCCCACGCAGCATTGAATACGTCCAACAATGGGAGGGGTGGGCAGGGGGTTGACCGAGAGAGGGTGTTGTCGGTGAAATAAGAGGGAATCGCGCGTGCACGCTGGAAGAGGCTGAAAGAGCGGGACACGTCGACGAACGAAGGGGTGGAAAGGACAGGGATGCTGTGGGCAGAGAGCGGTTTCAGTCGCGCGACGGCTTTCGCCCAGGCCAGTCGATCGAGCTGCTCTTCGCAGGAAGAGCCATCTCGCGCCGCACACCATGAGATCGTCGGCAGATCGCGTCGATCCAACGGCTCGCGACTCGCCACGTACGCCATCGATGTGATCGCGACCAGTGCGCATCCGGTTGGTGTCTGCGATTTCACCAATTTCATCCAAAGTTTCTACTCTATCGGAAATATTTCGCTCGAATGGAAGAAACAGCCGTGCTCAATCGAAGTTGGTATTCTGGCTTGTCGTGGCTGGCTGACACTTGGTTGCACGCAACCACCTGTGCTAGACAGTCTCGGCTTCTCTCGGTTAAATAATTCGTGTCGCGTGGGGTACTTTTTTCCTAGGTTCTGGCTGATTTTCTTAGGTTTAGCGGCTGATGTCAGACTGCTTGCAATCAGATATTTTTCAGCGGATCGGATGATTTTCAGGGGAATGCGTGGGACGTGATTCTTTACTAACGATACACGAATTTTCGCGCTTTCTCTTTGCGATTCTGTCGGTCTTTAACGAGCTATCTTCAACGCGTTAGACGCTTTTTGGGGGTCGTACGAGACGGTGAGCTTGTCGTTCGTCGCTCGAGGTTCCTCGTTAAGGGTAACGCACGAGGTAGATAAATTTTGCCGTTTTTTGTTCGAGATTCCTTTGTAACAGGCGACGTTGCAATGCCTGTAACTTTCTGATGTTACATGGAATTACGAAATTCGCCGTTTTCCTCGTCAATCTTTTCCAACGAATGACACTAGGATTCCTACGGCCAGATATTTTTGATAAACTGTTCTATTTGCAATAACGGAGCTTGCAATTCGATATTTACGATACTTTTGTAGTAGACGACGCCTAGGGTGCTTTCCTGCTGTTGCACGAAATTACGAAATTCGTCGTCCGTTTCTCAAGTTTCTTTTCCGACGAATGGTAGCAGAGTTTTAACGATTCGTTATCTTCCATACGTTAGAATTTGTTACTACGTTACGTGAAATAACGATCCAAGAAAAATTGGTATCGCTTAGTCGCCTTTAAAAGAGACGACATTAAGGTGCCAATAACAATTGCAAATAATCTTTTAGACGCATGACTCTGTCGTATCAATAATTTCTTATTTCATAGTTCGCGTCTCTTTCTTATGTTGCGCTGGAAAATAAAATTTCGCGTTTGTTGCTGAACATTTTTCCATATTTTTCCACATTTTTCATAGATGTAGTCTTACGTTGAATAATGGATGTTGGCGTTGTTTAGTGGTCTCCTGTAATCAGATATCACGAATGCTGATGCTCGATAGTTTCTTTCGGTATAATGGTGTTACGTGACGCGATGCAGCTTGGCATTCGGCCTTTAATATTCTTCTGCAATGTGTGACAGTAGGCTACACGTAATCCCTTAATCTCGATAGCTCGGGCTTCCTTTGCCGAACGTCGAGCGATGGAGCTTGATGTTTGTCATTTGCTATTCTTGTCTGAAGGAATACGACGAGGCACTTACGTTTATCCTCGATCACCGACGTTACAGAGCATAACAGAGCAGAATTTACCGTTCGCTCTTTAATATTACAAGCAGCAAGATCTAGCAGTTGTCAAAAGTATGCGAGGATCTTCGACAAGATTAATCTCCACTTTTCCTCGTATTTATTTCTATTCTAATTAATTCTAGTCATCTATGTATATTTATCATCCGCGTATAATATACTTGGATACATATCAAGATTCACAATGATCATTTCCTTTGATGGTTCTTTAACTCCGTACAATGTAAATAGCGTTTGGAGTTTCGTACTAATTGATTCGTATTTGAATAAACTTCTTTCCAAACTTATTCATTGCTTGAGTAAATTTTCATGTCGTTCGTATTCGGTGCTTTACGTAACCGGTAACATACCTATACCGTCGTATTTCTACCGAGACACAGAGGAATTGGACGAAATAAAGTACAGAGTCTAACTCGATATAGAATTACACGAGACTAATTATAATTATCTACACGCAGCGTACAGTGGCGGATATATAAATAGCAAGAATTCTTACTTACCACGTTTCACTTAACGTGCTTTCTAATTATCACCGGAAATAAAACTTTGTAAACCACCGCACGTTTATAACTCCTCAAAGTGCGAGGAATATATTCGCGAGTCCCGTGTCAGATTTGAAAACGAAACTTCTCGCAAAACAATTAGTTGAATTTACAAGCAACGATGGTACTCTTCGAATTATTGCAGTTACTTTTGAATTTACTTGAAATTATTGGAAGTTTGAATTACAAATTCTACTGTTAATATTCCTCTTCGCCTTCCCGCCCCATTTCACGCGACAGACATCGTTGCATCGACTTAAAGGCAGAACCTACCTTTAATTTCTAATATACGCCCAAATATATTACACACTGAACCACGTAATGCTCAATTAGAATTACACTTAGTCGGAAATAAATAAGTACGTATACGAATCTAATCATACGTCCGACCGAATAAAAGTTAACGTTACTACTACAAAAAATCCGATAGCGATAATTTTAACTGTTTCGATGGTACTCTCGTCGAATAACAGAGTTCCACGTTCATTGTTCGACGTTAGCCAGCACTGCGGGTTGCAACCACCTGTGCCCACCAACTTAACCTCTCGCAACAGGGACCTAGCTGCGTGGGTGGATAAAGCGACGAAGGTTGCCACTCAGCCTTACTTTCTCCAGGGATTTCTTCGTTGCTTGTCTCTCCTCTGCCTTTCTCTCTCTCTCTCTCTATCCATCGACCATGCCAGCTGTGTAGAAAATTGACTGGCGGGATAAAACTCGTGGCGGGTCAAGGCTCGCTCGCTTCATGCTTCGCTCAGAAGCTTCTTGAGATTCCGGCTGCGTTTAATTAAGGACACTGACACGCAGAGTCGGACAAACGCGGCGTCTCGCGGCGATGAATTGCGCGCGAGGAGAGGACGAGGCATCGTGAATTAATCGGCGGGCATTAACGATCGAGCGCAGAGACGAGCCGGGCAATTCTTCGGCGAACGAGCAGCCAGGTCAAGGCCACGGCTTCGAACGCATGCGAAACGCCAGCCATTGTTCTCTGCAATTTATTCCCTCCGTCGCCACATTTTTTCCCCTTTCCTTCTCGCCGTGAAGCAGCTTCCACCGAGGGTAATGTCTTTCTTCGAGAGATGCGCCGTCTTCCGGCAATTCAAGGCCCTCCGCGTCATTCTACCGTCGCTAACCGCACGACCGGAAATTCGCAAAAAGACGCCACCGGAAACCAGGCCTCCGGTTGCACTTGGCGACGCGTTCGAATTTCGCGGTGTTTCGGGTTTTCCGTTGTTCTGTAAAAATATCTTGCGTATCGTTCGTAATTTTTGGAAATTGCCGGAAGCTCCTGGCTTGGATCGGCGATTTCCCAGCGGTGCGCCGCGAGGATTTTTAAAAAACGCGACACAGCAGCGCCGACCTCGTTCCTCTTAGCTTGTCAAATCGAAAAATGACAACAGCGGTTTCTTGATGAGCCACAAAATTTTTACGATTACGTAGTTTACGTATATCGCGAGAAAAACAAAGAATGTTGGAAATCGCTGCTTCACGACCGTAGGATTGAAATTCGCAAAAGGAGGTAGAAAATGAGTCGAACTAAACGTATTCGGTTGAACTCGGTGGCGTGTCGGAATTTCCAGATACAATTTGTCTTTTGTACAGTATATTTTGTATAATACGCGTGACAAATCAGTACGTCGTTCAGTGCCTGCTGCTCGTTTATAACGTAATTTTAATAATGGAAATTTTCGGAATTATAACTGTGGCGATTGTCGGAGGCTTTTTCATTTCTGTTCTTTTCGATATCGAGAAGATCGTTGCAGGAGAAGATGGAAACATTTTTCTGCGGTTGGATGATTCTTCGTTAGCAATATGTATTATGCAGTTAAATACGTACACGTTGGATAAATAATCATAGTTAGAATGGCACAATGAAAACGAAATAAGTCGACGTTATATTTGTCAAAAATATCTGCATCTCTTTAGCGATCGTTGCACAAACAAACGTCTCAAGTTCGTAATTTTGGCCAACTTGGCAATTCTAACGTTACCTGCGAGAGGAAATCCGTCGATTGAAAAGTCAACGAAAATTCTTGTCCTAATCAAATACCGGTGATTCGTAATGGTTATCACAAATTCTTTCTTACATAAACTAAGAAACGTTCTGATTCGAAGTTAAAGCTAAGCGCTGGTAAAAGAGAAGACAAATATTTCTTTACGATATTCCCGTTTGATCTTAAATTATTAATACATCTAATATCGAGAACTTCCTGATTCGAAATTGAACTTAAACACTATGAGAAAATGAGGAAAAGAGATCATTCCTACCTACTAGAAATATTTACCATAATTTGACTTAAAATTATCTAACGTGAAATATTTCTATCTAACGTGAAAATTAAGGCCATCGCGAACCTCACAGCGATCAATTCTAATCCTTCTGATTTGAAAAAACATTTGTCAATTCCACTTCTCGTATTTCACTCGCTTTGTAATATGATTCCGTAAAAAGCCAAATATTTGTTCGGCTGCATGAATCGTGTTTATCATCGTGCACTTGAAACATCTCGATCGCCGGATTTTCACGAGTGTACTCAGTTTCCGGCAGAAGTGTGAAACACCGTGTCGTGCAGTTTAAACGTGCGTCGAGCAAACATGATTAAATTGATGGTTCAGCGATCGTGTGCCAAGATGGACGAATTGATTTCGATTGAACTGGAAATCGTGTTGCCGTTTTAGCGACGTGAAAGCATCCGAACAAGCTCTATTCATCGAGACTGGACGCGTCGTTGAAGGAGAGCGCACAACGGGATTCTTTTCCGGAAATGATCGCTTCCTCGGAGCAGCACGAGGTTGGTATTTTAATTAAATTTCATTCGACTGTGTTCTTATTTGGCGACTGTTCCGGTCAGTTTTCAGTGTTATTTATTATGTATTTAGTTGATTCTCAGTATTTGTTGCATATTTGTCGATTTCAATAAATATCAGCTCTGCAACACTTGTTCCCTCGGAATGTACGAAAATCATACTGAAAGTTAGCAGCCGATTGTCATGACGTTAATGAGAAGGGCTACGGATAACGGATAATTGCCAAGGGCAAATATTTATGCAATGATACGAATTAATTTTAATTAATTTTAATCTACAGAAGATATTTCCACGAAGAAGAGTACTCGTACACTGGAAAATGAACTGAACAGTACGAATCACTTTTCTCTGCAAGAAATATCCTCTGTGAAATAATAAACTATCCCAAATAATACGGTAAACCTGGCTAACTTAAATACATCAACTTAAATAATAGATCAATTTGACCTGCTTTATACAACATATTATCCCACATTAATTATTAATAACTATTTCTTCATTGAAACACTAGAACGTTAAAAAAGTAGTACAATAAATAAAATACAACTAATGTTAGAAATAAATTTAAAAAGTAAATTAATTAAATTTGAAAGTTTTAAAGTAAATTAAGTAAATTAGAAATAAATTCCCCAATACAATTTGAGACATTACAAATTTATGCCCGTCGATAAACGTGACAATTTACGATTTATCGTTAATTTAGGTTTAATCCCGAGAAGTGGACCCGTTCCTGGTAAAAATAGCAAGTAGACGTTGCATGTATAGCGTGTTCCCGAACTAAACGATTAAATCGTACCGTCTCGAAGGCAATATCGCATGGACAAAGGTTTAAAATCGTCTCGCTGAGCAATTATAGAATAAAAATATTGAACGAAGGAAGTATTATGATAGAGGCAGAGGTGGATGATATTTATTTGGTCTGTTTGCTCTCCACTTGCGCGTTATTCGATATTATTGAAGTCGATGGATGTAGCTCGTATCGGTAATAACGAGACGTATAACCTTTGACTTTTTGATTGATGAAAGGCTCTTTGAGATGGAAAATTGCTGGAAATTAGTTTGTTACTTTGGTCTAGGTATTAGCCCTTGGCAAAGGACTTGTTAATATCTACCATTTCTTTTCAACCTTTTTACGACGATATTAGGATATTTTTAGTTTTCATTTACTTTTAATTCGATGTACGCTGCATGTAAGCAGAGTCTTTCCTTACCGTTTTTCTTACGAGGACAATCTTTTCCCTATAGCGTCTGAACGATTTTCAAACTATCCAATGTTTTATTTTAAGAGGCTCTTAATTATTCCAAGCGAAATATCCTATCGTTATAAATAGTGCAGGTAGCGGCCTATGCAAGCGTAGTATAGGGTCCAATAAATATAAATAAAGCGCAAGCTAATAACGTTGCGTTATCAATAATGCTTCCACCAGGAACAAACCTAAACGTTGAAGACCGAATGCAGAAATTTCGATACTTCGAACCGGAAGTTCTATATTATACACACGATGCAGGTGAAATTTCAATTATATGACGTTGCAAGTGTGACCATTCCATCGCGTTAAGTGGATCGTCAATGAGTCTCTATGTAACACACGCGCATTAGATCCGTTAAATACATTTAACTGCACATTAATCGTGCATTAACGAACGATATTATGCCATAGATATTCTCTAACACGGTATGCAACAAAAGTACCAGCGTTTTGACGAAAGAACCTTTTCCACGACTCACTCGTGGTTCGCAAACATTGATCGAGGTGAAACTTGTTAGAGTTTCTCAATGAACGTAACGCGTAGCTTTCCAAATGCTCGTAGCTTTCGACGTATTCTTAAAAACTTTTCTTAAAAATTAAGATAAAAATCGATATCAAATATCTCGAGTCAGGAGAAAATAAAATAAAATGTCCGAGAATAAGAAACTTTAAAGAGAGTTAAGGATAAAGTACAAAGAATACTGTTAAATAGCAGATATTAGAGAAAAAGCGTCGCGAATGATCCATAAGCCACGATAAACGTCGGCAGAGTAAATTAATTTTGTGAGACGGGGCGCGCGACTTTTCGAAGGGTAGAAACCCACGGGGTAAAGGGGACAAAATTTCCCAGAGGGTGGCAGGGGCGGGGGAAAAAGAGCACGGAGGCTCGCCGGATATTAAAGCACGTGTACCTTTTACGTCTTCGTGTTGTATAGCGGTTCGCTGTTGTAATACGAAGACTTAAAAGTGCTCGTGGCTTTAATATTGGCTTTGTTTCCGATTTCTGCCTCGCTATCTTTCGCCAAATCCTTTCGTCCGAGCGTATTCCAACGAGCAGAAAAAATACATAAAAAATAGATAATAAAAGAAGCGGAAAAGCTCCGGTCGTTATTGCAGAAATAAAAGAGGGAGGAAGAGACAGAAGGAAATATCGATTAATATGGAACGAACCGTGGAGGATCGATACAATTGTGTCCCTCGCCGGTTCCTCAATTTTTCATCTTTCTCGCTCTCTTTTGTGTCCTTTATTCGATTCATTTTTAACAAAAATAGCGTCTTAATTTCCAGTGACATGCAACAAGCAATATCATCGCGTTGATATTCAATCGATAGCGTGTATTTTAATTAGGCCGTGACAAACGATTCGCGAGTTGCAGATTGATCCGTGTGATTCGTTTATCGAGTCCAATTTTTATTTTCTACCTTTTTTTCTTTTTTCTTTTTTTTTAATATGTGATTCAGTCGGTGATTCAGTTTCGCTTGCTCGTTGTTTAGTTGGATTAGAGAAGATATTCTGAGAAGCAACGCGCGGTTGTTTCGAGGCGATTCCTTATAATAATAAGATCTTCGATGACGGATTGATAAAGATACTTCGGTGGTCCGTTTATCGAATCGATCGATTGCATTATCGCCCTTGTTCTTTCGACGGTGAATTTTCGCGGGGAAAAACAAACGTCGCTTAAAATGTTTTCGCGAATTCAAACAGATGGAAAACAAATTCAACGGGACATAGCTGTTACGATGAAACGTTGCACAAGATATTGAGAATTTTAATTAATTTTAATTTTAATTAAATACGATAAACTGGTCAAAATGGTATTAACTAAAAGATGCGAGAAATAGGAAATGACAACAAGAGTGTCATGATTTTATAATTACACCTTTTTATAACCAATCAAGGTTACGTGTCAAATCGTAAGCAGCAGAAAATCGTAAACCTACGTAAAACCATAAAACTGCAGAAACGTCGCGGATTATCTTGCAAACAACGAAACAGAAATTTTCAAGTTGCGAAACACAGGGTTGGCTAGAAAAATTTAACGAGCAGCAAGCAGACACGCGCAACAGTTTTTCCTCGAGTTTCAAACCTTCGCTTTACGTTAATCATCCCATTTTAAATCCTATCCGGTGATAGGTTCAAACCTACCCTAAACGAATGACAATCGTCATTAGTAGAAAACAAACGCTTAAATGGAAACTCGACAACAGGTAGTAGGTCTTTTTTGAATTTTAATTCCTTACAATCTTTTGAATTCCAATCTTCCAATAGATTTCCGATGAACGTCATTCAGAGAAATGATAAAGCAAGTTAGACAAAAATCGCAGAAATGTTCAAACGCTTCGAAATTACAGGCCACTTGCAAAATTTGAGAAAACACCCGACGAACTATCGTAGAGGAGAACCTGCTGTCCCCGAGTTTCGGTCCTTTGCGTCGCGTTAATTACCTTGAGTCTGATAAGTTTGAAACAAATCGCAGTCGTCGTTAGTAGAAAATCGCAAAACATTTTCTGGTCCTTTTTTTCTTTTTCGTGCGATGCTGAAACTTTCTAAAATTGTCTCCAACTGGAAAATCTGACGAACACTCGACGGAGTAACGCCAAGACAGAGAACCGCTTCTCCTCGAGTTCCAATCGTTCGCTTTGCGTTGATCGCGCCGTATTTTTGGGCGATAGCGTCGAGACAAACGTCATTAACAGAAAATCGCAAAGCAAACACTTAAACGCGTGCAGAACACGGCGCAAACTCGACAAGAGATCATCCCGGCGAAGCAGAAACTTTTTCCAGGCGATGCTTCCCTCCGATAAAACAATAGACCGCGTGTGGCCGGGGTCATTAGCGAAACTGGGTTGCGTGGATTCGCGTGGTGTTGCGTGCCTCGAGCACCAACTCGCTCTCGCGTCCATTCCTCCCTCTTTATTTTTTCCCACTCTATGCACTTTCTGCTCGCCCCTTTCCCCTCGCTTCGACGATTCCGCCGGCCCAGCCGCACCCTGTTCCACCCCTGGCGTTTCGTAGGTACGAAAAGTTGGCACAGTGTCTCTAGTGCACCTTGACACCAGTCGCCCCTTGTTGCAGCCGCCGCGGTTTGCCAGCCAGGAAATTAGATTTCCTAATTTTTACGCCGCGCTCAAGCACGCTGGAGGTTTTGCCACGAAATTTCCAGGAAACCGGCTGTGTTCTATGAACGGGATATTTTTGACTATATATATATATATATATATATCTTAATATCTTCAATTTTTAATATTATATTTTTATACGATTTAATGTTATGCTTATTTTTGTACATTTTTTTTTCGTAAAATTTCTTTATTGGTTTTTTCTTGACTCGCAGAGGACACTCGATGAATCAACTTTACGCACGATGTACTTCCTTCGAACGATACGCGCGGCTTCGCTGGGAATTTTCACGGAACAGATTTCTTATTTGAGTAACATCGCTCTCCTGGTCTTCTCGATGATTCGAGGAATGTTTCTCTGGCGCTTCGACGAGTTCGTTTTATGTTAGGGCGCGATTGTTTAGGAATTTTAATAGCACGATTTCGTTAGGAAATTTTTGCGAAACAGACAGTATTCTGCGAATAGCAGCGTACATCTTATCCGGCCGCTTTATTCGCTGGGAGAATTTTCAAAGATTTTCCTTTTATACTCTGAAACTCGCCAGACTCGATGAATTAGATTTTCCAATAATAGTCGGCGTTTCACCTCGATTTTTCTAGGAAGTTTCGGCGAGTCTGTCTGCGTTCTGTATATTTTGAGATCTTGTTTATTCTCTTAAGCTTTTGGGATAACAGTATTCCGTACTTAACATAAACCTTTATTTACACTCCGTTTATTATTTAGATTTAAGCTCTAGATTCAATTAGAATCAAACATGCAATAAACTCTTTATACTCATGACATCGTAACACGCCAGAAAAACTTGCTAAAAATTCTTTTAGAATTGATTGTAATTTTTTTCCAAATAAAATAAAATAAAAAAGAACTCCGTTTATTAGTAACACAAACCGAAGGAATTTTATTTCCCCCTTCGTGATATTCGCCTTTTGGTTTTCAAAGCGAGTTCTTAACGAACAAAGTCGAAGCAACTAGTTGGAGTCGGTCGGTCTTACGAGAAGACGCGGTGTTTCGTTGTTCTGGACTTTGAAGAGGTCGCGATAAAATTTTGATAAACAAACCGCGTTCCTTTGTCTATTTTAGCCTTCCTGTTTTATCCTAGTTTTTACTCTCTAGAGCGCGGTAATTGAGACAGCTCGATAAAAGAGCTCAGCTACTTTCACGCGTAAGCAACTCTTCTAATTCTTTCAAAGGGATCTCTTTCTTCGAACAAGCAAAGCACGATTCAATCGTTTTCGTATTTAATAAACACGTTGCTTTACTTACGTCAATTTTGAAACATTATCGTGCCTCTATAAATTTCTTAACGCTGACCGATCGGAGTAGTCGATTGATTTTTAAGCATGTGATTGGCGAGGAAAAGTCTTCACTTTGAGAAAGTAAATTTTTTAACCGCTGCAACGATACAGCGAGCAAAGTTATCGCGTTTCCTTTTTCGTTATCAAAGGGACTAGAGTCTCGTAAGAAACTTTTATTGTATGAATCTTTTATCGCTTGAAACGTTGACAGATTCAAAGTTGAAAGCAGCAGAGTTTTATTCTATTTCGCTTCTCGGCGTTTCTCGTGATCGACGTGCCAAGCTTTCTATATTAGAAGATTTTAAATTTATACAAATATAAATACGTATTTTTTAAATATTTATATATAAAAATCGACAGATTTATGACAATTAGAGTCCGTTCAGACTTTTACATTTGTTCAGAAAACCACGAGTTGGAGCGAAACATTCGATTCGATCAACAAGAACATAAACATATTAATGTCTGTCTGCATAATTCGATAATAATGGTCGTCGTTAATACGTCACAATTGGAGTTTAATGATGCGTTGCTGTCGATAAGATCATGTCGATAACATTCCGTATTACGTGCTACAAAATAGCATTACTACAGTCACAAATATGTAAATCACTAGAAATCATACGAGATTTACGAAATTTGTAAAATTTATTCCTCTACAGGAAAGAAACAGTTAAAATAAGTTAAAATAACAGTTAAATAAAATAAGTTAAAAAAAAAACAGTTAAAATAAAATCGTTGTTTAGACATTTCATCAGTTTTTTCACAAAATTTATTAACAAAAATTCAAAGAAAGCTCATAAAACCTCGAAGAAATTTATCAAGTTGCGTGGTACCTTATCACCTCGAATGATAATACTGTTAAATTCCATCAGTGATTTTTTTAAGCGATAAAATGTTCAAATCTCCGACAGATACAACGTACAGTCACACACTGTACAAGGTATTCAAAAACTTTTATCGCTGGCAACTCTTTATGTCATACAAAACATTTGAAACTTCGTTAACATCGTAACGAAACACCGCTATCGCGATTACATTGGTAAAATTTGCAACGGATTTGAAAATGTATATACGCAAGTTACGAGATGCTTATTGGATGCATCCGCTTCGGACGCAATTTGGACGCGAAGTTGGACACAAAAATCATCAGAGTTTTGGACAGTCAATTGTTCGCTAAATTAATAAGCCACGATATACAGTGAGGTCAGTTTCAGCGCTAATATTTGTTAATACTTTATTTCAACGCTTTGATACTTCATTTTCGCTTTTTTTCACGCTTTGATACTTTTAATATTTTATTTTAATAATTTCAGTTTTCGCTAATTACATGTTTGCAATAAATGTCTTACAGCTTCTAAATGCATTTCCGGATTGGTTGCAAATTTTATTATTATAATCACGATAGTTGTGCCTATCGAAATATTAAGAAGTAAATGTTCCAGTACGTAAAGCATCTGACTGGCGAATATTTATTTTGCTGGTAAATCTCGATATCTATTCGTCTTGTTCGGCGTTTTTATAAAGCTTATTACGCGATACGAAGATACGCCGGAAATATCGTGTACGCGGGGGTGGCTTCCGGTTGTCAGGAGACTGTCGTTCCGTGAAACACGTCACCGGTTTTCCTTCGCGCCCCTGGGGAGTTTTCCAAATTCGTTCCACTTTCTAAAGATATTTCTGAAACACGACGCGACGGACGTGTTCCTCGAACGCATTAAGGATATTAAATATCGAATATTCTACGAGCGCTCGAGAAGAAAAAAAAAAGGAATAGAAAAAGAAAAGAAAGAAGGAAACACGTATTCCGCCCTATTTTCGAGTTTACCGCGAATCTTTTATTCCCCGCGGTTCTTTCTTTATTTGGTTGCGGTTGACGTTCCACGTTGAAAATACCTCTAAAGTAACGTTGAAGCGGTTAACGCTTCTAAGAAAACTCTACATCTGTTCTGTTTAAGTTTTCTCAATCACTGAAGCCATCGAGAGTGTATAGATGATAGACAGGCGACCATGGCAGGCCATGGACAATAGACAGCCACATGGCAGGCCATAGACAATGGACAGGCAACGATGGCTTCGGGGTTTGCAGTTACTAGATAACACTGCTAGCGCGCGGATCTGGACCAGCTCAAACTGTACTCATACTTGTATATACACTTCTATGTTTTTTTTTTTTTATTTAGAGAAAATTACAATCAATTCTAAAAAAGAATTTTAAGTAAGTTTTTCTGGCGTGTTACAATGTCACGAGTATAAAGAGTTTGTTGCACGTTTGATTCTAAAACTTCTATGTTAAATATACTTTTCTATCTTACAATTTATCCACGCGTTTCTCTATCCATATAACCAATAACCACAACAAGTAATACGCACATTAACTTAGGATCGATAGCGAATCAGGTATTAGTATTTCGAGGACAGAAAAGGTGAAACGTGGCTTTGTGTGTAAATTCGATCGCAGTCTATAGTAATCTACGTATTAAGAAGGTGAATAGTAATTTCGTACAGATTTCGATACATTTCCGATTAAATAATTCCCCCAAATAACACAATTTTTTAACAGAAATTTTCCCTTAATTTTCGAATACTATGGAACACGAGCGATTCTATTAACGCACAGTAATATAATTTCCTTTACTTCGATAGATTTCCGACTGAACGATTTTCAAACGTAATACCATCCCAAACTACTACTTTTCTCTGACTCTCGTATTTCATAAAACACACAACGACGCTCTTATCCTACTGTAATATAATTTACTATATCGTACCGTATATAATTACCACGTATAATTTAATAGACCGTACTTCACCTCGATAGATTTTTGATTACACGATCTCACAAAGTTTCCCATTTAATCCTAACGTAATTTCTCTAATTTTTCTACGATCGTATCTATTGTTCGTATGTAAAGTACGCGATATCTTCATTATCGTAGAGTAGTAATTTTCGTAAGAAACAAAATTTTCGTAAATTTTCTACGATTTCAAACGACCAGTTTTCGCAATTCCAACTTCGCCTTAAATTCTCGAATTTGATTACACATTAATCTCTCTAATTTTTCTACGATAGTATCTAATGTTCGTATATAAAGTACGCGATATCTCCATTATCGCAGAGTAGTAATTTTCGTAAGAAACAAAATTTTCGTAAATTTTCTACGATTTCAAACGACCAGTTTTCGCAATTGCAACTTCGCCTTAAATTCTCGAATTTGATTACACGATCTCACAAAGCTTCCCATTTAATCCTAACGTAATCTCTCTAATTTTTCTACAATCGTATCTAATGTTCGCATATAAAGTACACGATATCTTCATTATCGTAGAGTAGTAATTTTCGTAAGAAACAAAATTTTCGTAAATTTTCTACGATTTCAAACGACCAGTTTTCGCAATTCCAACTTCGCCTTAAATTCTCGAATTTGATTACACATTAATCTCTCTAATTTTTCTACGATCGTATCTAATGTTCGTATATAAAGTACGCGATATCTCCATTATCGTAGAGTGGTAATTTTCGTAAATTTTCTACGATTTCAAACGACAAATTCTCGAAATTGCAACTTCGTCTTAAATTAAATTCGCGTAACGATCGAACATATACCCACGATGATTCCAAGCTTGCCGCCAAACGTGTACTTTCATCCTCGGTTAATTCGAATCATTTATCTTCCAGCCTCTAGATTACCTTCAATTCTACGAATGATTTACAACGAATCGTTGCTCGGATTTCGCCAACTGATTAATAACGGACAACGATCGAGGAAGATTCGTCGAATCACGTAATGCCACGTGTGATACACGTATATCAGTGAGAAGCTTCACGGTGGCGGGTAATCTTTGCGCTACAGTGCCTCGTTTATCGGCTGGATTACAGCGTATTTATTCGAGGCGCGAAGGAAGACGACTTTCTCGATAGCTTCTCTCTCTCGATATTTTCATCGGCCAGGGAAACTTACTACCCCCTTTCAATTTCCCTCCGTATTCCTCGAGCATCCGCTCGCTGCATCAGGAATTTCGATAATTCATTCCCTCGTTTGTGAAATATATACACGCCCGTCTCTACGATTCTCCGCTTTTCTTTTTCTTTTATTCTGCTGCAGCATTTCCTCTCTTGGATTTCGTTTGTTTAGATTTATTTGCATTCTCTGATAATTTAACGAGATGGACGACCGTATATTTCAAATATTTCAGTAACGAGGAAGAAATATCGGGAGAAATTTTACGATTAAATCGGTGACGATTGATATCTTTTTTTTTTTTTTTTGTTAGAATTCTGCACACCATACGCTAGGCATAGCAGCGGAAAGAAGAAAGTTTAATACTTACACGTACAATACGTACAACACTTGCGTAGATGAGCATAAGTGGAGTTTGTATTAAACGTTTTTTCGCTGCCAGATAGGACAATGCTATTACAATTATATCGTACGATCGTTTCTCTTGTCGGTTATAATTCAGTTTTGTAAGATTACAGTATTATTCTTTTCTTGCTCTTGAAACTTTCTTTTGCTCGTTACCGAAGATACAAAGGTACGTAATTGAAATTGTTTCGTTGCATGGTGGATCGTAATAATTCCGCCGTGAAACTTCAACTCTTTCGTTGATTAACTGTCTTTCATCGACTATTTAATAAGACCTCTTCTAAGAAATAAAAACCAAAAACATTCCAAGTAAAAAAGTAAAGTCCAAGAAAGTAGACGTAATATTTCTCATACGATCCATGAATTTACGATGAACGTAAACGACGATATAAAGTAAATTGCAATTGCTACAGGAGAAAGGGTTAATATTAGAATGATTCGCGAGTATCCACATTCGCTGCGCAAACAAAGCAACCTCTGGAAACAATGAAACGAGGTGACGACGTTATAATGGGAAAAGTCCAATCGATCTTCGAACACTCCGTTTCTCCTCGTTGCCGATTATTTCCAGCTACCTCTTTATTTCGCCTCGATTGCAGTGCAAACGATCCGCTCTGTTTTCGCAGCAACTTCGCCATTGTCCTTTGTTCCTTCGTTCGAATGGTTTGCAGTACGAATGAAGCCTCGTTTACATTAGGCAACTTTTGGTCGGTCGACTAAGTAGATCGACTCGACTCGTTCAATTAAAAGGTTTGCGCTATCACACCGTCGTTCGACATTTCGTTGTTTAACCATGGATTAGTGCAGAGCGTAAGGAGGTTCCACGCGATTACATAGCTGCAACTGTTAATTCGTCAAAATTTTATTTCCGCACTATCTCCTCAGTCGCCGTCTTCTTCTTGTTATTATTTTATCATTACTTGTTAGATTATTTATATTTCAAAAAATGATTCATGTAACTGATATACTCATGTCTATAAATTTATTGATCTTCGTCTATTGTCTGATATAATCTTGGACACGCTTGTAGTTCCGCTGTCGCTGAAAATTTTGTCAATTAATTTTCTAACGTTTGCGCGATTAACTGCAGGATCAACAGAAACTGGCCACTTCTGGTTGAACGGTCAGAAATCCTTTCAAGTTTGTCGACGCTGCGTTCGCACGCGCGACTTTCGACAACTTAACCCCTTGGTTTTTTAATTATTTAACTCGGAAGAATCCGAGCCGGAGCGATGCGCCGAATGGCCGGGAAAGGGCCGAAGGGGCAGAGACAGAGTGTCGGAACTGGAAACGTGATATCTTGCGACCGAGTGCGAGATGGCCGCTTTTGCTTAGAAAAAAGACTGACTCCATGCGAGACATTCGTACTTGGCCCGAGATTAAGACCACGAGCGAGACTCGTCATATTCAGCTTTGGCTCCAAATTCTCATCACGAGTCAGACTCGTCAAAGTACGGCGAGGGGTTAAGGTCTAGGACAACCAAGAAAATTGAGAAAATTGTGAACCTTTGGGAATATGTGGAGCATATAATATGCAGCTACGTATAACGTAATTTTTCTTCTTGTCCAAATTCGCTCGAAGTGGTATAAGATTGATACCTGAAAATTCGGATATTTTTCGATTTTCTGTTTTAACTTGGAAACTGCAAGAGATCGGAAAAATGTTTTAACGCAGAAGTTACTTCTTCTACTTAGGGTTGTCACTTGGTAAAAGACGTATCATTGGTTTGTACGATCAGAACAAAGTTACGGATAAACGTATGGATATTTCTAGTTTATTTTTTCACGACGCGAAATGTGAAAGAATTGGTGGTTTCAAGAAACACGGGACAGTATCATATTTGTTTTTAATAAAAACACAAGCTTTGTTGTATCACTGAATTGTTTCCATCGAAAATCAAGGAGCTTGTGGATTCTACGCGAGCAACAAATGAATTGCGTCCGACCGAAAGTTGCCTAAAATAAACGAAATTTAAAAGAGTCGCGTGTTTTACCAACGAATGAGTGTGCGTTTTGTTGAAATTGCGATCGAAACGCGTTGTCTACGAGCGTCGATTTTTCCACTTTGCCCATCGAGCACTTTTCATTTTTGTTTTCCTTTTTGTCATTTTTATTTTCATGGATAAATAAATATTAATCCACTAAAAGCCAACGCCGCGCTAACAAGTTAACTGTCACGAAATTTTTTGCCCTGGCAGCTGCAACAGTTTCAAATATACTGCACCGTAACATTTATCCTTCGCTAAATACTATGTTGCATTTACGCATTTATGCTTTTTCGCTATGTTATGTAAATCATTCACATTGCTGAAAATTTGTTAGTCCATGCAGCTTATCTCATTTTATTATTATTAATCATCCGAGAAAAATGTAATAAAACACGTTACACAGATTAGTAGCACGATATTGCACTTCCGAGTTTTCCGATTTCCAGATCTTCGGAAGATTCTCGAATTCGTCATTGCGCGACGATATCGCGTGAAAGCAAGGCTAATCCGTAATTAAACGTTGGGAGCGTAGGGCAGTGTATTTCTGTGTTTCTACGCTATCAATCTCGTTACAATTGTGCAAACTTCCGAACAGAACGTCCTACTTGTTGTTAGAACTTCGCTTACACTCCGAATCACCGAGTCTTTCCAACTTTTCCAATTACGACAGCTTCTAAATTCTAAGCCAACATTCCAGATACAGAGCTAATCAACGCTTTAATACAACGTTGTATGTATTTCGACCGTTTTGCAGCATAGTTGAATAGCATTTTGAAAACGTGCAAGCTCGAATGAGAAATTAGAAACGATGAAACATATCTCGGCAATATTCCATGCAAAGAATGTACGCGCAAAGTTTTAGAACCTGCAAACACAATGCGAAATTCTTCAAATTATTCCACATGATATGAAATTACTCGTTCCTGCATAAATATAATAGTACACTGAGCGTATTATCGCGCATTACGGATCTGACTATTTTTCGACAAATATTTCTTCCATGCATGCACGCTGGACACAGCGATAGTAATACGGAAATAAAAGCTATCAGCATAGCTTACTAAAGATGTTTGTGTCGTCTCTTGATTTAATTTCACGACTCTCGATCGCAGAGAACCGATGATTTTTAAACTGACGACTGCGTTGAAACGAGCATGGCGTAAAAAGAGGGGAAAAAGAAGCAGAAGATAAAGGTTTGCTGTAGGAAACAAATTAGAAATAAGCGAAATAGTAAAAATCGTAGAATGGTTGGAAGAATACGAAAGGGAAGATAAATTGATACAGAGGATATAGGGTGGAAAAATGGTGCTTTCATCTTTGATATAGTATAAAAAATAACGAATGTCGAACAATCGGTGAATTCGAGTGGTTTATTTGATATTTTTTCGAAATGGTATTTGGCTTGTGTTTTCGGTTTGACGTGGACCGAAAGGTGATCGCTTTGGGGGCTAGCAACAAGTGTAAAACGAGAAATTGGATAACAGAATTTAGGACAGAAAGCAATTGATTCGCAAAATTTAAGAAAGATAATATGCACAGATGAAATAATATTTTCTCTACTATATACTCTGCTAACTTATTCTTCGTAAATGAACGACCAAAATTTTCAACTATTGGAGCTACAATAAAACTGTAGCTTAATATCGCACAGACTTCTCAATACGAAAGATGCGATCGCAAGAAAGCAAAATTCCTATATATACGTATATAATATTTTAAAAATACTACAAAGTTCTAGAGTCGTGATATGCAATTTCTAAACCAAACACCTTCGATGAAAATACCGGAATACGATAGATTTCCGAGAAAAGTTCAAAAGAGTTGCAGTATTTTTCAATCGAACGCTAGGTTTCTAAGCAATAGTCATCTAATAGAATTGATTTCGCTCTTCCATCTTTCCGTTCCACGTTTCATTTACTCTAGCAGTCAGACGCGAAGTCCTCCTCGTGGAAACTGACTTGCAACGTCGTTCATCTCACAGTTAAGTCTCTCTCTCCCTTTTAAGAAACTAGGCGAGGTGAATTGCAAATACGTTCATTATTCCGCGGTTTCTTTTATTCATCGAGGATGGCTAATTTTTCCAAGAGAGTCGTTCGCCCCGTTAGCCGCGAATCGATCGAAACATTCGCTTTTTCAACGCTCGAGAATCCACAAAGCGTTCGCTCGGTCTTCCGTTACGTATTATTATTAAATTAAGCATTTGTCATATTCGAAATATTCCACTGTTCACGGTTAATAGATTGGCGATAGATCGAAGGAAACAAGAATGTTAATAGAATTTGAAGAATTCCATGAATTTATTGAATTAATTAAAAAGAAAAAAAAAAAAAAACAAAGGAAAAGCAGTGATTCTGTGTTAAACGGTTCATTTAATCAATCATATGATTTCCGAATGAAGCTGATTTTCATTTTAAAAGCGTTGCGCGTATGTTGTCCGATTTTAATCGACTTATTACCCCTTCAACTCTTGCAAAGATATTATTTTCGTGACACTAACCTTACCAGGCCAAACGAACGGTTTCAAAATTTAATTAAAAATTCTACATTCGCTGTTCTCTCTTTTGTTCATCGAACTTTATGTGAATTTTTATATTAACAAACATTGAGAAATTGATTAATCGGATAATATAAGAATCCGCGTAAAGTTAGACGAACAAAAGAAACAACAAATGAATGTACGATTTTAATCAAAATTTCAGTCAGTAAGGTCAGTGTCAAGCATATTTATTTCTAAAACGCGTCGGAACAGGTGTAAAAATTACGATGAAAATTCTCCTGCTCTTCGATGCTTTCATAAGAGACTATCCCTTATCTAAGACGCGTCAGGATAGAGGTAAAAAATTATAAAGAAAACTTGTTGCCCCTTCGAGCCTCTCAGAAACTTATTTCTTATCTACAACACATGAGCATTAAAAAAAATTAGGAAGAAAATCTTCCACTTCCTTAATTCTCTCATAAGCTTGTTTCTCGTCTAAGATAAGTCGGGATAAACGTACAAAATATAAAGAAATCCTGTTACTCTTTCAACTGCTCGAAAAAATTATTTCTTATTCAAGACACGTCACGACGGTGGCGTCGTTAAAAAATTAACTACGTTGTACACAACTTGGCGCGAGCACGTGCGCGGGAAGAAGACGAGGAAACGTGTCACATCGGGGCTATTTTCTTGGCTCGACGAGCTTTAACGGCGGCAACAAGCGACGTCTTGAGGGCTTGTCGGCTGTTTAAAAGTCACGAAGGCTAGCCAGCATCCCCTGTGCGGCTTTCCTTCGCGTGTTTACCCTATGCGAGAACCGTTATACGCGAAGAACGTGTGTTCTTTACACTCTTGATAGCCTCTGAACTAGTGTTCCCTTTCGCTTTGTACTTCAGAATGACTCGAGTGAAAGAAACGTGCGCTTGAAACCTGCATAAGATTTGAGAAATATGCCGCTACGAAGAGTGAATTGTTAAACATAGAGATGAAAGTTGAAGGGATGGAAATGAGATAGTTTCTTATTTTATTTCTTACTTTTGTCGAAATATATATATTTAACCAGTTAAACACTTTACGTTTCCTTGGGAAAATTATAGAAACATTGGTTGGAAACTTTGTTTCTTAGTTAAACTAAAGAAGCTTATTTTTATGTTATTAAAAAAGTATTTTCCCTAATTTCTGTTCTAGTTTGATTGAAAGAAGGGATTGTGGACAATTTTTTCTTGAGAAATATATATTTACGTTTATCCCATTGAATATGCATGTAATATAAACTGTACAAATTGTGGAATTTCTCTTAGTATTAAGCCAAAGAAGGGTAGTTTTTCCAATTTTCATGTTCGGTTGAACGACCAAATTGTGAAGAGATCGTGAATAGAAAATGATTTTCTAGTGTTAAGGGGCGATAATTATTTTATTCGCGTCCAAAGAGGAAGATGAAGTGGACAAATTTCCTTAAATCCCACAATTCGTTTTAGTATTAAATTAAAATTAAGATTCCATTAAAGAAGGGTAGTTTCCAATTTTCATGTTTTGTTGAACGACAAAATTGTGAAGAGATCGTAACTAGAAAACGCTTTTGTAATGTTAAGGGGCGGTAATTATCTTATTCGCGTCTAAAGAGGAAGATGAAGTGGACAAATTTCCTTAAATCCCACAATTCGTTTTAGTATTAAATTAAAATTAAAATTCCATTAAAGAAGGGTAGTTTTCCAATTTTCATGTTCGGTTGAACGACAAAATTGTGAAGAGATCGTAACTAGAAAACGTTTTTGTAATGTTAAGGAGCGGTAATTATTTTATTCGCGTCTAAAGAGGAAGATGAAGTGGACAAATTTCCTTAAATCCCACAATTCGTTTTAGTATTAAATTAAAATTAAAATTCCATTAAAGAAGGGTAGCTTCCAATTTTCATGTTTGGTTGAACGACAAAATTGCGAAGAGATCGTAACTATAAAATGTTCTTGCAGTGTTAAGGGGCGGTAATTATTTTATTCGCGTCTAAAGAGGAAGATGAAGTGGACAAATTTCCTTAAATCCCACAATTCGGTTTAGTATTAAATTAAAATTAAAATTCCATTAAAGAAGGGTAGTTTCCAATTTTCATGTTTGGTTGAACGACAAAATTGCGAAGAGATCGTAACTAGAAAACGTTTTTGCAATGTTAAGGGGCGGTAATTATCTTATTCGCGTGTAAAGAGAAATGGACAAATTTCCTTAAATCCCAGAATTTGTTCTAGTGGGAAATATATTTAGAAAGTTACATAAACAATACGAGAAACATATGTCGCGTAATAGTCAGAAATTCATAGTTCCGGTGCAACCGATCCTTTGGTGGCTTTTAATTGTAATAGGGGCAATTCGCGTGGCGGCGTGCGATCAAAGGCAAATTCAAATTCGCAAATTACAGGCGCCTGAAGGTATTCGTTTTAAAGCAGCTCAAGGAATTAATCCGTTAAACCGACGGAACGGGGCTAACGAAATTAGACGGAATTAATTTAACGAATTACGCTTCTCCTCCGGTTAGTCGCCGAAGTAAATCGATATTCGTGAATTTTACCTCGACATTCTGACCGCCAAACGGACGATTCTCTTTTGTTTCTGTAGTGCCATACTGAACCGATGGAACAGCAACGTCCGCTTTCGATCGTAATAAGAAAACCAGTTTCATATAGGCCGTGCACTTTTGTTTCTAAATGTTATATTAACTCTTATAGAAACAGAAATAAACTTGAAAAATCATTAGACTTGATAGACTTATCTTTATAAATATCGATTAATATTTATGAAAACTTTATGATTCTCTTTGCATTTTGAAGCGTAAACTGCGAAGAATTCATATTTTCCACGTTATAAGAAGCTTCCGGTAAATAACAAAGTTAAACTCTTCCCTCGTCTACATCTGTTTTCTCTCATTCGCTGTGTTTGTAGCGAATTTTTTGGCATTCGTACTATTGGATTTTTTACNATATATATATATATATATATATATATATATATATATATATATATATATATATATATATATATGAATAAATAATCCAAGAAGACGAATAAATGATAGAATCGATATTGAAGAAAATGATCACTTCATTCACAACATTCGGACATAATTAATTTTAATGGGACGCAATTGATCGAATTGTAATTAAATTACATTGAAAATAAGTGAACCAATGTCGTATATGTATTTTAAATATACCATAGAGAGAACAAACGAGTTTCTTCTCACAAACCCAATAGCTAGAAAATTCAATATCGTCCTAGAAAATGCACGTTTCCGCGTCAAACGTTTCACAATTAAAACTTGTCTCGTTCGTGGGACCGGTTAAAGCCCAACCTAATTAACGATCGAAACTTTGCATAATTTCGAACGATCACCGCGAAATCAGCTGTTTTCAAGCGTTACATTATATCGTAGAAAAATTTCCACCGATTCCTTGCCTTCCATTCAATTCCAGTTACTTCCTCACAATCTAAAAAAAAAGAAAAAAGGTAAAAGAAAAAAGAAGAGGAGGAAAAAAGGAAAAGAAGAATAAGAGGAAGAGGAAACGTCGAATCGGAAGAGCCTATGGGGAGAGCGAGTTGTTTCCGTGAAAATTAAAAAAAAGGAGGGAGAGAGAAAAAAAGGAAATAGACGAAACGTTCCTCGACGAAGCCACGCGAGACAAAAAGTATTCCACTGACCCGATTCAATCGTCGATGTTCTCGTTCGAGGCGAGCTTAGGCCACGTATCCTATGAAACAATGGGCGATTCTTCAACCTGTTAACCGAGAAAGACGAGGCAGAGATCGTTATTTGTTTTTACGTATCGTTCTGTCTCTCGTAAAAATAATTTATACTTTTGTTACTGTGTGGCGCATCAACGTCAACTGTCGTCGCAAAAATGAAGAAATACTCGACTTCTACCGACGTCAGCAGTATCTACCATATGAATTTAAATATTAGATAGCTGTTCTCAAAGGTTTTTAAATTTTTGATATCCACAATTTACAGCTTGGATTTTCATGCATTTCTGAAAAATTGAAACCTGCGCAGATGAACAGAATACATATAATACAGAGATAATAAATACATAAGGTATCAAAGATTTAGTAATCTTCGTAATGCTCGGTAAAACAAAGCTGCGCGTAGATTCCATTTCTTTAATTCTATTCTAGTTTATTATATATTATTATATATATATATATATATATAATATATATAGTCTTATATATATATCTAGTTTATTATTTATTATGTAGTTAAAAATTTAAATCGGCAAATAAACATGCGCGGTCTATTCGTACTACGTGTGATTGGATTAACCGATCAAGGAATACAAATCCAAAAAGATAGCATTGTCAGGTATATATCGAAGAAATAGCTTTGGTTCTTTAATAGTTTTCCCAAGTCGCACTAAAATATTTCCCTTCAGCCACCAAATAAAAGCGTAAAATATACAGAAGTTGATATCATAAAATATACGTCGTAGAATAGCGTTTGGATAATGGACATTGAGATTTTACAAAGATTGTGTATTTTCGACCGATTCGCAGGGAGACGCGATTGCTAAGAAGCGCGTCAACGGGAGTCGTCGATTCCAGTTACGATTGATAATCGGCGCCACGAATGTTCGATCACCTATTTCCGTTAAGACAAGAGGGTTAAATGAGTATAACACTGCATCGACGTAATGCAATATATATTTCCAACAACTGATCTCGCTGATAGTACAAATGTTCGTAGAACTTCGCAATGTAAGGTTGGTTACAATATGGCTTAGACGTGTGTAACTCGAGTAGTGATTCGCGAGACTACATTTTTTTTTTTTTTTTTTTTTGGATGAAATTTACAATCAATTCTCAATAAGAATACTACGATATTAATCGTAGCGATAGCGGTTGAGTGCAGACACGATATAAGAGATGGACAACGGCGTCCAGTAACACGGAATATCAAGAGCACGCTAAATATCGAAATCACACCGAAGATTAAATTCACACTAACTCTCCGGCTAGATGACGGAGGTATTTATACTGACTGGGGGTCAGGTCAGTCCGGACTGGTCGCCCCACCACCGGTCATTTGTAAGTAGAAATCCCGGAAAAAATGGGAAAACCCAACATTCCCATTTTTTTATGGGTTTGTTACCGTGTCTGCTTTTTACAGCGTTTATTGCGACCCGACTAATTTCGATTGCGCCGCGAGTGTCCGCCCCGACCGAGGGACGTCCCGTTGTCTTTTACGGGACGTAACAGATTGTGTGTGCTTAGTCAGTTTCTTCCTAAAGACTTCACACGTTGGATAGAGATTCTAGGTAAACGCGACGAAGCTGACGAAGTTTCCTGCTGATGTTTCCTTTGAATCGCTAGACAATTCCGAAGGACCAAATTAAGCAAAGTTGAAGCTGGCGAAAGTTAACACTTGGCCGGTGAGAAACGTGAAGGAACTTCGAGGAGAAGAGCTTAGTTTTTGGTTAGATTTGGTTATTATTCGTGGAACTTGCAGAATAAACTTAGAGAAATCGTAAAGTACCAAGACAGATCGCGATTGTTCAAGCTAAATTCGTAGGTTTAGAGGATGGCACGCGATTCGGGAAAATATTCTGCTGCGTTATACTTTACAAACGTATACTATTTAGCAAGTGAAATAGCTTGCCACGTAAAATTTCCGGTTTGGATAGACGCAAAATTGCGCAAAGCTCTGACCCGAATTTCCCAAAGTGGCGTGTTGTTTCGAAATACCAGGAAATAACATGGTGCTGATATACTGAAACATTCTGCACTGAATCTCTAATTTTGTTATTGTCTACGAATGTGCAATAATCTGATTTACCGCGTTTACGTTAATCATTTATAACGGAGTTGAACTTAATTATACGTTAATCGAAATTCAATGAAAATTATGCACAGATTGTTTACATCAGAGTACGTTATGGGAAATCAATTTATCCTGCGAACGTAACTCGACGTTTTAAAGCAAAGGATTAAAAATATTCGCTCGAACCTGCTTGAAACCTTTCGTCGCCATTTCCTCGGTTTGTATCGATATCAACTCATTGCGTGGCACGGAAAATATTCACTGGCTCGTCGCTGGATTATGTATCGTACGATTAATCGATACAACATCACGAGAACGTGTTGGGTTATTTCGAACCAGAGTACTCTATCGATCGAATCATCCCTTAAACAGAAACTTCTTTAATCTTAAAATTGTATGTTAATAAGATCAAGTTAGTTTCAGTCAGTTAGGTTTAGTCGTTTTTCATTCTTTCACACGTAAATATTGCGAAATCGTCATTCCTCCTTCAATTATACTAATTATCAATTATATTCGTTGAAAGAATTTGTGTCGAAGAACAGCATAAATTCAACGGTTCGATTTTATCTATTGAAAATTTACGAGACAAGATTAACCATAATTTAATCCTTCCTTGCTCGTTGAATTGGAAATTTCTATTACAAATTCTCATTTTTATGAATGCCAATCTACAGGATAGAATTAAAACAGAAATTTGTTTCACGTGCTAGATATTATAACGAGTATACGACACTTAGAATATTTTATATATCTCTGCACATTACGTGAATTCTGTGCATCTTGAACTTCCAATTTTCTTCTTAAATCACAGACGATTTCTAAATCCCTGTCTTAGAATTCAGCTCAATTTTGCTACCGTTTGTGTATCCCACCCTATTTATGAATAAAGTTCCTAAAAAAATATACAAGAGACGCAAACACGAAGAAAAATCGAAGAGAGTAACAAGCTTAAACTTACTAATTATCATTTTCTCTCTTCTAATTATCACCTCTGTCGCCATATTCCTGCTCTCGGACTCAGCAGCGCAGAAAATGTCCAAAACGAAATTACACACGCAGAAACGTCGACGAACGTCCATAGCGTATGTCGCAAGTGACTTCAAGTTCCCCGAGAGCTTGTTCAGCGAGGGTCAAAGGAGAGATTCGCAAGCTTAGCGACGCGAAGAAGCTGTTCTCGTAAGACAAAGCGATTTAAGTTCGTCAGACGCCGGCTCGCTTTTAGGCCAGCGTTTCTCACGGTCGTTAAAACCTGCTAACGGAGCTTGAAGGACTCACGAATCGCGTGCACGCGGTCGAAGGGTGAAAATCGAGGGAAAGATCGTCGAACGACCGAGTAAGTCACGGTACGTTGACTTTTTCCAGGTGAAGCTCTGGCTTCCGTCAAAGATCTCTACGCTCGTTAGGTCCGCGTTTAGTATGGACGAATATTTCTTGCCGATGTATCGTAAACTTGTCGACGTAAACATCGAGATGAAGCTTAAGAACGTGTCATTTATTGTCGGTTCGTTGACGACGAACGATCTGTTTGAACGACGCGCTGAGACATTCTGTTCTGGTGTCATCTAATCGTTAATTTAACGTTCGCTGTCAGTTGTCGAGATAATAATTTAGAGAATTAGCTCAACTTATTATTGATTTTTGCACCGAATGAAGAATCCGAGCTACGTGAATACAGTTTCTTGGATTCTGTTACTCGTAAATTTATTAGTAACAGAGATTTCGCGTTTCGAAGATTTCCGCTTTAGATTCGAACGCGAATCTGCGATTTTCACGAATCGCGTATGCATGTCTTTAACGAGATTCCAACTTGCTTCCTGCAGCTTTATAAATATGCGATGCGTGTGCTACGCAAATAAACTCAACCCGAATTGCTGGATGGAAAAGTTGGTGACGTAAAATTTTGCCCTTTTATCGCTTTCCATTATCGCACATATCGTGATATTACGCCACATCGTCCATCTGCAAACGTCGCTTTTCTTTATCTAACGAGGTAACTGTGATAAACTTCATGTAATCATCCGTCCCTTTCGTTAAATTCTTCCAGAGCATATTTACGTAACAACATACGTAATACAAACCATCCTACGTGCAATTATTTTCTTAACTTTATTGCTCGTTTCAATCTTATATACAGGGTGGTTGGTAACTGGTGGTACAAGCGGAAAGGGGGTGATTCTAGGCGAAAAAAGAAGTCG
Organism: Bombus confusus; assembly: GCA_014737475.1. Taxonomy (NCBI): domain Eukaryota; kingdom Metazoa; phylum Arthropoda; class Insecta; order Hymenoptera; family Apidae; genus Bombus; species Bombus confusus. Next base: position 2,591,403 of record JACXIV010000040.1, on the reverse strand, counting down.
AAAATATGGAATAAAAATGTTTCGTTCGCGGCTTTGTTTTCGAGAAAATCGACTTTGAATTTTCGCTCGGTACGCGTGTACTTTATCGCGTCTCGTTATAACGGATCTCACTGTAGATCGTTGTCTCGATCGACGTTATGTTGATAAACACTTCCAATGTGAGCGAAGTGTTTTCCTACCTATTAACTTACTATCTGATTTTTTTATTCTATTTTTTTTATTCTATATTTTCGACTTCTTTTTTCGCGTAGAATCACCCTCCTTCCGCTTGTACCACCAGTTACGAACCACCCTGTATATTTAACACAATAATAATATTTGGCTTTTAATCTTTCTATGCTGAAAACCCTGTCTCACGTTTTCTTGTCATCTGGTATCTTTTAAAGCATTCGCCGGTGTAAAATCCTTCCATTTCACCGTCAAAAATCCTACGATAGGATTTCATCAGTCCTATCTTCTCATTAGAGCAATGCCACAAACATTGTCGTAATAACAGTGTTCTCTGTCTACGTAAAGCAGAATGCTCGAAGGACGCGAATGAAATTCGTCGAATGAAATTTCTACTCTCTATTTTCTACTTGGCGGAATAGATCTTTCGCTATCCTTCTTTTCACAAACCGTCGGATATACACATTTTTATACATGATTTTCGACCACGCGTTGCTCCGTGAAAAGCTCTATAAAATAGTTCTGAAATAGATGCATAAAAAAGTTGCAAGTGTACGTAAGACGCAGGCAGAGTTACCGCTCTCTTACACCGAAAAGAATTTCCGGAAGAAAATCTGCGAATAAAACAAGCAAGATGCAATTTACCAGTTTCATGGTCTACCGCTGATTCTCTATTCATCGTGTCGTCTCCTAGTCCTAGCCGGCATCCGATCGCAGACAGTCAATTCCTCGCAACGAAAAATCAGCAAGTCGCAACGCGCCTAAATTCACGCGTGTTCCCACAGGGCCGAGATGGAAGGGAATAAAACGAGGAAAGAAAGGGAAAAGAGCGGCTGTCCAACGAACGCAACGCGCTCATATTTCATCATCGATACGCAAGCGACAAAAGCCTGGCTCCGTGATCTGTCACGGGTAAGAAGACTATTGAGAATCGAAGCGAGCGGCATTTCTATGCGAGCTGCTCCCTTTTGTATCGTCATCCTTCAATGTGCAACGCTCGATAATAGGATTTTTCTCGCGCTTCTCCTTTTTACACCCTTTCCGAAGGCACACCATGATTCGACGCGAGAAACGACCAGAGAATACAATTTCTAAGCGAGGGTCGAATGTTTTTTTTTTTTTTTTTTTTTTTTTGGAAAGAGCGTATTTTTGTATTTTTGTTTAAAGCACGCACGACCGTGTTCCTGGCTAGAATGGGCTCGATACCACCGATTTCTTTTTTACCCTGCTGTTCCTCCTGCGCTTCCGAAGTGAAAATTACGCCATAGCAATTACACGGTGTATGCTTCACGAGTTCTTTGTTTCGCGCCTTCTTCGATGCAAGGAGTTTCGTCGAATTCTTCGTGCAGTTACGAAGAGCGCAGAGATTTGAGAAACAGAATTCTGGCGGTAAAAAAGGTTTCAACTACGTTGCTCGCGTGTATATGTATGCAAACATAAAAATATTTTGAATATTTCTGCATTGCAAAAATTACTTTCCGAATGGAACAGGAAATTTTATTAAACAGCATCATCCTCTATGGTTAAAACTAAAAGCAAGCTTGTATGCTCGTAACGCAATACTTTTGCAGAGATAAAAAATTCTTTTTTTTTTTTTTTTTTTTTTTTAGTTCCATGAAGTTTTTGTAAAAGTCGGCGAAAACCGACAGCTTTTACGACCAGTGCAACGACGATTGAAACCTCCTTCAGTTTTATACGAATGGCGATTTGAGTTTGCATAAGATCCCAGACATACATACAATAGTATGGGATACAATAGCGATCGATTTCTCTTGCAACAGAANTTGAAACCTCCTTCAGTTTTATACGAATGGCGATTTGAGTTTGCATAAGATCCCAGACATACATACAATAGTATGGGATACAATAGCGATCGATTTCACTTGCAACAGAATATACCTATGAATCTAATTCAGGTTTCAGATTTCGTTTCATACATAGTTGCTAAAAAAGGTATTTGCACACCGTTGTACTTATCGTTGCGTTCACGTACTAATTAATTAGATCTAAGTATATAACTATAATTATTTCCTGTGGTTAAACGAAAATTTCCTATGGTTCATTTTCCTATGAAGATAAAATACTTATCGTAGCGTTTACGTAATTAATTAGATCTAAGTATATAATCTAAGTATATAACTATAATAATTTCCTGTGGTTAAATGAAAGTTTTCTATGGTTCATTTTCCTATGAAGATAAAATACTTATCGTAGCGTTCACGTACTAATTAATTAGATCTAAGTATATAATCTAAGTATATAACTATAATAATTCCCTATGGTTAAATGAAAGTTTCCTATGGTTCATTTTCCTATGAAGATAAAATGTAGAAGCTAGAAGATAAATAAACTGCAGATTTGTAGGATTTCTATGCAACTTCGTATTTTTATTTGCCATATTAAGGAACTAAAGAGATAGGACCTGCATAAAAATTTGTTTCGTTAACTGATAATTACAAGAAGTATTCCCCTTTGAATATTTCATGTCTTTCTTGTACTATATGCTGTACTATATATCTGTGAAACTTTACACGTTAAAATTTATTACAGTTACATACAGATCCGCAATCTACTGACAAAAGACGCTCTCTATTAGAAATGAATGATACCTATGCGCAAGTACATTCTGTAGCCACTGTAAGTTTTTGCCAATTTTTTCGTTTGAATACTTGATCATACAAATTTTTACACGTAACCGACTTTACGATCTCATTACACCGTGGAAACTACTACAAAAATGGTCTTTCGAATAAGAATCAGGAGGGTCGTCTGCGCTTGACAGGCTGATTTTATCGCGCATCGATCTTAATGTTTGATGCTGGCTTATTATCGGGCTGCACGAGCCACTTTTACCCGGAATGCTGAAAGTAACGAGGATTTGTGAGATGATGATGGCGGGCTCGCGATATTGGGATACTAACACGCCTTTTATGATTTATCGCGTTTATAGTATGCAAGTTTCTTCTTTTTGTATCGTTCCTAAGCAATGGCATGAAACCGTCGTATAAATAGGAAATCAACGTTTTGCTTATTTTTATCGCCGATTGCAATCGACCGTTGGGTTTCGATTCTGGAGTTTGAAAGATTTATTCAGATTTTATGGTTCAAATATTTTTTCTATTTGTCGACAACGCACGAATATAACGTAATTTTTGTATAACGTTGCAATATGAAAAACACGAAGTTTTATCTAATATCGATATTTCCACTACTAACAAGCAGGTATTAATGAAAATGATACAGAGGTAGGAGAACGATTCCATATCTTTAGTACGACAAGTACATCGAAAATGGCAATCTTATTTTAGTTACAACGGTATAACCATCATCGCTAATCACCATCACTGTATCACAGTTAATGATCGAATTTGAATTTTATTTTATAATCTCGCAATTTCATGGTCTATAATTTATACGTCGTTCCTTATGATTCTTTTATGTGATATAATTTTTCTTTTATACCATAACTCTTCGAACCTATCCGATCTGAATCGCCCCCATAACGCTAGATTCGACGACTAAAGCATAAAACTTGTATCAAAGGGACGAAAATAAGAAATATATGAAAAATACATAATGCAACGAAGGAAACGACTCTGCAGCCGTACACTCCGCAAACAATCATTCAAGTCCCAAGAATCTCTAAACTTGCTATGAAACGCGCAGGAATCCACAAAGTTTCTATAAAAATTCCGGAAACCTCCGCGAAAATTTCCACGGAAAATTCCAAAAATCTAAGACCTCTGGGAAACTCCGGAGAAATCTATGAAATTTCTATGCAAAACCGCAAAAATCCGAGATTTCTACGAAACTGCCGAGAAATCTAAAATTTCTATGAAACTGCGAGTTTTAAACTCCGACCTATAAAATTTCTATGAAAACGCGAAAAATCGAAAATCTCCGTGAAACTCCCGAGAAATCTATGCGATATCTATCCAAAGCCAAAAAATCTAAAGAAGAACAACGAAATGTTAAGCATTTTATTCGATCTGACAGTGACAGATATTAAAAAATCTCCAATCTCCAATCTCCAATCAATTTTTAATTGAAACGCTACATTATATTCTCCGCATCGTGCAAAGATACCACGGATATTTGCAATCAAAAGATGTCCCTCGCTAATAACTACTTTCCGTTTCCCTGGAAGCGATCGCACAAGTCGTCTGAAATCCAAGTCCACGCTAAAATTAAACGCACGACACTCGCCGCGAAGCAAAACACGTTATTACCCTGGGAGCCATCAGCATCATACTCCTCTAATTGCCTCCGCCTTGTGAACATCCTCAACCGGAACGTGCATCCGCATGTACTATGCACGAGCATCGATGTCGATATCGCGACGATGAAGGTGGCTCGTGCACCATAATTGGCCCGCTAACTCACACGGTGTTTGCTCATAAAGGAGTCACGAGGGCTCAAGTTAGGTATATTCCAGGGCTCTCGTTGGTTGGTGCATCGCGTTAATTATGGTGGAACGTGCAACTTGGATCGATCCGACGATTTCAAGGGAGTTGGCCAACTGAATTCGACGGATTGATGATCTCCCTTCGCGTTCAAATCGATTCATTAAGGACGCTGGTTTCAGAAGAGACGAGACGAAGAGGGGGTCCCCGATGCTTAATCGACCGTAATTAATACGTTTGACTGACACGTGAATTTTACATACGATTACTCGCGTTAATATTCGCACACGGCGCTATCTCTGCATTTGTTGCTTATGAAGGGGGATGATTTATACATCGCGTCGATCATTCTATGAGAACATTAACCGTTTATCGTGGATTCGAAATACGCAAACGATGTCTTTCCAGCAATAACGTTTGATCGTACGAGAGATTTTCAATAAAAAGTTCTCCTATTTTCGCATCATGCTAATATCGAGACGCTTGTTTGCACGAAAAACTTCAATACGTCGCGAAAAGGAAAGAATACTAATCTTAACTGTAACGTTTGACAGAAAAATATTATTTTGACGATTCTACGAAATTTAGTAAAAGACAAACCGTGGATTGGCGATGACTATCAACGCGTGATAGTCAACGCGTTAAACAATGCACCACGCGCCACGTGTTCCTGACCCCAATAAATGCACAGCGCTGCATCGACTCTTTCTTTGTGACCGTAGTCCATGGGGGAAACACCGATGTTTCGGCCTTTTACGTTTGAGAGCGCCGTTTGGTAAAGGGGAACGTTCGATTGGTGTACGCTAGAGTGCACGATAATTACCTATGTAGGGTGAAAGTTGGTTTCGGTAATGGAGAGATTCGCGCCTCGAACGAGAAAATATGTGCAGCGAATACATTGATTCACGAAAGTATTCGCATCCTTGTAGGCACCTTTTACCAATATATTACGTGTATATATTTATGAAAAATTTAGAGGTGCAAAAATGCACAGAATACGCGTAATATTACGTAATAATGTAAAAATATATGAGATCCGTGTATGAGATACGCAAAATGTACTACTCGTTACTACGGTACTTAGCAGGTAAAATTTTCTAAGTTACATTTTTGAAAATAATTATATGTGTTATGAATTTCGAATGTTGAAACGTCATTAGCACTGTGTCATGACTTGTCTAAAGTTAAAATTTGGTCATTTCGAAATGGAAATACGTACATATATTGAGAGATTACAAATTGCTTTGTTTTTAACAATTTGATTCAATTTAATTTTGTCAAATAATTTTACCATTATTTAACCACAAATAACCAGATGAAGTTGATTGCTACACTTGCTAAAAAATATCTTCCTTTTGGCAATCTATGAACTGATGATATACATACATGTCATACATATGTTTCTATACTTTTTCTATTCTATTCTAATATATCTATTCTAATGTACTACTTTATGGAAGGTTATACTATGTATTACTACTATATCTACTTTTTGGAAGGTTGGCTGGACTTGATCCTTACAGCAGATTGACTCTCTACAAACTTGACCCAATGGATAGTTAGCTACGCAATTTGATTTACTGTCAAATTTTGTGCAAGTTAAACTTGACAGAGAGTAATAACAAAGTATACTGTAAACTTAGAAGCTGATCTCTTTTAAATCCTTTGCGCGCCCATGTACCTTCAGAGATAGAAAATTATAAGAAGAAAAGAAGTAGTCAAGGTGTGAACATCTCAGTGTGTTGAATATTTCGTTTGAAGTTTTCTTTTCATACCTCTGCTTTGGATCATTTGTGACTTTCGTTTTGTATCATTGAATTTTTTCTCCGCGAATATCATTAACTTTTAACGAAAACAATGATTTATCTGATTTCGTGTTAATTATACATATAATACTTCTGCTTTACTTACTTATTCTTTATTTCTCTTTTAATTATAAATAGACATAATCTTTACAAAAATATTTTCAACGAAAACAAGTGGTACCTGTAATCACGTGCTACTTATTTTCTTCTTTTATTAATTAGACTACTATTTTTCCCAAAAGTACCGCATATATATTATCAAATATCTTGTACAGCAATGTATAAATTACACACGCAATTTCGCAATTAAATTCACCCAAACCACAAATTATCAAAATCCACTATTGGAAAACCCACCAATAGACTCCCCAGAGACAATTCTAAAAATATTCCAATATTTACCACTGTAAAGGTATCAAAAACTTCTATGGAAGAAGCCAACTCTAAACTGTATTACAATCGATTGTTCTTCAATTTCCCGAGGGTCGTGACACAACCAACAAAAAAAAAAAAGAAGAGAAAGCAGAATCTCCAGCCTCCCTGGGGGAAAAAGCAACGAAAAGGGACCTTCAACAAGTCGCGAAGAACCGGTGGAGTGGTCCCGGAAAAGGAAACACTCGACTCGCGAGTATTTTGTTAATTAACATTGAAGCGACGACAGGGTTGGAAAGCAACGTCGAACGAGAGGCAGAAATCCAACGTTAGGGATGGGATCCAAGGCAGAGGATCCAACGGACTAATCCACTTGGCCGATGGAAAAGCGAGCAAGGGAAAAGCCGGACCAGCAATTTACCGTATTCAACGTGTATAACGTAATAGCTTGGCCTGACTCCAATAAATGAATACGAGCGAAGCTACGCGCGAGCAAAACACGCGATAGAATAAAAAGCGAAACGTTATTTCTACGCGTCGGTCGATGAAACCCTCGTCTCCACCGTACCGTTTCTTTCTATTCTTTTCATCCTTTTCTGCTCTTTTTTTCTCATAATACTCTAACACGGAATACTGCAGTTCGTTTCGTCACCATAGGAGCATGCGTTACGCGATACAGGCGAATTTCCCTATCTTTCGATGGGAGGCAGCTTTCTCGTTTGGACATTTTCTGGCTTCGGGCATTCGTGTAATTTATCGCCACCGGAGAGGCACGGCGTAGAAAGAGATCATTGATGCAAGGGTTTTTGTTCGATAGTATAAACAAACGATACACAGTCTACACGGCGAAACTAAAAGTTGCACGATGGGAATATTTTTTGCTACTGTTTGAGGTTTTGTTCCATTTCGTGAATGGAGTTGGTGATTTCGGGTCAGTTGTGGGATATAGATGTTATACTAAAGTAAGTAGCCAATCCTTTGAGTGCTCACTAAAGTAACCAAATACGATCGAAAAAGATCTTCACTCTTCTCATAATTGGAACTTCGCGTATATCGAAGGCGATGGTGGCGATTTTACGTTAGTTACGCGATATGGATGGATGTCATACCGAATGAACAGTTGATTCTTTGAGTGCTTTCTAATTTTTTCTTTTTATAATTTCGACTCCGATACATCTATTTCGTATACATCGAAGATGTTGATGATGATAATTTTAGATTAATTATGATGGTGTATAGATGAGTAAAGTAAGCAAATATGGTCGAAGAAAAGATTTTTTTATCTTCCCTATCTTGAAAACCTTCTTTCGATAATTTTCACGAATAGGTCGACAAAATCGTAAAATTCACCCCGTGAAGTATTTTGTATAACTGAAGCAACAGAAAACGGTGGAATTTTCGCGAGTCGAATACGTGATCAGAGATCAATAAATAATATTCAAAGATGTGAAATGGAGGCTTTTAGGGAAAATTAGACGCCGTTATCGAAGGAACTGGAATTTTCCCGACGAAAGAATTGTTGCGGCATTTTCGTTGAACACGTTTCACCGCTACTCGCTCCTGGAATGGATCAGAACGCAGCGCATCAGGAATTTCAAATGGTTCGCGGTGAGAAATTCATCTTCCGCAGTCTGTTAGAGACGATGAGTTCTAGATGGAGGATTTTCGATACCAGTCAGCTTCCATTTGGACTGGATCACGTAGACGATTAGAAGGTAGTCTATCGTATATGAACGATCCTAATTGTATTGCGGATTCGGTTCAGGAGATCATCCTGAACGTTCAGTTTATTCTGTGCTATAATACTATTCTACTGTCTCGAGATTAGATCCAGACTAGGCTTCTGTCCTCTCGTCGCGTATCAAACGATCTCAGATGCGAATCGAATTTTTGGACGAGACCTACTTTACATTAGATTATTATATCTTTCTATTCTGTAATTTTTTTCTTTCTCATTTCTGCATCGTGAATTCTTCGTCTTTCTTTCATTCTATAATCTTGTAACGTACGCTTCACCGAATTACCTATTTTTATTCTGTCGAATCGTGACTCCATACGCAACATTCACATCGAAGTTCGTATCGTTTTTGCACTTTTAGCGGACAATTTTATTACGTAAGATCTACTTTTTAAATATCTTATCCTATCCGATGTTTCGTTGTCTCCACGTGTATTGTTATTCTTGGCAGAATAAAATAAAATTTTGATTAACGTGCACGGTACTTGGTTCCTGCCAAAGATCTTCATCTCTTAAAAAAGATATCGACCGCGAAGAGCTTCGAAGCTCTCGTTCTAAGCGAAGGTAGCGCGAAACGATACGACAAGTCCGATTTTATCGATTTCCTGACTCCTACGTCGCTTGATAGCTAACGCAAAATATTTTGATACGAAGTAGTTGGAAGCGAATATAATTTGACACATTCGAAGCTGTAAGACTTTTCAAACTATGCGATAGATCCGCAATGCTTCGTAAGAAACGAGTTGCGTCAGTTTATCTCAGTTCATGTATATTTTAAATGTTCAGGAGAATGACACAAACAGATACGTATTTAGTCTCAAAATCAAGCGGAAAGACAGCTTTCGTATGCGATTGTGGTCGACGATACATTGAATTTTAATATTGCTCTTCTATAAAATAGGAGAAATGAGACCTATCATCGTTCCAACATTATTATGATAACAGATTTATATATATATACATCTTCAAAGTTTTCATCGTATAATCTCATCATCCAAAACAAATACACGAAATGTAGAATTCGGGGCATTATCAAACTCCGCAGCAGCCAATTCGCGTGTTTCCCACGGCAAATGGAGCGAATATTAATATTTCAGAAACTGTTGTCCAATTTGCGAACTAGCGTTACGAAACCACGCGAAATACGCCTGGAAAGTTTGTTTAAAAATGCAAACGAGCTTTGCATACCAAAACGTTACGATTAGCGCGCGATAGAATTTTCTAGGGAACTACGTGTTGCATTAGAAAAGATATTACCGTGAAGGGTCGTGCAGAAAACGCGACCTGAATCTTCCCCTAAATGATCTATGCTCGTTCTGAACGAAACGACGCAATGTTGAACGGTTGAACAAACGATGGATGGTGAATTCGACGTGCTAAAATGATTAGATGTCCGATAGATATTAAACAAGTGACTCAATGTCTGTTTTTTGTTCTCTATTGCAGTGTCAAGTTTTACGAGCATATTACATATTTGTCGCGCTGAGACAAATTTTAGAATTTTGTTAAATAGCGACGTTTAAGTAAAGAAGTTTTAATTTAAATCAGATACATGTTTCATCTTTCTAGAAGAATGATTACAAGATAATTTTTCTATTATAATATTCTTCGATATTGTAAATAATTAGAATAATAAATGAACAGAAATGCGATTTCGAACAGACTAAGCTTCGAAAAAGATTGTGCAAGGAAATTTCAGCAATGCCGCAGTTAATCGAACAAATTGAAGAAGCGACACTGAAAGTTTGTCGAAGAATAAGTGGAAATTATACCACTATAAATGATAATTTCATTCATCTAAGAATTCCTAATTTCTCACGCCTTTGAGATTTCGAACAAAGGTTTTCCTTAAAGATATATTCGAAAATATTTCTGATTAAGAAGATCCACGAATCGTAACAACGTTAACGCTTTTGTTTTACAAGAATTTGTAAAATCTTCGTGTTTATGAACATTCGAGAAACATCCAAAAATCAAGCGAACTCGATTTCTATTCTAATCCGAACTTCCTTCGCCCATTATTCCAAGCATCGCACGTTTCACAATTCTTTTATCTCTTCTGCGAACTCCCTATACAACCTCGATCTTGCCATCGTAAGACGGTCATTAAATTAGATTCACCTCGATAACGAAAACTCTCCGGCCCATTCACGAAATCGGATTCGACGAAAGTTTCGTGCCACGAAGTTCCTTTAGTACTTTTCCACTCTGCACGAGTCTCACACATAATCGTTCGTAATCGTTTCCCGGCCGAACTCGAAGAGACGTGTGTTGACCATGCCTTAAAGGCGCAACTTCGTTGCTGTTGCACCGTCTTCCATCTCCCGCCGTCTCTCTGGAGACCTTTCCTCTATTAGTATCCACTACTGCTTCTAGTCAATTATTACATTTCCAAGATACTATAGAAAGCTTTTACGTTACATCGTATCCTATGTTGTAGATAATATAAAATATATGTTATATTATGTGTTCTATAGAACAAAACATTTTGAAATTTTAGTAGCACTGCGTGAAACCGAGACTGTCGTGATTATATCGATCAAATTGGAAACCAATCTGAAAATGCATACAGAAGTTAGGAAATATTCGTTGCAAACGCATACCTAGTAAATAATTAACCACATAAATGGCCATCTTAGGAACATAATAAATGTTAAGTACGGTCGCATCGAATGTTAAGGTTTACGAACGTAATGGATAATCGGTCGTTTAAATACTTCTGCTCGCTGTGAAGTATCTATGCGTGTACATGTCTGAGATATCTTGCAATTTTCATATAGGTACATACATGTACGTATATGGTTGCAAATTGAGACTAGTTGCAAACTGTGCTAATGTAATCGTGATAGTCGAGTTTTGTAACTCGCGATGTCCCATGTAATATGTTTGACGTATTCACAAAAGATTTTTAGAAGTGATCGAATATGTTTGCCAGCTCGTGTATGCTTCCGATTGTCTATGAGACGAGTGATTGTAATGGCGAGATATTAACGTGTATGCAACCGGTAATTTCACCGAAATCTTAGAACATGAAACACGAGAGTGTGTTTTAACCGAAGCAACGAATAAATTCCCGCAAATATCGTTAGTCATTCCGTTTGTATATTCGTAATGCATCAAAACATGATTTAAACATGTCTGGATAACCACCTAATTGTTTGGAAGGCGAGTTTTCTTACGAGATCAAAAACGTTTCCACGACAGGGTTTGGCAAGTTGCCGAAAGGTTTTCAAAAGCTGTAAATTTCTTCGTGTCTAATGCATCTCCGACATAGGAATTCACGTCTAAAAACAATCGTCGGTATTTCAACTACCAAATATATTTTAGTCTTCGCGTGAACTTTCTAGAATAATAACAACGTTTTCGAAGTCGCCGACGAAGTCAGAAAATTGATCATTAGGCTAGTTCAATTATTTCTCTCGATTATTTTCCGATAGCGAGGAAACTAATTAATCTAGATACGAATACAAGGTTCACAAATTAAATGAATTAATTGCGTGTACACGTTTTTGCACTCGTATTAAAATTCTCTCATTTAAATCATCATATTAGATAAGAATTTTGCTCTTGATCGTAGATTTGGAACAGATCATTCCCAAATACAAATAATACAATGCCGACCGTAAGTACTTGGCTGTGATGTTATCTTAAATCGTATACCTTCCACTGCTTTCGCTTTTTAATCATTTTAGTACTAATCTTTATTCGTATTGCACGCGCCTTACGATGTAAGATACTAAACGAAGAAAAATTTCTTAGAACTTACGATGTAAGATACTAAACGAAGAAAAATTGCTTAGAACTTACGATGTAAAATACTAAACGAAGAAAAGTTTCTTAGAACTTACGATGTAAGATACTAAACGAAAAAAAGTTTCTTAGAACTTAGGATGTAAAATACTAAACGAGGAAAAATTTCTTAGAACTTACGATGTAAGATACTAAACGAGGAAAAATTTCTTAGAACTTACGATGTAAGATACTAAACGAAGAAAAATTTCTTAGAACTTACGATGTAAGATACTAAACGAAGAAAAATTGCTTAGAACTTACGATGTAAGATACTAAACGAAGAAAAGTTTCATAGAACTTAGGATGTAAAATTCTAAACGAAGAAAAGTTTCTTAGAACTTACGATATAAGATACTAAACGAAAAAAAGTTTCTTAGAACTTAGGATGTAAAATACTAAACGAAGAAAAATTGCTTAGAACTTGCGATGTAAGATACCAAACGAAGAAAAATTTCTTAGAACTTACGATGTAAGATACTAAACGAAGAAAAATTGCTTAGAACTTACGATGTAAGATACTCGACGAAGAAAAATTGCTTAGAACTTACGATGTAAAATACTAAACGAGGAAAAAATTTCTTAGAATTTTCCTATAGCTGTAACGAGTAAATAGGTAATCCTAATATTTACGTATAGCCGGCAGTGTACGTATTTGAATGCAAGTTAGACCGAACTAATGCTACAACGAGAAAAATTAAACAATCGTTCTAGCGTATCCTACTATATTCATCATCCCCTAAAAACGACACGAATATTCGACGTTGAAGAAACTTTGCACTCGTGAAAATCACTTTTTTAAAACCAGTCCACCGTCGTAAAAGTCCATAATGCCTTGCTGAGCGAGCGTGCTAGAGGTTTATCTTGGGTACAAGATCGCGTGGCATGGCTCCCACGGAACCAATAGCAAACGTTAAACGGGATGGGTTACAACCCTCGTTCGAACCGGCCGAATCGTGATCAAATACATGCCGAGCAAAGGCGCCCGTTCAAAGGAGCGATTTCGTTGCCCGTAACCTTCGTGGAATCTCTGCGGTTAACGAGCCCGGAAACCGATGACACGAATATCCCTATGGAAGACGCGTTAATTAATCGGTGTAATTGAATATTGTTCGCCGCAATCCCCTAACGTGTTGCACAGACGTTTCACACTTATCGTTCAGACTTGATTGCACGCGCGACCGATGAATTTGCTTGTCTTCGTTGCTAAAGGGGAAAGAAGAGAGAAACGGGAAAAAGGAACGGGGTGGAATACTAAAAAACATATATATAAAGGATAAATAAAAAGTAAATTAAAGAAAGGGAGAACATTTAACTGGAATACTTGGTGTTAGGTAATTTTCTATTATTTAATATTGCAATATTATATTAGTATCATAACGAAGATTGGAAGGAAAGGAAACTTAAGGGGTAAGAGGGAGGAGAAGGAAGCAAAGGAAGATTTTCTCCATATTTTATATATTAATATTATAATAAAACTTGGAAGGAAAAAGTTTAGGGGGGAAACGGGTGGAAAGCAAAGAAAGCAAAAGGAGATCTCGTATACTAATATTATAACAAGAATCGGAGAGAAACAGAATCTAGAGACGAAAGAAGACGAGACACAAAGAAATGAAAGCAAGTTTTCCTACAGTAAGTAACGTAGTAAATACTGCTTTTAATTGTTATTAGTTTGTCATCAATTTGTACATTTTGGTAATATTTCTGTACTGCTACTATACATAATATACCAAAATACAGATAGTTATAGGTGACGATATAAAATATCCAAAACCATAGTATACATGCTATAATACTTGAGGATCCAGCAGCAGCAAGCAAGCAAGTTTCCAAGACAACGGAAATTAACGAGATCCGTGCGATTTCGCTGGAAAGTAGGAAATCCACGAGGCGTAATCCACGACGATTATCGAACTCAATTAGCGCCAACGGCAAGAGTCCATCAATAAGCGAAAAAGAATCGGCCCGTGTAATCCCTGACACCGTGCGCCAGCTTAATGGTTTAATTTATAACCCTAACTATTCGCCACAAATTTCCACCCCTTCGCTGTGAAACATCCTAAGAGCGATATTTTAACGCGACGACGCGATTCACCGCAAGAAATCTTCCCCTTTTTGTAGGTTCGTGCTAAAGATTAAAAAGAGAAGGAGAAATATACGTCTTCGTGAATCATTGTCCTTGACGCGAATTTATCGGCGACGCTGAATGGTGGATTCACTTTTCGGGAAGTAAGTTTCGCTGGTTAAAATCTGCCAGCTTCGTTTGCATCGAATGGAAATTAAAGGCGTTACATATTCATGCCCTGTTCGCTGCTTCTCTTGTAAATACGCACCCTCTTTCGCTGTACTTTGTACGTGATTCTTTTTTCTTCCGGTTCCTCCTTTTTCTCTTTGTTCCTTGGCTTTTAGTAGATTTCATTCAGAAAGTAGAGTAAGAGGGGTAGATAGACGTTTCGCGGTTCTTGCTTCTAATTGGCAACAGTGGGAAGCCTCTTCGATGTAGATTGCGAAATTGTATTCTGCTTTTCTGCTTTTGTTTACTTGTTCGCTTAAATCAATTCGCTTCGTGTGGCAAACTTACGATTATTTTACGGGATAGACGAAGAAGAAGACCAAAGCGAGAAAAATTGACAAAGAGCTTTAGGTTACGATGCGTTTACATTATACTTGTATGTATAGTACTCTCTATCTTCTGATGTTCTGCACGACAATATTCCGACAAGTAATAATTCCGTAATTGTCAGTTGTAATAGAGTGTATGAAAAGCATCGTCATTCCTTTGAAGGATTTATATGAAAACACCGAAAATTTAGTCCGGTGTAATCGATCAATCTATTTTATGTAACTGTATCGATCGTAATCGATTAATTTATTTTACATACAGGTATGCATGACGAATCTATGATAAATCATATCGTAGCTAGAGTGAATAATTTTAGCGAAGTGAAGAATCTAACAGATATTGACTCACAATCCACGGTCAATGTATCAACATGCGACGATTAAATAATTTTCTGCCAAAGACAAAGAATTCCAACAACGAAACGAAAATAATCCAACTATAACGAAAACACTGAAGTTTTAGCAGTTCGAAAGCTTTGAGAACTAATCCCTAATCCTATTTGGTGGTACCAGAAAGCGACGCTGGAACGTTTTAGGTCCATCGTCGAGTAAGTTCCAAGTACGATGCACGTACCGGTTCGAAAAGGCAATATTATTCCGCGAGAAACGTCGCGGTAACAAAATACCGACCCATTCGACTGAAAAACCAACCCGTACTCCGTTTCTACGCATGGTCGAGGGCCAGTTATGTTTTATCTTGGCCGCTGGAAAATGCTTCACCCGAAGATAGCCGCGTGCACGGCGAAAGAAAGAAAAATAGCAATTGCCTGGTGTCCACCTTTCCTATCCAGCGATTCCGCAATCTGATCTCGCGCTACAATGCGCTTTAAGTTCGCTTCAAAAGCTTAACAGCTAGCTTCATAATTCTTCTCTTTTGATAACCACAAGCGACGTTCAAGAGTTTCCAGTCGGATAAAATTTCGTGTAACTGGTTTGAAAAACTGGCTGAATGTACATTACATTTAAGGATTCTCTGTATCTAAATCCAGAGATAGAATTATACAAATATTCTAAACATTGCGAATCTCGTAAGAACCTATATCAAAGTGAATATATTTTGTACGATAAAATCCGCGGATCGACCTGAGTTTACATTTCACGTTTTTGATAGATTTCATCAGGAGACATAAGCAAATCACCATGGAACGCTATGCAGCGCAGCAATGGGCGCCAATTGCTAAAATTTATTACAATTTAATGGACACTTAATTTCACGAAGAGGAGACATCATTTGTCCGCCAAGATCCTATGATTCGACAACGTTAGGCTTTTCGATACGATACTTGAGTCGAGTGATAAAATTAAGTCCCAGTTACGTGAGCAGCGTTGGTCCAACTTTATATTAAAGCAAGGGAAGCAGACAAATCTCGAGTATCTTGTGTCTCATTTCAACTGGAAGATTCATAAGCTTGATGGAAAGACCAATTCGAATAACTCTGTATATAGAGCGAATCACCTTAAGCTTAAAATTTCTGCGATAGGTGTTAAAGAGAGCAAATTGTTGAAATTCAGAAGGATCAAATTTCAAGATTCGGCGCGATAAAATCACGGGTTTCTTCCAATAAAAAAGAATACTACTCCTAATGTGACTCTTTTGTGACGAAGGTAAAGTATCAAATTTAACGCGATCCAGCCGTCGCTTCGAGTACAAGATACGAGGCTCGTTTCTAAGGAAACTGTCCTACATAAAAGATGTATGCTCATAAAAAGCGGTGTTATATATCCTTCCAGGTCTCTTTAGCAAGCGAGGAAGGAAGAAATCTGAGACTAAGTCCCTGTATAAGTCAGTTACGCGATCTCCATCGAATTCGAATCTTTTGGAGTCTTGGTAGATTTCGAGTCATCAATGTTCGATTACACATTAAAATTTCAACGATGCTGGCTGTCGAGCCGCTTGCAGAGGCGTCAGGCATCTCCCCGATGAATCTCATAAGGATCGTCTGGTAATCCGCTATCGACAATCGATCGATAAGTGAATTTCCAGCCTAGCTAACGAGCGTATTTTACTTAACGAATAGGCGTAGAAAGCGACCAAGAAACCTGAGCCACGTGGCATCAAATTGATTAATTAATGGCCCGACGAAACGCGCCAGAGACACTTTTGTTCTTGACGCGTTACAGCAAATATCCAATTATGGGAAATTAGTTGTCCTCGGTATCGAGGCGATCCGATAATTAAGGGTTTAATTGAAAGAAGATTAAACATTACTTCTGTTCGACGACAGGGACTATAACAATCGCTCACTTTTCAGTTGTGAGCACTTTTCATTTTCCGAGCGATGATAGCAGCCGATCATTGAAGAAGTTATTTAACGTAGCTATGCGTTTCTCAAAAAGAAAATATTGTACCATTAGTCTCGTAAGGATTGAAAAATACGTCCCATTTTCTTCTATTTACTATAAAATCTTACAGCTACAATTTGATAAAATTGTCAAGCAGGTATCAAGTATAATACTATTCTTTAGAATGTTCATAACAGACTGAATACAAGAGAATGGTACCAGCGCGGAAATTTCAAATCCGATTACGCTATTTAATTGCATCAGACTAATTGTCGTTGTCTTAACAATGTTGCTTTCGTAATTCAAGAGCAACACACGCGTGGATTAATCGTGCGAGTATATCAGTTACGTGTTGCAATAACTCTCCAGTAAAATGTTCCACGGGTGGCATTCTGCTGAGTAATTACGTGCGGTCCAACTCTATTGTTCTCATGTTTCCATGCTTTCTTTCTCTCTATTCATTGGCGGTATTTATTTGTTTTATTTACAGCGGAACGTTAAATATCTAGTTATAATTAAAGAACGTAATTAAGTAATCAGCGTGTTATAAATATTCGTCTGGCTGAGTAAGAATGGTAGATAGAAATTTGTGGGCCGGAAGATAATACGTTGGAATTAGGATTTATTCCTGCAAATGTTTAAATCATCACCTATACGCGTGTATCTGAAATGAAATTTTCTTCTATTGAGCGAACTATACGAAAAATAGTAAATCAGGAAACTTTCAAGATGAGAATTGAATATCAGCTAATTTAATTAGTATTAGAAATTTCGATGTAAAATTAGTACGAGTCGGTGCGTCGGTGGAAAAGTCGAAAGAAAAAGAATCGCAATATTTGATCGTTACAGATAATATTCAATATAAAATTCTATTTTCCACGTATGTTTTAAATCAATTTATACAAAAATGAAATTAAGAAATTTGCTCGCTTTGATGTATCCGATTGTCAAACTAAAATGGACAATATGAATTTATAAATTAGAGAATACTATAGCACGTAGAAATTATTCTTTTATACTGTAATATACTTTATAGGTCTCTGTAAACAGATAATTTTATATCTTAAACAGTATTTGCTACCATTATTGAGAAACAGTAAAAAATTATATATTTCTTCCTTACTGCAGAATATTTTCCAAAGAAAGAATGAAACGTTAATTTGCAAGGATTATTATTTGCAGGGATGTGAAAACACAAGTGTAGCTTTATATTACACAATTTGGAAGGAAGCGTGTGCTCCCGGTCGAATTAACCAAAGGCAAGAATCAATGATTGAATTTATATACCTACGGCTCCTCCAGTTAATTATACACGTGCGCGGGTCAATTAGTTGGGACAATGTATATTTAATTGAATTAGGATGCTGCAAGTGTTAACACGATGTTGGCTAATTAACTGAAACAAAGTAACGCGACCTTAATTGTTCAAAGGGTAATTAGACATACCAGCGAATCGCGTTGCCCTATTTCGATATCGTCTTTCCGAATGTTCGAAAAATATATATGTAGTATGATATAATTATTATTTTCCCAAATCGAATCTTTCATAACATAATTAACTTGTCGACTACAAAGAGTCACTGTAATAGCAGTTTATGAATTGGTTATGGATTGGATTATTATAACGAATCTACGTGGAGGAGAATTAAAATATATTAGATTATACTAATGTATTGTATTACTATAGTTTACAAATACGTAAAGTATTTAATTTTTTACTCAATAGGATCATTCTTGCATCCAAGAATACAAGTTTTCGATAATTAGTCGTCATGAAATTCGACTAATTTTGATAAAAAATATGCCATACACGAATAACGTATTATGTATAATGTACAAATTATTGCAATAATAAAATTAACTAATTAAATCCTGTCATCCACTTTGCAGAGTAACATAACACAGTCGTGGTAGCACTTTTTCACCACTTTCACGATAGCGGAACGGTTAAGACGCGTTTTGATTGTCACATTCCAATGTGACGGTACGAATTTAGTTATGCCCGATAGCGAAACGCGCTTCGATAAATCCATCAACGAGCTTTTATCCGTGGGATCTCTGCCTGCCCGGCAATCCTCGTAAAGCACACTGCGTATTCAATGCGAAAACGCTCTCGCACGAATAGAACGAAACGAATTTCGAAAATCGTTTTAAACGCGACACCATAGGACAAACAAAAAGTTGACCAGCGAAATCTCTGTAGTCGATAATAGAACAAAAACAGATCGCGAAACAATGACTCAGCAGTCTCAATAAATTTTTGAAAGTATGCAGAAATATGTAAAATGTAAAACTATACACGAAATTCGAAACGATGAGATTGCACAAAGGTGAAAGTTCTGATTATTACTTCGTGAAAATGATTCGATATTCGGATTATCATCGGTACATTCTGTTTCTATGCGTTTCTACGAAATCATTTAGCAAAGCGAAACGTGCAGCGCAGAATGTGTTCGTGCAAATCATGCTCGTTTATTATACATACATGTCGTATCATTAATTTTATTATCAAAATAAAGGTACCTTTTATTTGAAAATCGTTAATTCCATATGCGAACACATAGTAATATTTTCTAGTGATAAATGTATTAAAGGATGTAAATTTCCGAGTGGAATTTTATTACGAACTCTCTTTACGTTGCTAGGGATACAAAGAGCAAACTTTTAGCAGACGAGTGAATTTTTACGATATCAGCGCGAATAATTCCGAGTTTCTCGGTATTTTTACATAAAATTGCTTTTGCAAATTATCACGCCGCTAAACGTACTTCCATTTTCAGTTATTGATAACTGAAAACGTTGAAATAATTAACAAACCCGATATCCAATATCTGTGGCAATATTCGCGCACTCTCGTGCGGTTAAAACGCGGGTTACGGTTAAACAGGTTTCTGAACTTGGAATGGAATTTCCGTTGATCCTTAATTTTTGGTCGTTAATCTTCTAATATTTAATATTAGCAAAACGACCGCTTCATCTAATAAACGTACCCCACGTTGAAAATTTCAAATATTACTGACACGTATAAATTGCGAAGGAGCGATTTAATTTCCATATAGTTGCGTTCGTCGATATTATTAGAGTCGTGACTTACTTTTATTATGGGAAAATAATCTACTCGCAGTTGTGTAAACAGATATTTGCAATACGATAAGAATGGTGAAATTACTTGTAAAACAATAATACATAAATAGAGCTAAAATTGTCGGAAAATACAATATTTTGTAACATTGTTAAGAATCGCTACAGGATAGGTACAGGTTTGGAATTCTGTCGGCCTTGATACATTAACAATTTGCAATCTAAGTGGAAATTTCCCTCTAACTGATTCATATTGAGTAAATTGCTTTCAGAATTTAATAAGTTCATTGTATTTTCGTATTTTAGAAATCGAAAGCAAATACACAGTTTCCATTAATCTAACTTTTCACGCAGAATAATCGCCGGTCCTATAAAATTATATCATAGATTGTTTGATGATCGATGAATTTCTAGTTGATCTTCGCCCTTATGCAAATACCAATACAGAGTATCACAAACTTTCTGATAACAGCTAGATGAACTCCTAATTAATCTCCAACTATATTTAAATGCTAATATTGAATCTAATTTTCGATTTCAGTTAATGTCTACGTACTAGAGAAATCAGCTTCCTATTCTAAGAAGCCATAACATTAATTTCCTGGTAATAGACGAACACGTAATTAATCTTCAATATGGGATGCCGATACTGAATCCAATTTTGGCTTTCTATTAATGTCTAGTTATTCTGAAAATTGTTATTAAATTAATGTTTAGTTATTTTGAATATCAACTTAAGAGATTTCTGTTACTCTAAAGAACGCATTCCACGTACGCTGAAAATGAAGCAAAATTAATTGAAATGGTATGTCAAGTTCTCAGACATAGGACAGCAAAACGACCACGAAGAAGAAGAAACGCGTGCATCTAGCAATCCTATCTACCAATTAAACTATCTCTCCTGAAAAATGACCAGCGTCTACAGTCGCTGCACTGCCAGAGAAACCAACTATTAATCTTGATCAGTGTAGCGACAACTAATTCGCTGCTAAAAAGTAACGCTTGAAAGAAGCATGTGCCGGCGGTCCGAGAAAGAGAAAAACATCTCAAGCGTCAGTTGTGGAAACTAATTTCTGGAAAGTGTCGGGGAATCTCAGGCCTGTTTGCCGATACGTGGGCGGCGTTGCGATTCGTGGCGGTTCTCGTCGCGATATTTGACCAAAAGGCAGCGGCCTTTAATACTAAATCGAGTCCATTGTGCGGCTCAGCGTTGAAAGACGACACAGGGACCATAGATGACACCCGGAACAATACAGAGATTGAATTATGTACCGGAAGAGCCCTTTTCATAGTCTCGTATGCGAGCACGTTCCCTTTGTTTGACCATAATCGTGGAACAGCTTTTAAAGACTTTGATCTGAAGTTTAGTAATTTATAATTTGTACCATGTCGTTTGTTAAGAACAGAAATAATTCTGTTCTTAACAAATCAGTGGTTTATTTTCGACAGGATATAATTCAATTAGAATTTTTTCACGGAAAAGAAAATTGTCTTATATTGCATCATAGTTATTGCTAGAATATTATGACACGTTGAAATTGATTTCTAAAACTCAACATGACTAGACTGATTTCCCGAAATCCAATAGATGTGTTGCAATTAATATAAAATTTCTAAGAATTGAAAATTCAATTTTTACGTTATCTTTTTAAAAAGTAAATTCCAAATTGAATTTTTCATTTTTTTTTAAATGAAATAATTTCAAATTATAATTATTCTGGATAATAAGATTAAAATTAAGAAAGTCTCATTTAAACCAGTTAAAATTATTTTGTAAATAAATTCTCACTTTAATGTGAAAGTTAAAAATAATGGGTTTTTTGGATTCTTATGCAACTTCAAATTAACGTTAGATATAGATAAAAAAGTACAAATCTCGGTAAAGAGTTGTTTTGTGTGCTAAACATTATAGAAAGCATCAAATTTTGATTTTATTTTTCATGCTTATATTTGTTCGTATTATGTGCATTCTGTGCAATTTTGCACTTTCGACGTTCCTATAAATGTATAAAAATCCGCAGTCCGATACGATTAAATTACTTTAATTGCCCAAATCCTTATCCGATAATTATTAATTTGTCATTTAATTTAAGAAGCGGACAGTTACGAGATAGCTATCATCATGGGACTGCGTGAAATAGATTTTAGGAAAACTATCTCCGGGTGTAAAGATTAAAATATTTTTCCGACGAAAACGGATAAGGAATTTTCGGACGGTTTGAAAAAGCAACGTCACTGCTGAGCAGAAAGATCGCAGAGATATTGGATATTCAGGGGATCATAGTTAAATGTAACTCGAGGACTCTTGAGAAATTTCTCAACTTAATTCAACGTGTCACATGCAACTGGCGGCACGGGATCATTTTCCTTTGAAATTTTAGGTCATAGACCGTGATGGAATTAATAAAACTCGGACATTTGTAACTAGCTGCCCGGGAGGAAACATTATGAGGAGGAAATACGCGAAAGAACCTCGAACCAGGGTCTCATTTTTTTAAATGACGCAATTTTTCGTACTCTCATCAGAACTGACAGTTTTAAATTATAAGTCACGTAACCTAGATTCCAGGATGAGAATATTTAATAAGACTAGCGGGGAAAACCGACGAACATGAAAGTTCATGGTAATAATTAGGCTACGAATGTTTATATAAATTCATATTTTATACTACGTTGCAAGACGTTTTTACAAAATAGAAACCTACTAAAAACACAGTATGTTTTAGCGTCAAAATATTCTACTACACGTAGTTGTAACAATTGAACCATTTCAATTGCCAAGTCGGCTAACACCGCGAAACGAAAAATAGAGAAAATTCACGGAATTATGTAAGAAACATGAATCAAGTGCCTCGGTACTGAAATTTGAAAAATCTTAGAAGCTAGAATTAATCACGTTGGCCTGAAAGCGGCTCGATTATACAAAATGAAATCGTTATAATTTGATTTATTCGTAATTTTGTAATTAACAAAATTAAACAGCATTTTGTCAGAAGCAAACGAAAACATCTTTGCGCCTGTGAACTTTTCACGCGTAGCATTTTCGTTGTTTCTCGCGTTAAAAGAGACAATCCATTCGAAGAAGAGCTAATATTTCTCTCTATCGAAGGATAATCGGCGAAAAATCCGATACGATATCCTTTCCCTTCATCTGGATTCGCTCATAATCGATCACATCGACAGTCACGTCGTTTTAATTCCGCCGTGTGCAACGATCGGCCAATGCAATCTCGTTGTCGTGCCGCCGTATTAATCACTGTGCAGCAGTTGCGAAAGGTTAATATTCCATTCGGGGTATTACCGGAGAAGTTTCAAGTTACAAATTGTAATGGAAATCCAGAGAGCCATGGATTCTCGGAAACCCTGAACAGGCTGGTTGCGGTTGCCTTGCACCAGAGATTCTCGAATAAAGGCCGAAGTTCGATGGCGGTGCTTGTTAACGATATTGTTACCGATATACATATGTTGTTACTACCGGATCACCAATAAACGCGATTCTTGTAATTACTTACGTAATAAGGAAAATGACTTAGTAAATCTAAAGGTGTACGGGTCTTTTACAAATAGATATCTATGAATTTTATTAATAATAAATCTATCGACGAAGCTATATATGTAATTAATACCAAAATCAAATAAAAGGAGTAAAATAAAGCATAACAAATGTGAATTACTATGCTTTTTCCTGTGATTTTCAAATATTAAGGATGTTAGAGGATATGTTTGCTGTACAACGTAATCCCCATTATAATTTTTATATTTCTTCAATATATTTATGTAAGATCGTAAATCTCGTGGGTAATTCAGGTGATCGATTCTGAAAGTCTGAAAATCGAGTGTATTGTAACAATACTTAAATGAATACAGAGGTAAACAACAATTAATAACAATTAATAGCAATAAATAACAGTAAATAACAAAGTTCTGTACAAGGTCTACCTGAAAATCGAAAATCGATTTTCAACGTCCTCAGCTACCAATCTTTCTCCGTCAATCTTCAATGTTTTAAATAATAATTTTTCTCTTCTGGTCTTGTCTATTTCTAACGTTCTTCTCTGTCCGTCCGTTTGGGAAATGACTGTCTCGCAAAAATGGCTATCCGTAAAAACAAACAAGGTCACGCTGTCCGTAAAACAAAGAAAGTCCCGTTGTCCTTCCACACTTGAACTCTAGTGAGTTTACATATATATATGTACGTATTTGAATATTTCTTCAAGAAACGCTTAATAGAACATTACTGTAAATTTTATTGCGAACTCCTCGAATAACAAGACGCTGCGTACTATTCTAATTTGATTCTAACTTTAAACATGGTTGCTTCATTTTATAAATTCTAAATTTAACGTTTTTTAACTTGATACAAAGAAAACGAATGTTTCTTACTAAATTTGGCCAATTTATCAATTGAAAAGTGAATTATACCGTACAATTAATAAGGAAAGAGAAAAAATTAGTGCGAAGAGTGAAAAAAAAAAGAATTTAACTCAATTAAGTTTATGCAATACGTAGAACATTTCTAATTATACTTTCGAAAAGACAACCTTCAATGGAAAAGTAATTACTGTGTTAAATTAAAAGAACTCGAGCAACGTTATACTTCACGTACGTTAATCGATAACCAATCGATGATCAGCGCCATTAACAACGCTAATGGCGTACAATGTCTCTGTGTTCGCATGGCAGAATGCACAGCGGTGAATTTGGTCTATGAATTGTACGGTCATGACACTACCGATAAACGCCATCCATTATTGGCCTTGTAAAAAATTTATGCAAATACTTTGCGTACAAATCGTGTTGTCGTAAATAAAATGTCCGCTATTGAATTCGACAGTCGCCGGCCATTGTATTTTCGTACTGCAAAAATTTACAGAGAATGCGATTAATTCCATTGGTGAGCGTATAGGGACACGAATGGAGAATTATTAAACCCCTAATATGATCAATGAAATTCGTGTTCAAATTTGTTCATCGTTTCTTCTATCATTCGTTTATACAAGAAATAAAACGAATGGGAAAGAATGGAAAAATAGGATTAATATGATTTCAGATTCATCAAAAAATATTATCGTAATATTTCTATTTGAAATACGACGAACGTGTATATTCTACGAATCACAAGTCGCAATTTATTTCGAACGTATCTCAGGAACGTAACTCGTAACGAACTAAAAAAAATAAAAAAAAATAAAAAGAAAGAAAACAGGGTAGAAAAATACGATCACGTTTTATCGTAGTTTATTCGTGATCACGTGAATGATATTCGGTATCGAAATCGCGTTTCCGATTCGCATTTCGCAGAGTAACTAATTACGACAAAGGGTGACTTATTCCGAGAGAGGGCAAAAGAGGATTAAAAAAAAAATACGCGCGTCGTTTCGGCGACAGTTTCAGAAGCAAAAGCCAACACAACGGGAAAATGGTAACAGATGCCATTTCTCCCGGCTGCACCTCCGGAAATGTGAGTGCTTGTGTACGTATGTAGGTATAAATCACGGATGCAGCAGTGGCGTACACATTACCCGGCTGATGCTTTATGCATCTTGCTTTATTCAACAGGCAACGCTGGGATAATGTCAGGGTGTTACGCAATTCTGATTGAAGTCGATATTCTCCACAAATCATAGTCACTAGTTGAATGATCTATGCGTAAATACCCAGACCTCTCGTTAAAAACAGCAAGCTACGACGTTAATAGTCTTATGAAATATTCCAATGAAATTATACGAAGGAAAGAAATATCGCAAGGTTAGGTTAGGTTAGGTTAAAGAAAATCGCAGAAACATCATCGTCATAAATCACAATAGACGCTAATGCAAGTGAAAGAGGGCGCGATATTATCTACTGGTTAACCTGGCAAACACGGGGGAAACATTAATCGTGTTACAAGCGAGTGATCCAGAGAGGTTGAAACGGTTCGAAAGAAATCTCAGTAGAATGCTGGTCGTTTTTCATCCGTGAATATTAAAGAAGAGCGAGAAAAGTGAGATTCCGGGGAAAATAACCTCGATTGTGACAGGTTACTTGTCTGATTAACAGCCGTAGGGATATCGATGAGTCCCTTCAAGTCTAAAAGTTAATTTTCTTTACTGATAACTGTCAATTTTCATTTCGTAAAAAGAGACTGCAGTGCAATAAATGACATTGGGAAAAGTCACTACACTGCATAATTAATCTCTTCTAAAATATGAATCGCGGATTAACAGATATGACAAGTCGATACACAATTCACGAATGGATCTATAAAATTCAATAAATTGCAGGCGAGATGTACGCTGGCTCTTTCGCTTGCGTTACAGATATCTTCATACATCGTTCATCTTAAATTCTTTACTCTATATGTATAGTGTATGTTTATAGACTATAAATCCTCGCAATTTACGAAAAGTACATTCTATTTTACGAGTATACCGACTGAATTATCTTAAGAAAAATTAAAAACAAACTAGCTGTGTTGTAGAAAACATAACGAAAAATTTTGATATAATCGATCGTAAAATAAATTACATTTTTTATTTACGTAGATTCATTTCATTTTAGTTTTTAAAGCAAGACATTGTTCGTAACCTACAAAACGCACGTATAGTCTAGAATCTGAGATTTTAACGCGCAACTTAAAAAGATGTTTAATGTATTTCGTTAAATTTTTTTAGTTGTTTTGATTTAAAAACGAAAAATGAGAAGATGTATTTTCGTACAGTTATAATTTTTTTATTGTCGAAAAAATAAAAATCGGTAAGGTAAAGGTAAAAGCACAAACAGCAAAAAAGATTTGTGATGCGCATGATGAGTGAAAAAACGATCCAAAAATGGTTCAAAACGTCCTATGATTTTAGTTTTACCGATGGTAAATATTAAACATTCTGGCAGATCTATTGAGATTAATAACGATCAAATCTCCAGTCTATACCGCACCAGAAAATGCTGAAATGTCAGCAGTATCTAATCCCTAACGTTGAGAACCATTTGCATCATTTTGATATAATTTCATACCGATATTATTTTTTGGCCAACTCAACAATTTTTATACTTTAATCGTCGTTGGCAGTTGCATTAAATGATTACGACAACTACGAGCGAATAGCGCCACGAAAATCATATTTTT
Organism: Bombus confusus; assembly: GCA_014737475.1. Taxonomy (NCBI): domain Eukaryota; kingdom Metazoa; phylum Arthropoda; class Insecta; order Hymenoptera; family Apidae; genus Bombus; species Bombus confusus. The sequence goes on along the minus strand of JACXIV010000040.1, from coordinate 2,564,037 downwards.
TTAGTGACTCTTACCTTCACAATCGAAGTTGAATAATTATCATTAGTAGCGATAGAATGGTAGATGAATGTTATTACTTCGAAAGATTAATTTCCAGGCTGCACTAGTTCGGCGATGTTCGGATAATTATTATCACAATTCCATTGCACCAAATGTTGAAGCTCAGTTGGGACGTAGATGGATAGAGTAACCGGCACATACTGCATACACACTATCATGAACTGAAGCCATATCCTGTATTTCCAAGTCGACCTCTTTTGGTTATATTTCCGGTATCGAAACATGATTTGATTTCTTCTTCAGAATAATTAATGAAACTCTAGATGAAACGAGCTGAACTGTGAAGTAACGCGAAAAAACCGTGACACAGTGTGGCAAATGGCATGCTGGGAAATTATTAATTAGGACGCAACGTAACGCGCACAAACGAATTGTTTTTACACATCTATATCTTGAGTTTCTGGTTTGTTTATTATCCTTATCGACTTGTGCTCGAATCTGCTTTTATTTTATGGAAATACATTTCACTGTGAAACACGTTAAAGTATTACGCGACGAAAGTTGCAAAACCGACACTATTACGACGATTAGAAAATTCCGGTAACCGACGCCATTATGGACAGATTACGAAACTCTGTAATACTACGGTAAACAATAACCTAATTGTATTCAATGAAACTATTTATTGAATTTTAATCAAACAATTTAAAAATTACATTGAAAATTAATGTAAATATTTTTAAAGTGACAAGATCGTTATTATATTTAAATCGCGATTTGTAATATATAGACCGGAAGTTTTAAATTGATCAAGTGTTCTAAATTCAGTTCGTCTCGCGGATTTGCTTTGTTCGTTGCGTCTTTGAGTTTTTCTACACAGTTTTGCAACTTTTTAAGTGCTCTTGATCGTGTTATGATAAAAATTAACGTGTGGTGCATAGATATTGACAGTGAAACAAATGTGTGATAGGTTATAGTGTTAATTATGAAGTGTATTGCTAAATTAAGTCAATTCCTGTGATGATTGCTGTATGCAGACTGGATTCCGCCATATTTGCTATTCAAATTGATCAGGTAAATTCCTAATTTTACTTTTTGTTTTAATTTTTCAAATGTATAGCTTTTATAAATATAAAAAATACTTAAAGTTAAGCTGACATTAACGTTTGTTTACAATTTCTCTTTGTTTTGAAAGCTTTTGTTTCGAAATCCACTGTAATTTGATATAATTGTACATATTTCGTTACGATTTATTTGTCACTTTGTAATTGTCCATGAATATTCCATTTATAAAGAAATATTTGTTTTTCGGAGCAAAAGTTAATTTTATATAATATAATTATGTTTTACGGAATAATTGAATGTCGGATAAAGAAATTTCACAGCACACGTACTCTTTAGATATATTTTAAATTTAAAGTGCATATAAAATTAAATTTGAAACATTTGAAATATGAATATTCATGGAAATATTTTAATAAATAATCAATATATTTTACATATATATTTACCTCTACAATTTTAATACGATTGTTATAACCTACAACTTATAAGTATTACTATTTTATTAATACAACGCTAGGTTGGGGTAAGGTTTTTGTCTTATTGCTTTCGATCATGTAATCTTAATTAATTTAACTTGAATAGTATAATAAATAAACAGCGGATTTTTATGGTTCTATGGAAAATTTGAAGGTATAAAAGGTATAAAAAAATATATAAAATGCCTAAAGTACAGTATTCCTTATAGTATTTAATAGTTAAAACAACATGTATTGTTTTAAAAGATCAGAGAAATTGTCCATTATTAACCAAATCAATCGTGTAATATCTATTACCAACAACGGTTTTATTATGCTATTCCTATTATCAATAATAATATTAATTAATATACTAAATATCGGACAACGTTATTGTCTAATATTTACTATATAGTATCTACTAGTAATAATTGAAAAAAAAAGTTATTTTCACGCCCCAAAAATATTCCGTTGCAAAAAGGCTAATTAAATTCTGTGTATGTGTGTACATAGGTACAGCATTGCTGATTTAAAGTTATCGAACACATATTCGCCGTGCTTCAGGTTTATCTCGTATCGGCACGTATTTCAAAATTACAAGTGCCTAGCTCTATCAATGCGTTCGTAACTCTTGTATAGCGATAGTCATAAAGTAGAGCACTCGAAAGACAAGCATATCCAGGTCTGGCACATTGAATATCCTCCACTTCCCGTGTATTTCTCCAGGGTTTGCTGCTTCGAAATTTTTACTAGCTCAATACGAATATTTCGGCCGTCCTTTTACGATGTAACACGGAGTACTGTCTCATAAACTAGAAGATCCAGCGAACCCCAAACGTTGAGCACTCTTCAAAGCTCGCTAACTTAGACGTCCAGCCCCTGTTCCAGCGATAAAATCTGAGACTTTTCAGAAAGATGGTATGCAAGTAAAGGATCTCGATTTCCAATTTCAAGTACACCCTTCAACACTTTAATGTCGAAGCTACACGATGCTTTGAAAGGTCTTTTAAGAAATTCAAATCCTCCGTCTTCGGGTCAACACACCTTAACTTTAGCAGCACGGGGCGATGTTAACTACGACTTTTGCTTCCTTTTTCTAAGACCACGTTAATCTGTTAACTGGGTCATCAATTGACCCCTATAATGCATATATCCTTGTTTTACAAAATATTTTAAATATTTATAAATACACATTATATTTTAAACGTAAGAAATATTTTAAGAATTATTTTAAAAAGTTAAACAATTTTGAGGTTTGAGTATTGATTCTTTCAATCTTATTTCATATCTAGCTCTTTAGTCGACAAATGATAAGAAATAGTATTTCTTGAAAATTCAGGTTCATAGATACCAGAGACCATACTAATCAAGATGTATTTTTAGCTTTTCCTTTCAAACGAACAGAATGATCAAAATTGTGTCAGTCGTTAGGACAATTTTTTTAAGAAGATTCTACATAATACAACACACAGGCTTCTCATTATTTTCACTTGAAAAGAATGGTCAATATTCTCCAATCATTGACAGATATGTACGCAAAAGAACCGACTGAGAATGTCCTATGATTGCTCTGGAAGAAAATCTCAAAGGTATCTGGAAAGTGGCACTTTAAAGCGGAATAGCCCTTAAAAGACGAAGTCAAGGGAAAAGTGTCGGTGTTGGTCGGTCAATCGCTGTCAGAGCTCATTGCCAGTTGAATTAGGCGAACGCGTGGCGAATCGTTGATCCGTAAAAAAAATTCTTCGGCTCTCGTGATCGCAACGCGCCGCCGACGACGACGAGCAGATCTTTCCAGTCGATAGAGCAAAGATTTAGGTGAACCGGAACAGCGCCTCTGAAACCACCGCTGCTAAAGGTCTTTAAAAGCTTGCACTCGCGCGAAAGCCTTGCAAAAAAACGAAGACGGGAAGAGAAAACGAGAGAAAGAGAATTGAGAAGAAGAAGAAAAAAAAAAAAAATATAAAAGCGTGGAACCAAACCGGAGACAGAATGCAATGGCATCAGTAGCTGAAAGAGCCCGTTGCTCGGTTCGTGAAAATGCTCTCCGAGCCCTCTCGAACTTGGTTTGAAATTAAGATAAGCCGACTCGAAGTGATACTCGGCTCTATTGAAAAGTAATCCCGTTAAAACTTCATCTGTCTTGGAAAAATGCGTCGCCTGGCGGCGCAAGATTCTCAGTTGAATAACTTCATATTAAATAAGTTTTCACTGGTTGCAAATTGTACACTAGCGTCCGTAATTATTTTCAAACGCGCGGTGCAATTCGATCAAAATGTTTTATCGTCAGATGTTTATCACGTTAGGCTGTTGCATACGAAACGATCGATTTTACAAACTGTTTAGAAAATTATCCGGAACTTAGGGACTGTAGGTGCTGTTAAATAGCATTTGTTACAGGCCAATTCAAAGCTTGAGGCTAATCGTATACATACTTATAACATTAACATGTACACGTTCTCGAAAAGCTACGTGAAAAGGAGAGACAACTCTTCATCGGCGTGAAAAATTTAGATTGGAAAATACAAATGTGAAAAATGCATCGAGAAACTGTCTACAATGAACAATTAAAGGTTTCAATTTTAATGAGTGTAATTTTCTTTCACAATGGTCAATATGTTTTGAATGACTATATAATTAGATCGAGGGCATTCGTTTAAAGTTTATTTTACGCATTTACAATAACTTGGAACTGTGCAAATATGTACTTACGGAGGGTCGTGTAGATTTGATTGAATAAATGAGTCTTCCGTGAAGTTTAATACGGGTCACTGTTACTGTTAGTAATTTAATTCAATAAAGCATTTGGAGACACGTTATCAGAAGTTTGTTGTTAAACTGTGCTGGAATGGCGATTGAACTTGCAGAGGGCTTGGCTGTGAACAGATAAATTTACGTCTTTGAAACGATCAAAGTTTAGTTTCGAGTGATCACGTATAACCGTAGATATGCATACTACCTCTATGACGTTATTTAGTACTCATAAGTGTGAGTTTCCATTTGGTCCCTTTTGGGAGAGTTATATTTCTAAGATGACAAAACGTTCAGAAGAAATAAGACGAGCAGATCGCAAGTTAGAATATATTTAATTGAAACAAATCAAACAGAACAAAATGTATCGTTTCGATTCAGATGAAGCTGTAGCTTCAAGTTAATCCGAGTTAAATCAACCTTATATTAATCTCGGATTCCCGAAGGGTGACATTATTAATACTTTAGCACGAGTGATAAAGTTTCACTTGTCCTCAGTTCCGAAATGATAGATGAAGAATTTTAATTCAGAAGAACACAGGATATTGAATGCGTAAAAGATCTCCTCGATTTGGGTCCTATTTCTTCACTTATATTTGTGAAAATATAAATTTACACGAACAGCACATTGTAATCATCGTATTACCGGGAATCATGCTAAACACACAGCATCCCTGTGTGCCAGCATCCCTAGAGAAATTAACGCAGTATCCAATTTTCAACTGAAATTGATAAGCTCATTCTTATAATTGAATTTCAGAAAACGAAATGGACACATTCGAAGGAAAATTGAAACTTTATTTTAAGAAACACCGGTCTTTCGTTTCATGTGGATAGCAATTGTATTTAAGCAGTGGGAATTTTCGACGACAAGTATCAGAATCATGATTTTGCGGAAGTCGGGAAAAACACGTAAATGTGCTTGCACGCTAATCTCTATTTCCCGTTGATCTGCAGCTGATCAAATACACGATCAATCGGAAGCACGGCTAAGTACCGAAAGCCAACGAAATGAGTTGATTGCCCTACTACAAACGTTTCGAGGCCGATTCTATGTATCGATTAACAGCGGCTCGACGATCATCGCATATTTGCACGCAAAATTATAGGTTGCTATAATCGGCTCAATTAACTCTTTTCGATTCAGCGAAACGCTGGCCCACATTCTCCCAAGACACACCGTCACAGCAGTTTGTCTTCTTTTTCTGCTTCTTTTCGTCTCATTCGCGACCGAAATTCCCAAAGTGGAGAACATTGGAAGTCCCCTCAGAACATTAGATTTTCTTTCGGACGTAACATTATTAAAACTAGGCGAGGTTTTTCGTTCAGGTCGGAGGGAATTAGAGGAACTCGTATTAGAATTTTCTAACGGAAGCTGCGTTTCACAGTGAATGATCACGTTTCATGATCGAGCTGCTCGTAAGATAGTTACAACGATCGATTTTACAAGCTGAAAAGAAGAACGTGTTGAAGTAAATCATTCGTTTTTTGAAATATTGAACACTAATCCTGCAATAAATTACTTCCTTCTTCGTTTTTTATTCGTCCAACAGCTTTTTCGATCAATCATTCGAGGGATTGATAAATTGCTCGGTAAAACAATTGAAAAATGTAAAAAAGCTTAGAAATTTATCGGTGTATACCGCGAGAAGTTTTTGATCATTGACAATTGAAATTTAGGATATAAGGCTTCATCAGATTGATTACTGCGCTGCGGATTTTTTATGCAAATTCATACTTTTGAGAATGCAATTAAAAAAAAAAAAAAATAGTCTCATCTATCGAATATCACAGAAGGCGCTACACTTTGTATATTTCATATACTTTTTCACATTGCGTACATTCGGTAGAATTTGCGCTTACTGTCTAAAAAATTTTGCATGAAAATCCAGAGTCTATCGATTAGTCGTAGATATATTTCTCGTTTCAATTTCCTCGACACAAATTTTATACCACCAACGTCGATGGTTCTAACAGTTAGGAACACCCGAGAAGCACATTTGAAAATCTTTCATCGGAATCAGAATCTTTCATCGGGTCATTTGATCGTACAAGGGTATTAAATGAAACACGAGGATAAAAAACGAGGTGGTCGATCGATCGCGTGGTGATCGAAGCATTGGATAACGTTCTCGAGCGGATTACAGCCGAAGGATTGCATTCTCGAATTTCCGTGTGTTTACGAAACGTTCGATCGCCCATCCGCAAACAAGATGCAGATCGCGAGGTTGTGAACGAGCCCTGTTCCCCCTGTTAATTCCCCTCCTTCCCTTGATTGCACCTGCTCAAGAGAACCTACAGGAAGCTGTTAGCCCCGTGTTGTTATGCGCCAGACACAGAGCACACCGTGACGGAAGGCAAATATTCTGCTTCTCACGAGACGCCAACGCGTGTTTGATGACTCTGCGTCTCCACACACAAAGAGAAATTCCCGTGTTTCGGGTTGGTGCCGATGGGAACACGCGAAAGTTGGAAGAATAGAGCGTTCGATTAAAGAGATGAACGATTAAGGAGAGGCGTTCGGATTTCAACAGCGTTTTGTGCTGAAATTTTTTGGAAGCTTCTTAAATTGTACAGTGTAAATATAGAAATATAGCATATATAGAATCGTATAGCATGTGCAGGTACTTATCATAAAATATTAGATTTTAGGTATCGTTAGATTAGGTGATAAATGGATTTTTGGTGACGCTCTTTGGGAAGCTGTTAAATCGTAAAATGTTAATAGTATATTTTGGCAATGATAATTTTTAAAAAGTTAGCGCATACGGTTGATTAGGAATACGAACGTTGGATTGTGGGTGTTGACGTTGGTAAAGTTTATCGGGAAGTTATTAGATGATGGGTACGCGTATAACGTGTTTTCGTTTTCGTGAAAGTTGATGTTTGGTTAATTCAGGAGATGAGTTCTTTTAGATTGTATTTTAGCTGTAAGAGGGTAGATTGAGTTTTCGATGAAGATGTTTTTCTTGTAAATAGTGAAATAGCGAGATGTGAAGATGACAAATTATGCTTATGTATGATATGTATTCTTTTCGAGAGTTTCCAAAGAAAACTGTTAAATGTTAAAATGTGAATTCTATATTTTCGTAATTTGTGGACCTTTAATATTCTACCATATTATATATACATATCATTTATCTCACAAACGTCTGGGAAGTTATTAGATGATGGATAGGCGAATAACGTGTTTTCGTTTTCGTGAAAGTTGATGTTTGGTTAATTCAGGAGATGAGTTCTTTTAGATTGTATTTTAGCTGTAAGAGGGTAGATTGAGTTTTTGTTTTTATTTTTTCTAGTAAATAGTGAAATAGCGAGATGTGAAAACGACAAATTATGCTTATGTATGATATGTATTCTTTTCGAGAGTTTCCAAAGAAAACTGTTAAATGTTAAAATCATGCAATAAACTCTTTATATTCATGACATTGTAACACGCCAGAAAAACTTACTTAAAATTCTTTTTTTTTTTAGAATTGATTGTAATTTTCTTCCAAAAAGAAAAAAAAAATGTTATAATGTGAATTCTATATTTTCGTAATGGTAATTTGTGGACCTTTAATATTCTACGATATTATATATACATATCATTTATCTCACAAACGTCTGGGAAGTTATTAGATGATGGGTAGGCGAATAACGTGTTTTCGTTTTCGTGAAAATTGATGTTTCGTTAATTCAGGAGATGAATTCTTTTAGATTGTATTTTAGCTGTAAGAGGGTAGATTGAGTTTTCGTTTTTATTTTTTCTAGTAAATAGTGAAATAGCGAGATGTGAAAACGACAAATTATGCTTATGTTTGATATGTATTCTTTTCGAGAGTTTCCAAAGAAAACTATTCAGTGTTAAAATGTGAATTCTATATTTTCGTAATGGTAGTTTGTGGACCTTTAATATTCTACCATATTATATATACATATCATTTATCTCACAAACGTCTGGGAAGTTATTAGATGATGGGTACGCGAATAACGTGTTTTCGTTTTCGTGAAAGTTGATGTTTGGTTAATTCAGGAAATGAGTTCTTTTAGATTGTATTTTAGCTGTAAGAGGGTAGATTGAGTTTTCGGTGAAGATAGTTTTCTTGTAAATAGTGAAATAGCGACATGTGAAAATGACAAATTATGCTTATTATGATTACGATATTACTACAGATTAGAATTATGATATGTATTCTTTTCGAGAGTTTCCAAAGAAAACTATTAAATGTTAAAATGTGAATTCTATATTTTTAATGGTAATTTGTGGATCTTTAATATTCTACCATATTATATACACGTATAATTTACATCACAAACGTCTCGCTTCATAATAAACTCACTTTACAATCAATTCCATGGCCACTAAGATCACCAATCGTGCAAAGTGAAGCTCGTGAGATAAATTTCAGTGCTTCGAAATCCATCCTGCGAGCAGCAAAAAGGGAGGATCGTTTCGTGCAACAGTTCTCTTGTTCGCAGTTTCCGTTCGATTCCAGTCGCGTCCGACTAGATTCCATCGCAACGAGGAGTCGGACGAGCCATTAGGTCGACGTCGCGGCCGACGACGTCTCCGGAAATTGGTTGTTTCGATCGGAGTTCGGGCGGCGCGCGTGCGGCAACTCATCGAGCACCGGGTGTCTCGTTGCTCGGCCGTTTTTACCGGTGCACCGATCACCGGGGAATCGTTGGAACGCCGGACGACCGAGAAAACGATATCTGTCAGAGGCACGTGCGACGTGACGTCGTTTCGACGACCAGGTCGCTGTTCCACGCTCGTTCGTTAGAATTTCGACGCTTCTGCCGTCCTACGATTGAATCGTCAGTCGTCGAGTCCTCGTAATATTTAGCAATTTGTTTGATTCGACGTTTTGGCAAATTTTTATTCTTAGAGGAGAAATTGGTTTGTTGGATTTTTTTATCGCCGAGAGGTGGTTGGGATTTTTAATTTAATACATTAATTTAATTCAACACAAGGAGTGAAACTTTAAGTAAAACTTTCCCTTCTTCGACTTTCTTTCGTCCTCTGTTTGCCTCTGCGTAATTTAATCGTGTATCTTTTTCACTTTTAACCTCGTTGCAGTTACGTCGAACAAACATAGATATCTCTAAACAACTTCGTCTCTGGCATTTTTTAGATCGTTCAAACAATCCAGTATTTTCTCCGTACCAGGATATTTAATAAAATGATACTTTTCAACAAAATCTTCCCTTCCATCTTCTTACTCTTATCGCAGTTATACCGAACAAAAATAGGCATTTTGAAACAAATCCTAATCCCAACGATAATTACGATTATAATAACGAATTATATTAATATTTCTAATTTTATTTATAATATAATATAATCTAATGTTTATAATTAATTTCTTTATATTAACATAATTAATATCGTAATAACGAAAAATTTTCCCCAATAAATACGGATCGAAGAGCTTACAATCTACGTGGACTAATCGTGGAAGCAGAAATTGTGTAGCTAAACCAACATTGTTCTATTTGGATCGTTCGAATCGCATTGTGTGGTCGTTGCCGAACGATAATGAGCACGCGCTCTAGGGAATAATGCGATCTCCTCTGTTTCTATCTCGACGAATTTCGGTAATCCGTGGCGTTTGACGTTCAAGATATCGCGATTGGTCGGCTAATTAGCGATTTCCGGAAGGACGACGCGTGCGTGTCGCAGCTGAATGCGCGTTTCAATGCGTGCTGTTCCAATTAACCGGTGGCCCGGCCTACGGGGTTAATTGGCCACTGATGATCGATAGACGCGTTAAAAACACGCCATGCTTCCACTCTGTATAAACAGCGGAGGCTAGGCAAGTTCAGCTGTTCCCGTTCATGGAACAGGAAAGTTGATTCACGGCGTTGTTTAGAATCATTGGAGCGGTTTTGTTTAATATTCGTTGCCCGAATCTTGAACGTTATTTCGTCGAGTTTGCACTGACTTTTAATTTTATTCGCATCGATCAAATTGTATGTTACATTCGTATGTAACTTTTCTGTATTTCTAGAAATTAAAACTCGCCGTGGACTTGTAAATTCGGTTCACGTTGCTACTCGAAAGCGTTTAAGTAGCTTTGTTTAATATTTGTTGCTTGAATCTTGTCGTATCGTTCGGTTTTTGGTGGATATTTAACGACGAACTACATTTTTCAACGATGGACGATCAATCGCAAATTTTTGTATCGCCGATAATTTGTGTAAACTTGTACGACGTAGAAGCGGATTTTAGACGCAAGGTATTTAGAATATATATGTAATTAGTATATGTACGGTATATAGCGTAAGGAAGATACGATTATCTGCGGATGTGGCAGCGAGACAATTTTTCTTTCATTTTTTCATTTTACTATCAGTACTTAGACCTTTACCGTCTTTAGTAAAATTTTGTAAAACGATGCAACGTGTAACGTTTGCTATTAACAAAAGAGAGACAGTTTTTGAATCGTAACACGTTTTTACAAAATAATTTTATATTAAAAGAGTTTTAGGAAATAGTTTACTTGTGGAATTAATTTTGGAGAATATCTAGGTATTATTCTTCCGGTAAACGATAATATGATCTTATCGTAAATCAATCTATTTTTTATAATTTAAATATCCTACAACAATCGATACTTCTATATTATTTCCCCTATTGGTATAGAAAATCCACTTTAAAAGAGTTAACCGATTAATTCCTATAAAAAGAGTTAATTGCTATTTTCTTTCTTTTTTGCTTTCCGAATCGACGATTCTCGTAGCGCAGATCGTTCTCGATTATATTCCAATGGTTTCACGATGCTGTTTTATATGAAATTATTAACCTTCGTTTCCTCGTTGCTCTTGTTAGAGGAAAAGCAAGGAAGATGGAACTCTGTCAGGAATTAAATGATTTCTTTAATTCGTTACCTCGAGGAGCGCCTGGAACGGTTGATGAGGGAAATACTTGATTTTCTGGTTGGAATTGAAGAAATGCGAATCGCTTATACTATTATAAATTTGCAGTCTGATAACCAGTTTCTTTTCTAGTAGAAGATAATTCGAGAATTTATAAAATGATGCGAGGGAATAGTCAAATTTTGTCGCACTGTAATTGAATTAATTATTCATTCATATAAATTAAACTCGGATGGAATAACGACTTAACCAAAGATCTTTAGCAGCTGCTAGATGTATTGGTAGGTACGTGTTTAAAATTGGCAGTTTAACGTACAAAGTGCTGAAAACGTGGAAAATATTTGGTACATTCGGAATAAACTGAAAAGTAAGTGTAGAAACACGATGACGTTACGAAGAGACCGATGTTTAAATTTACTTTAGAATTTACGACCAGGTCAGGTGTTTATGTCATCCTCTTGCAACAAACCAACTTAAGTAAGCTATTCGTTTCTCGACAATTGTTTATCGATCTAATGTTTGCGTAATGAAATTGATAAAAAGTGAAGTTGATCCGTTTGACTTTTGAGAGGCTTATTTATAAATGGCAGCTTAGGATAACGGGAATAGTTAGTAGATATTTAAGACCATTATTTAAAAATCAAGTGTAAGATTGCGATAGAGAAGTTTTTGACGCACAATTCATCTAGAAAGCTAAAACGCAACATTTCCAAGGACTAAAACTGCATTTCTTGAAAAATTTAAAATACCAAAAATTCGCATTAAATTCTAACGTTCCGAGACCGGAGATCAAATTGAATTAAGATTCAGTTGCCAGAGATTTTAAAGCTAACGCATCGAGATTCCAAATCCCTTTTGCAAGTCCCTTTCCCACGTTGCTACCGCGATCCATCGATCACATCCTAGTTCTGTCGTTCTGCTATCCTCTTTACGAGAGTCTCAGATTCAACAACTGCGAACAACAGGCACGCAAACACGATAAAACGGTCTTCCTAGCAGTGAAACGCTTTTGAAGTAACTGCATTCTGGTTAACTCGATATCAGCGTCCGCTGGTGATAACTTGAAAATGGACCTGACCTGACTGGTTAATCCAAATGTCCGAATTATCCATTTCCAAGTACACCTTATCATCTTGACTTAGTATCATATTGTTTTAGAAGTTTAGTCGAAAGTTTGGCACGAAATCGTAGGAAAAGTATTACAAATTCAATCATCTACGTATTTTCCCTTCTTTCTTTATTATGTTTTTTCGTATAGAAAACTAATTCGCCAACGTGGTACTTTGTTAAACTCTGTTAAAAACATTGCAGTGTCGTATTAACGAGCTTCTTATATTTACTCTTCGTGTTCTATATTTTTTTCCACGCTGGGTATACAATCTCGCATTCTTCAATTTTGCGCAAATGCATGAAAATTCATACGTTCGTGTAGCATTGAAATACTTAGGTGGAGTTCGCGTGAACGTTGATCCGACGATACGTGATTTCAATAAAAATATTCTTTGTTAAGAGCGTTTAATCTAGTTCTTGAATCTAACACGTTAAGAGTGAATGGTGCTTTCATACAATATCTGATTCGAAATTCTTTCCAATCAATTTACCTCATTGTACCGTGCTTTTCAACACTACGGTTATACAAGCAGAGACAAAGCACTCAATTGATATCTTTTTCGTCGCTGTTCTTTCTTCCAATTTAGATTCTACAATTTTACACCGACTGTGATATGAAATATCTTTGGCTCCCTGGAAATTTTTATCCTGTCTCCGACTCGTGTAGCGAAGTATTTATTATTTCGATACGATATTATTTTGTTCCTTCGTAAGACAATACACGTTAGTTCTAAATCGAATCAGAAGTCGACTAGCGATAAACTAGAGACAAATAATATTCCAGCTGCAGCAAAAAAATGTATCTTCAGGATTCGACAATTATAGGATATTAGTGATATTTGTAAGTGCCGTGGTCACTTAGTTTACCACGTTATTACCGGTAGCTTTATTTAAACTACTAGTTCATTTTTCTAAGTAATAAACAATTCGCACGTAAGTCGGTCAACTGAGAGGAACGCTGCGAAATCCACCTCTCATTTTCTAACATTGCACGCTGCTATCTCGAAACATCCATCCATTGGCAAATATTTCCAATATTTCCTGCAACACAATCAGAGTCATCGCAAAACGATTCTATATTCCATTCGATCTGTGACTGATATTTCGCATGGAAGAGGGAAGAAAACCAGCAGGCATTCGTCGTTATTACCGTGATTGTTGGCGCGTGATAATTTACACGGCATCGAAACGAAGATTTTAATTAGAAAGTGAACGAGAGCGAATAAATAATATAACGTCGTTGGACAACGAGGCTGCTCTGGTTATCGATTCACATCGGGCATATCGATGCTCCTGTTTGCCTGTCCCTTTCGTTGCTATGTCATTAAAATAATGTCTGATAGCTGAGAGGAGGCTTGAGAGAAACGAATATAAAAGAAAATATAATTCCGAAACGTTGGGATCAAATTTCTGAAGAATGTGTTACTTGTCAGAGCGAGCAAAAATGTCAATAAATATGTGGCTTTAAATATCATCAGTTTTCCAGTTATAATAGCTTCTTATGGGCAAAGTCTTACCTCCTTGACAATGTTATATACAGGGTGGGACATTTTAAACAGGTCACCCGAGTAACTCGCTTGTTTTTGAAGATAGGAGAAAATGCATTAGACCAAACTCACTTGGTATCGGGCAGCTCATAATCTGGTAATTAGCAATTTTTCTGTAGGTGGAGGCGTCAAAGAGATACGAAGGCCAACTCTGTTTTTTTTGAACGGAACAGTATATGTCTTTACTTACATTCTGATAGAGCGTTTCAAGGCGAATGCAATGACCTGTTACGAAGGTCAGTCAAGGTAACTCAAAGTCAACTGCAATAGAAAATAAATTGTCTCAGAGTACTGCTATCTTCTCTCCTATCTTCAAAAACAAGCGAGTTATTCAGGTGACCTGTTTAAAATGCCCCAGCCTGTATGTAGACTGCGATTGCTTACGAGTGTATGAGAAACTTGAATGCGGAAGAATGTTTAAAGTCCACATAATACGCAAGAACGTAATAATAGAATAGAGTAAGTAAATAAGCAGCTGTTAAACTTCTCGCCAAAAAGATAGCCCAGGTGTGCTATCTTTAACTTCTCAATGACACGTGTAAAGTTTTTCGTATAACGCGAAAACATCATGAGCTCAGAATATGCAGGAATTAAGTTAGACTGTCGTAGATGTTTGTATACAACAATGAAAAATTGTTCCATACTAAGGTCGAAATAATAGTACGCTCTGTTAATATGTTTAGAAATTCCTCAGTAGATCATGATCTATCAACGAGTAAAGATCACGGTACAATATCATACAAATTTGTATGTATGGAACGTGGAAAAAAATTTAACGAGTCCGAAGAGAAGCAAATTGTTGAACTAAAACAGCAACGGTTATCAGTAGCAGAAATATCGAAAGTAATAAGAAGAAAAAGTCGTAAAGTAATAGGCAATTTCTTCAAATTGTTGAAGATCATGGCAAAAAGAAAAGGTCGATCGTAACGGTCATCGTAATAAATGCTAATAATAATACGCAAGGTTATTATCTATCCGGAAGCTCGGAAGTATTTATAGTACATGCCGTAGTAGCTAACGAATGAGACGAATCTCTGTTCAAGTATTTTTACGTTTGCGCAGATTTGAGGATAAAGAAACAGCAACTGGTGCACACGGTAACATAGCTAATTTTCTTCGACGATGCGAATTTGAAATTTTCACCAATTCTTTGCAAAACTCTTTCTTCTAAGTTGACGCTTTAATGTAAACCTAGATCTATCACACATAATCAATCAGAATTGAAGCCACGACAAAAGTAAACATAACTAAACAAAGATACCTTGCTATTTCAATAAAAGTAAACATCTGTACTATCAAAAACATTCGCGTGCTTTTACTGATTGAAAAAGCAAACAGTACGATGATAGCAGTGTCGGATAAACGCTAGGACTGGTTGATTAGAACGCATTGAAACCGATTATTCCGAACGCGATCCGTAGATGCACAAGATCGAGAAAGAGAGAAGCGAGGAAATCGATCTCGACTTTAATTAAAATGGATTCACGCTGCGATCAAGCGTTTATTTATTAATTAACGCCGTCGATGTTTCGGTGGTTGCACGGTATACCGGCAGGGATCGGGCGTGATTTTCAGCCGAAGTGAAAATTATTGAAAATTATGCGCGGCCGTGGTAACAAATTGAAATTGCGAAAAACGGAAACGATTAAACAGCGAAGATCGGAAAAAATCGGTGACCCGAATGTCGCTCAAAATACAACCTCGATGCAGTTTCCAGCTGTTTCGTCGGTAAAAAGTATCGACTATATTGGATGGGTTCTCAGAAAGTAGAAGTCGATGATATTTGAAATTTTTAGTATTATTATCCGTTAGTTTGAAGGTGTTTTCTGATCGCGTTTTACATATTTCGACCGACTCGAATGAGATGTTCATCATATATAGAAAGTAAAACTTGACGATGTTTCGTATTTTTTATACCATTCTACAATTCGAATGTGTTTTCCTTTTAAAACAGATCGTAGTTCGAAGGACCAATATAAAAGTATGGAATATATTGGATGGGTTCCCGGAAAGTAAAAGTCGATGATATTTGAAATNCCTTTAAAACAGATCGTAGTTCGAAGGACCAATATAAAAGTATGGAATATATTGGATGGGTTCCCGGAAAGTAAAAGTCGATGATATTTGAAATTTTTAGTATTATTATCCGTTAGTTTGAAGGTGTTTTCTGATCGCGTCTTACATATGTCGACCGATTCGAATGAGATATTCATCATATATAGAAAGTAAAACTTGATGTTTCATATTTTTTATACCATTCTACGATTCGAATGTGTTTTCCTTTTAAAACAGATGGTTCGTAGGACCAATATTAATCACGTACGTACCTAGCTATATGGCAATAAGTATAGAATGTCTATGTATTTATGTAAAATTTGTAGGTGAAATAAATGCTCAGTACACGTGTGCCTAAATACGAGAAAATGTAGAAGATATTCAGAGCATTCTCGTACCACACCATCTTCCATGTTCTGTAGTAAAGTAATGTAAATCGAGACAAGGATATCAACGTATAAACCAATCAGAATCGTAGTTGGTACTATTTTCTATGCAAAAATATATCGCTACGATGCCGAATATCGTACTAAACTATCGTGCAACCTCTTCCGAGAAACCATATCCAATATCATCCACGATATCCGAGCACAATATCCAATATTTCTTGAAAAGATCGCGATACTTTCACGCAATGGTCTCACCTTCTCTTCGTAGCGCTCACACTTCTCTGTAAAAAATTTCGGATTCGCTGGTTTGCATTAGGTTGTCCGGAAAGTGTCTTTCGTTTTAAAAGGAAACAACGGATGCACGAGATTTCTTGTTTCATATTATTTGATCGAATTACGTATGATCGTAATGATAAAAACAGAACAAAATGGATCATACGTGATTCGGTAAAATAATAGAGAACGAAAAATGTCCTTATAAATTCAAATTTCCTTATAAAACGAAAGAAACTTTCCGGACAACCTAATACTTCTCTCCGCGTTCTGCACGAAGAAGAAACGAAGTCGAAGGGAGAGAATGGAGAGAGGAAACTTGGAGGATGTCGATACAAGAGTCATTCGCACGCAGACGGCGATGACTCGGGGACGAGCAAGAGTCTCGACAAAGTAATTCCCATTGTATGCGAGCAAATACACGGCGAGGGCCACTTAACATCGCCACTTTTCAGCGACCCTTTCATCGCGCATTGTATCAGAAAACCGGCGCCGGATATACTCGTGCGATATCCACCCTGACGCTTCCTGTTTCCGTTGGCTTTCCTCCCTTTTTTCCAAGATCCTAGGTTAGAACGCCTCGAGTAACTTTATTCAAGCGATTTCACGCTTTACGGCGCGTCACGAATCAGATTCTGCTTTTTAACATTGCGACTGCAAGGAAGTTTTATGGATTTCTTTGCTTCTTCTTTTCTGATCGCGTGTATCTGGTTTTCTACGTAGTTCCATCTATTTCTATGTAACTTACGATCGTACGAAGTTTGCAGAATAGTTTAATAAGACGAACCTTGTTATATTTCTCTTTATTCGATGAGTACAAAATATCTGCTTCTGTTTTTTCGTATTCTGATATATTTCTGTAGCGTGCGTGATATAACGACGTATGTAAGTTATTCTATTTCTCGCTGCGATTCGTTGGTTCGAATTGAATCCGAAGCAGAGCAAGGGTAGATGCAAAATTTTGTAACAAATTGCTCGTTGATTATGGAAATTGCTTTCCTAGCCGGCCACCACTCCGCTCTCGCAGGAGTTTGCGTTGATAGAAGACGGAGAATCAATATTTTGCCACGCGTTGCTTCAACTTCTCAGAAATCTCGATTTTAAGGCAAACTTGCAAAAATTCTGGCTAGGCGATGAGAAACGTGGAAGTATTTTCTGAAGTTTGCTTCTGGTCAATGGGTGAAATGGTAAAAAGAGGTTTCTTATAAATGCGTTAAGATTTTAACAGATTTTTTTCTTGTACTTACAATTAATCTAAATTAAAAAAAAAAGAAACGACGCGATGTAATATAAAAAGATCGTTCCGTGGAATATAAATTTATGAAGTGTAGCAATAATTTCCTCGCGCGGATATATGCAACAATTTATCATAATTCGTTTTATTTTTTTCATAATTACAAACTGTACATTTTCTCGTACGCATCTTTTATTATTTTCTTACTCTTCGGACTCTTAACTTCGTATATATTCCAGACTAAAAAAAAAAAAAATGTTAAAAATTTCTTTATTTCCTGATTGTTTGGTTCCTTTCTCGTCATATATTTGTTATATAATTTTGTGACTCGCTTTAACTTAATAATATCATTTTCAAACTGGAATAGCATCTTTCCAGCTGTTAATTTCCTCCAAGATGAATTTGATTCGTCGAAAGCAAAATTTTTAAAGGAAATGGAGTTAATATAGATATCGAAGTTCGAAGCGAATTCGTCTTATCGACAATTTGATCGAAGATGTACGTGCTTCCCCGCGAATGTTGCAACAGAATCACGCACAATATTTGGTTGTAAATTGAAATACATGGTCGTGTACGGATTCACGTATCATTTCCTGTCACGTTTATCTGGTTGAGAGTGTACTCTCGAGTTGACAAATTAACAGAAGCAGGATCACGGCGCGAAGTTATTCGATGATTCGACGAGTTAAGCAAAGTTTCGTCTCGCTCGAGACGCTTCGTTTTCCTGTTCAGAGTTTCGAACGTATACGACTGTCACGTTAAATGTCAAGACACGTACTTTGTACCTTAGTATTCTCTCTCGATATCTCGTGAAAATTTGAAATAGATGCTTTTACGGTTAAGTGTAAAGGATGTTAGAAGTTTCGGGGATACGCGTTGCTACTCGAGGAAAGTTCGTGGCATTGAAGGTTTTCCAAATGGAAATCCGTAAGTGTAAATTTCAGAAGCCACGAGTCTTTAGATTTCTTGATCCCCGATATTTTAAATCTTCCAAATGTTCACATTTTTCCATTTCCGAGTGTCCAAAATTGCTAGTACTCGTGGAAATCGATCAACGACGTTGCTGGCACTGCGTAGGACATACTCGTTTCTTCGCTCATAGCGCGACAAACGTTCTTTCTGATCTTTCAGTGACGTGAAATTATTTGTACATAAGCTTGCTTTTTTCGCTCGAATCACTTCGCTACGTACGAAACTGTGGTTGATAAGCAGGAACGTTTGCGCCTTTTGTGCAAATGATTTTATAAATCGATCCTCCTCCCCAAGTGTTACGAAATGTCGAATAAAATTGTGAATGTTTCCTGAAGCAACGAATCGCATTACGCGCGTAGAATATCACGTTAGAACGAAACGTTGGGAAGTTCCGGCTGCGCGTGTGAATGTGTGCGCTCGCACGAAACAGCGACTTGCTTTCATTAGTCGATTAATTTGTAGGCTTGGAGATATGTATATTTATTTCGTTCTTTTTTTCAAACGATTGTGCAGACGAAGGAGTGACATAAACGGTATTTCTGTTGCCGCGGTTAACGGAATAGAGACAATGATACTAAGAAGAACCAGCGAAACATAAATAGCGCCCTGAAAAAGAAAGAAAACGTTATCGCGTCGTACTAACATCAGGTCGAAATTGTTCGAATTGTTCGAATGTTCTACTTACAAGGATGATGTCATCAGTGAGGAAACTATAATTATATAAGGAATGCATCGAAATTACTAGAACAGGATGTATGAGATAAATAGTATAGGATAATTTGCTCGAACGAGCGAAGACATCTAGCGATAAGATTTTGCTCACGATACCTGCGAACATAACAAACACATTCCCATATAATTTATAGAACGTTGAAATCGTATTATTTACAGAGTATTTTCACAACAGGAAGAATAACATTATTGCATTGGTGGCTGACTACAAAAATATCCATTTACCGCCATGATTCGTGGTGCAGACAACTACCAGCCAGGCAATACCCAAGGCCCAGCCTATTCTACTGAGGGCAGTGTAAAAAATGGATAGACCTAAGGATATGTTCTTGTTCGCGAATCCGAATAGAATCGAACAGTTGCATAAAATTGCCAAGGTCCATCCAACGGTTAAGCTTCTCTGAAAGATAAATTCAATCACATTATTGCAAGATGCTATTAAAAAATATAACGTAGCTGCAACGAATAAACAGTATATGTTACCCTCGATAAATGTAATTTGTAATTGCATTTCGTAAGAAGGTGACACGTGGCCATTCCTATGAGATATGGCGATATTCTACACCACGGTCGTATATAAATTTCTGACAGCGTCCTGTATTGTCCGTCTATTCTGAGAAAGTAAATATACATATATTTACATATTCCCAACGCTATGAATAGTATTAAACATTTTCTCTGCTTACGTAGGCTGGTAATTAAGAGCGTAGCACGTGTAAGCGAGTGACCCTATCGATGAAATTATCGTAACGACGCCTATGCCCACGGCTATCTTGTAATGCCTGAAATGATCGATTTTATACATCGGGTAAAACTAGGCACCAAAGGATTAAAAAAAAAAACGAAAGTACAAACTCACGTGATCGATAAAGTTAGGAGAAAACTGCCAAATACGAAGAACTGCATGTCGTTGGGCAGGTACCAACACCACGTAAGGCACTGAAAATATTGTAATTAAATATTGCTTCCGAAAGGGTTGTTCTCTAGTAACGCGAACGACGTTTGCAATGAGTTATCTTAGAAAGTATACTTACTAGCTCGTCCCACCTGTAGAAGTTGTTGATGTAAAGTATATTAGTCCACCAATATTTCGAGCACTTGGCATTTGGATGCTCAAAGGAAAGAAGCGCTGAGACATGATCATGCCAGGTGAAATTCAATATGGCGATTAATATTACAACGAAATACGCAGGTGTAAGCCTTCGAAAGTAATGTATTTATTTGATCATCATCGAAATCTCATCGATACAACTAATTACGTATCGATACTATACTATACCTAACATATCGTTTGACGATCTTTTGAATAAAGTCGTTGATCCTTTCTGTTATTGGCGGGATTCCCTTATCTTTTCGTCGTTCGTTCAGAAATGTATATGACAATAGAAAACCACCGATGAAGAAAAATGTATCTACTATAAATGGTAAGTTTGATGCGGCATACACGAATATGTCGTTTCTCGAAAAAATGTTCGCTTTGTTGCCTGTGCACGCGATTGCATAAAATGGATAAAACGCAAACTTGTTAGATTAGAAGTGGGACGGGGTTGGCGAAATTAAAGAACGATTAAAATTCATTTCTTACCTACACTATAAGCTGAGTAGGTGGCTGTATGGTACAGAATAAGGAACGTAGTTCCCAATATTCTCATGCCGTGGAAAATACGGAAAATATTTGCGCCCTTTTCCGGTTTAAATATTTGCTCTATATTGGCGGGGAATGAGAAACACAGAAGATATTGGCCGATACGGTTCTGCTGCTTCGACTTTAGGGATACCAGTTCTTCGACGACGTTCGTTTCGCATTTATTTCCTATTTCGTTTTTCAGCTCTGTCCGAAGTTAATCGTACGTTACATAGATTGACATTAGATTGATAGACATGAGATAGACTCGAGGCGAGAAGGATGAATAAGATCGGTTATTCGGGCGAAATTATCTGTTAAATAGTATTTTAATACCACGTATCCATGTATGTGTCGCTTACCGTACGTAGTGTTATTTTCAGGCGTAAGGAAACCGCTTTCGTTCTTCGAACGCTTTCGATGGACGAAGACGTCGTATATTGTGGCTGCCATCACGGTAGCACATAACATTAGCAAAACTACTCTGCAATCGAAATTTTAATGTTGCTAGTTGATATTTAATCGAACGCCGATCGTGAAATACAGGATGGATGAGATAAAGTTTCACAGGCTGTTTCCTTCGAAACCATCGCAGATATCGCCTTGAAATTCTCAGGTGTTAAACGATACATAGCAGCTAACATTTTAGGGTGTAAGATATTGCGAGGACGAGTTTCTTAAGAGTGACAAGGCTGCTACCCTCATATTTGTTAAATGAAATGGCATATTAATTTCTCTATATTTACGCAGATGTTGACGGAAGATGTCAAATCTAACTACTTTTATCTAAGGTATTTCTTTTTATTTTGCATAGTTCTAAGTAGTTCTAACGGGGAATATCTTGCGCAAGGGGAGCTTCGTGAAGGCGCCCGAAGATATGAAAAAAATGTATTCCGTTTTGAAAATTATTTTGTTAAACGTTCAAAGACTTTTCCATCCGCCTCCAGACGCTCATTTATTCTTGCGATAATAGCTTTGCGAACGTTTGACAACATTACTGGAGTTATGGATATACATGCGGCGTGAGTTCATTCTTCATATCCTACCTCGTAGTTGCTGTCATTGACATCATTCTTGCCTTCACGTAGCTCCATGAAACAGATCGACTAGTATTCGATCAGCTGACCTATCTGAAAACTAATTTTCGGTGCACGATACATTTCTTTCAATATCTTTCAACACTTTCACGAAGCTCCCCTTGCTTAGGGTGTTTTCCCTTATAACTACTTAACTGCGCAAAATAAAAAAATACACTAGACAAAGCCTGTAAAAATGAATCGATATAGAAGATCAGGTCATTCGCGAACCACGGTTCCTTTCAGGTTTCTGTTCCTCGCGACGAGCAACAACAAGAAGATTTTCACCTGAGAAAGCATTGTCACTCAACTTTGCAGGAACATTCCTTTACAAATCTCCGCCAATCCCGAGGTGTAGAATCTACGGTAGTTTTCACGCTTACTTTCTATACACCCTGTACATAGTACTTCGATCGACAACAAAAGTCCAAATTCGTAATCACGCGGTTGCAATTTACATACATGATGGAGATCATCTTCGCAGAGAGAAGCCATTGATAATCGGTCGACAAATCGGAGACTTCGATGAGCCTGAAGTGTATAGCAAAGAGTTTGCCAATGAGAAGAGTCTCGTCGTGCAATACTTTATCCAGCATCGTGGCTACATCGCGTTCGGTGCAGGATGCTGGTAAGCAGAGTCCAAGCGTGATCAAATCCTAAAAAAGCGCAGTCTCTCAAATCTCTGATGGTCCGTTGTGATCGTAAAAACTTGTATGTGAATCTTATGGACTGTCTTAACCCTTTGCGGACGGGGCCGATCGACGAGCGAGCGTTGTATTATTTTCATCAATATTTAGTTCATCATCACTGTCACTGTCACTAGAAATATCGAAACATCTGAGCCGATTCCTTGTCGAACGGAGTTCGCTTTCACTGTCTGAAGCACTGTCTTCTATCTTGTCAGCTTCAAAATAACATTCGTCATCACTGCTATCACTATGGAACGTATCCTTTCTCGATCTTTTAGGCATCGTGTATAAGGTGTTATAAAAAATATATAAATTATATAAAAAGCTTGCTGATTCGTCTGGCAATGCCACTGAAAGACTGGAACTCGTTCTGACTCGACCATCGTCCTACATCGCGAGTTTTCGTTAAACGGAAGATAAGATTTCTAAAGATTTCTAATTTTCGTTCATCAGAAACATATAATACTGTTTAGTTTACTATACCGATGCGTAAATACGCGTAAGATCGTAGCTCAGAAAAATAGACGTACGCCAGCCGCTTCGAAATAAGTGTCCGCAACTGTGAAAAGATTCGGGCGGCTATATGCCGACGCTCGTCCGCAAAGGGTTAATCGAGTACCTCAATCGGCTGTCTACATGGCCTTTATACCGATTGCAAGTAGCGTTACAACTTGAATCGTTGGATATATATAGATTTGAGATGCAACCTCTGAAATATTAATGTGCTTACTTCGTCTTCTACGTCTATATGATATTGCACAGTGCTATTGTGTCGCATGCGTCCGATAAAAAAACGAAACTCAAAAGGTGGATACTCCTCGTCCGGGTTCTTGTATATCATATCGTTCTTTCGTTTTTCCTCCGAGATAAGCTGCGTGTAATTTAGAGAGAGTGCGGTGCAAGCTACACGATCTCCTAACCAATAATTGTTCCCTCTGACAAATCCCGCAGGTGGCACGCCACTGGTGTCCAATGCTTAAAAAAACACACGATACCATATACTCGAAACAGCTTGTGATACGATTGGTATGGCCTTGCGTATTTAAGGCCATCGGTTGAAGCTGATCGGTAAAAGGAGAACAACAACAACAGTGAATTTCTTATGCACGAGGAAAGTCTCGGTGTCGATGGTTGGATCGATGAAAAATTGCGCGTCTCATACAATCGCGACTTAATCACGTGCGCACAAGTGTTATTTTTATTGTTATCGAGTAGCATCTTTCGCTGTGCAATCGCGTTTCACGTGCGATCATGGGAAACGACGTGCCACGCGGGATAGAATTTCTCGAATCGTGATCGGTTACACGCATGTTGTTCGGTTTGCTTCCTTCTTCCCTTTGGACGTAATCGACTGGCAGTAGCTTTGTCGAATGAAATTCGTCAAGATATCTGGAAAATTTCTATTTACCTCTTAGACTCCAAAGTATCTGGTTATCCACGGCATTACGAAATTCATCAATCTCTGTTCGACATCTGCTGGAATTTAGAAGATCGACGTTTTCCAAAACCGCGTACGCTGGAAGTACCTGCCTCATGATCACTGGTTCTAGCGTGGTCGCTTGGATCGACACGTAAATCGTTGTTAATGATAAAAGGGATAACCATATCCGCGATGAAATTTTTCCGTATTCCATGCTCTGGAATAAAATTTACACTCGGATTATTGAAATTGAGTATCGAGGAAAATCGACAGTCGCACGAATAGAGATTATTCCCTTTGACTCGGCGAAGTACGTTGCTGCACTCTCGGTACTCTGCTCGATAAAGCATACGACTGGGTTGAACGCAACTCGTATGTCGAACGAAACTAAAAAGAATCAGCCATCTCCAACAGCGTTAAGACGATAGAACAATCTTCGTTATGGTAAATTATTTACGTAATACCATGCTGATTATTATTCGAAACATTTGCCTGTGATTTCGCTCTCCTGAACTACGTACTTTAAGTTACGAACGACCTTTGCCCAAGCAACTGCTGATCTTAAATATTCTGCATTTAACGTACTATTTTTCTATGAAATTGTGTCAATATTCTATAGCGTCAACTTTTTTGTGCCTTCTTCTTCGTCTCGCATTCCACATACATCGACTTCTTGGGCATACATTTAATGCATACACGATTTTACGTAATTCTTGTACGTAATTCAGCGACAAAAAAATTTTAAATCTCAATAGGTATACAGTACCATTGATTTATTAACTCTAAATTTGCTGACACTTCTTTTGTACTTATTGACCGCTCGCGATAGGTAGGCCAGACTACAAACTTTTCTTAGAATAAAAGCAAACTACAAATAGGTACATAAGGATATATAGGATAGATACAAAGATACTACAATAGATACGAAGGATATATTGTATGCATATTTTATGAAAAGTCATAGATTAGGAAGCGATATGATAACGTTTAAATATGGTCAAATTTGTGCAGAAGTTTGAAAGCGGTCAATTTGACCGCAATGGTAGGTTTCTTGATAATGCCGCAACTCGTCAAAACGAGATCCAAGCATAGAGCGAATGTTTGCTAGATATAAAGTTGTTCTCGCTTTCAACTACGTCATTTTTAGGTAAAGCGATTGATTAAACTGTAAGATCAATTTTTCCATGAGATCTTTCAGTTGATATTTATAGTTCCAGTAAGAGTTTTGATCGCTGAGGCGAATAGAATATAAGGCAATAAAAAAATTGTTCCCCGTATTGT
>JACXIV010000040.1:2490567-2536691 GCA_014737475.1 Bombus confusus | reverse complement strand
ACTTTTGCGTTAATGATTCTCTTAATTAATTGTCCCTCCCAGGAAATTTTTAATATTAAACAACATTGTGAGTAAGGAATCATAAAATGTTACGAAAGAATGAATTATATTAAGTCCGTAGATCGTCGCCATAAAGATATATTTTTCGATATTTCGGCACATGACGGGTTAACTTCCTGTCATGAGTTTAATAATTGAATATTATTATTATTATTACTACCAACTTCTTTCGTTTATTTTCGTGCACTATTATACAATCGCAGGAGTGATACAAACGGCATTTCGGTTGTTGCGAATAACAGAACAGAAGCACCGAAACTAAGAACAACCATTGTAACGAGGAAAGTGCCCTGAAAAGCAGAAACATAATTTCGTAGCACTAATATTACGTTGACATTGTCGGAACGAAATAATTGCATTTTACTTACACTGGATACGTTATCAATGTAGAAAGGATAATTATATAAAGAGTGAGCAGAAAATATGAAAATAGGGTTCAGGAGATAAGCACCATATGTTAATTTGCCCAAAGTAACAAAAATATCCAGCGATAAGACTTTGTTCACGATACCTGCAAATGTAACAAATACACTTGGGTGTAGTGTACAAAAAGTTAAATGCTGTGCTTTGCGCAAAGTGTATTTTTACAATAATAAGAATAACATTACCGTATTAATGAGTGACTTGAAAAATATCGACTTACCGCCATGATTCGTAGAGCATGCAACTACGAGCCAGGCAATACCCAAGGCCCAGCCTGTTCTACAGAAAGTCACATAAAAAATAGACAGACTTAAGGATAAGTCCCTGTTCACGAGACCGAAGACAACCGAACAATTACATAAAATTGCCAAGGTCCAACCAACGAATAAGCTTTTCTAAAAGATAAATTTCAGAAATATTATTGGAAGATGCACAGAAGTATAGCTATAACTAAATAAACAGTATATATTACTCTCGATAAATGTAATTTGTAATTGCATTTCGTAAGAAAGTGACATGTGGCCATTCCTATGAGATATGGCGGTATTCTACACCACGGTCGTATATAAATTTCTGACAGCGTGTTATATTCTTCGTCTACTCTGAGAAAGTAAATATACGTATATTTAAATATTCCCAATGCTATAAACAATGTTAAACTTCTTGCATGCTTACGTAGGATGGTAATTAAGAGTGTAGGCCGTGTAAGCGAGTGATCCTATGGATGAAACTATCGTAGCAACGCCTATGCCCACGGCTATCTTGTAATGCCTGAAATAGTCGGTTTTATACATCGGGTAAAACCAGGCACTAAAGGATTAAATTACAAACTCACGTGATCGACACAGTTAGGAGAAAACTGCCAAATACGAAGAACTGCATATCGTTGGGCAGGTACCAACTCCAACTGAGACACTGCAAACATTACTTTTCTCCGAAACGATTCTTTTCTACTAACGCGAACGATGTTTGCAATGAGTTATCTTAGAAAGTACACTTACTAGCTCATCCCACCTGTAGAAGTTGTTGATGTAAAGTATATTAGTCCACCAGTATTTGGAACACTTGTCACTTGGATGCTCATAGGGAAGAATCGCTGAGGCATGATCATGCCAGGTGAAAATCAATATGGCGATTAATATAACGACGAAATACGCAGGTGTAAGCCTTCGAAGTTAATGTATTTATTTCATTATCATCGAAAACTCATCGATGCAACTAATTACGAATTGATACTATACTATACCTTATATATCGTTTGACAATCTTTTGAATAAAGTCGTTGATCCTTTTTCCTATAGACGGAATTCTCTGGTCTTTTCGTCGTTCTTTCAGAAACGTATATGACAACAGAAAACCACTGATAAACAAAAACGTGTCCACCGAGAACGTCCCATTATTTATCATTTGAATGGGTACTCCGTCGCTTATCATGTAGTAATTCGATTTGTTCGCTGCACGCAAGATTAGTGATGTTAAAGAAATCGTGCTGTGTCAGAAATCGGAATGGTCTAGTAAAATTAAAACGCGATTGAAGTTCATTTCTTACCCACAGCATGAATTGCGTACACGAACACATGTAGCAGTATAACCCATAACATTCCAAACGTTCTCATGCCCTGCAATACACTCAAATAATCTACACCCTCTTGTGCTTTAAATATTTCCCGTACATTTCTAGGGAAAGAGAAACAGAGGAGACATTCGTTCTTGTGATATTGTTGCTTCGAGTCTGGAAATGCCGTTTCTCCGCCATCGGTTTTCTCTTTTATTCCGTTTTCCAATTCTATTCAAAGTTTACCGTACGTTACATAGATTCCCATGAAATAAACTCGAGGCGATGAAAATCATTAACATCGGTTGCTCGAGCGTATTAATTAATACCGAATACTAAATATCAACGCATGTATCGCTTACCCTGCGTATTTTCATTTTGAAGCGCATCGATTTCTTTTTTCTTGTTTGTACGGTTTCGATGGACGTAAATATCGTATGCTGTGGCCGCTGTCACGGTAGTACACAACAATAACAAAATTCCTCTGTAATCAAAGTTTTAAGGTTTCTAGACGACATTTAGTCGGACGCCGTTTGTCATACATATATATATATGTCGATCGAGAATATAAATTCGGACTGTCAATCAGGAGCTTGAAATTTACGTACATGACGGCGATCATCTTGGGAGAGAGGAGCCATTGATAATCGTTCACCAAATCAGTGACTTCTATGAGCTTGAAGTGTATTGCAAAAAGTTTTCCAATGAGAAGAGTTTCATTATGTAACACTTTGTCTAGCATTGTAACTACATCGCGTTTGGTACAGGATGCCGGTAAGCAAAGCCCAAGCGTTATCAAATCCTTAAAAAAACGTTCGTCACAGTCTTGCAAACCCGTAATGTAAATCTGATTCGTTATACTAATCAGGTACATAAAATATATACGTGCTCACTTCGTCCGGTAATTCTTGGTGATATTGCATAGTGCTACTATGCCGCATGCGTCCAACGAAGTAACGGAACTCAAAAGGTGGATGCTCCTCGTTCGGATTTCGATATATCGTATTGTTCTTTTCTGTTTTCTTCGAGACAGACATCGTGAGATTTTGAGAGAGGATCGTGCAACCTATACGATCTCCTAACCAATAATTGTGCCCGTTTATAAATCCTCCGGGTGGCACGCCACTGGTGTCCAGCGCTTAAAGAATATATGCATTGAAAACAGCCCCTGATACAATTGGCGATAAGGTTTTGAAGCGGTGAGAAAATTGAATGCAGAATTTGCCGTTTCGTGTTTAAGGATGCAGTTGGTTGAGAAATGGGGAACGACTACGACTATGTTCGACGCATTTCCGCACTTCAAACGGGGAAACGAATTTCTTGCGTAAGGTGCGAAGGAATTCTCGGGGTCGAGGTTTGACTCGTCGTAAAATTATGCAGTTGGTACAACCGCGACATAGTCAGGGCTAGAATTCTAACGGTTATACACGTGTTGTTTTTGTTGCTATTTGGGTGAATGTTCTACGGAATAAATTTGTTCCACATACGAATAACCGTGTGCCACGAAACACAACAGCAATAGCAGTGTATAATTATTCGATTTGTATATCCGTCTACGCTTATACATATTTCGTTCGGTCTGTTTCCTTCTTTCGTTTGTTGGCAAGGGACTGACATTGGATTCGTCGAACGGCATACGTCAAAATGTTTAACATTTACCTCTTAGACCCCATAGTATCTGGTTATCAACCGCATTACGAAATTCATCGATCTCCGTCCGGCATCTGCTGGAATTTAGAAGATCGACGTTTTCCAAAATCGCGTACGCTGGAAGAATCTGCCGCATGGTTACTGGGTCTAGCGTGGCCGCTTGGATAGACACGTAAACCGTTGTTATTGATAAAAGAGATAACCATACTCGCGACGAAATTTTTCCGTATTCCATGGTCTGAAATAAAATTTAGACTCGGATTATTGAAAAGAATGAACAAGCACGCAAATCGCTATTATTCTCTCTTATACGATGAAGTACGTTGTCGCACACACGATAGTATGGTCGATGGAGAGTATGACTGCTAATATGACTGGAATGTTCAACGCAACTATTGGGAACCAACGTTTCCTGGGAAGATCGAGGCAAGACTAGCCGTATCCAGCAAACACCGCACAATTTATGATGCACGACGTCAAGAATTATTTTTAATGTTTTATTTTCTCTATTTTTGTCGAGTTACGAAATCACATTGATATTATTGCAGTATCGCGTCTGTGATCGGCACGTGACGTAAAATTAACGTCAGTTATCAACATAGCGCTACACTATTAATCAAATTTTAAATTTCTGCGATTTGTTCGCTTCCATATATGATTGTAGTAGGTTCTTGTGTAATACCGAATCTGCTAAGCGGTTGTTCACAAAAGTAACAGTTCTCGAAATAAATCAGTTTTGAAGAATATTGCAAAGTTTCAACTTTAGAGATGTTTTGCGCTTTCACAGTAGCAGCTAACTAATTGTACGAATAGAATGATATGTATTGTCGTTAAGATTATAAACATTGAAATACGTTTGAATAATAATGAAAGTGGAAAGGACAGCTAAATGGGGTCATCTTCTACTTACATTTTTCAATTCATTTCCAAAACTAAAGGTCTAACAGGAAATGTAACCATACTGCAGACGTTTGTGCTAAGAACAGCGACATAAGGAACTAGGAAGTTATGACTTTTTTTTTCAATTTGATGGAGAAAAACTTTGGCGAAAGACGTTGTGGGGATGGTATATACAACAATATCGGCAGGCGACAGCCGCGCGCGTTCTGACGTTCAACCGTTCAACCATTGTGTCGGGCGATAAGCAAGGCGACCCCCACATTGAGTACCACAAGCGCTTTTTCATTTTGTTTTTAGATTGAAAAAAATCTTGACTTTCCAGTTCTTCGTGATGATTTCCGCAGCAAAAATGTCTGCTTTTTCCGAATACTCAGAAATTGAAGAGATTCTTTACTCCACGTCTGGTGGAGAAGATGGTATCGTAAAAAAGAGCTTCAGCGAGACTATTCTCGGAAGGTTGTACTGTTCTTACCCCAAGTCTAGTGCAGAAGTTGACGATTTGAAGTCACGAGCGATACTGAACTAACCGTTTCTAATGCCGATACTAATTGTCCGATCGATGTTTACGTTTATACGAGTCTGCCGATGTCATGTTGGACTTTACCTGGCTAATAAAATTAAATAAAATCCGAAAGCACTTCCGCGACACCCGCACGCTGATTGGTTTCACGTCGTTCGCAAGCTAATGCCCAATTAGCATTTCGCGCGTAAATCGTCACGCAGCGTTCTTCCTCGGTGTTCTTAGTCGGATCGAACCGTTATACTCCGCCAAATTGCAAAATTACAAGATTAGGAAAAACTCGTCTGCATGACGCACTTCGCTATTGAAACCACGATATGTACAGAAATTTAAAAACACTGCTACGAATGTTCAATGGAATGGTTTTGGGTGTTACAGTCTCGTTCTCTGAAAGTTTTGTTTCTTCGAACGACACAAGATATTTTCGCCCGTTACGTATTCGTCGAATATTGGCTAATGCACCGTCACATTCTTCCGCGAGTGAACTTTCGGGAATTGAAAGTGAAATTGTAACGATCTAGTAACGCACCATTTCATAGGTGATGCAGTCGGTGGACCAGACGGTAGTTGAATCTTTTAAGAAACGTTACGGGAAAAATTTATTACGTCGTGTATTATTATCTATTAATTGGCGATTATAATGTCATGGGAGTTTTACGATTTCGTAAAGGATTTAGTTTAATAGATTGTATGTCTTTGTTGTGCGAAACATGAAATATCGCACTTACACACACTTAAGCGCGCTTGGAATACGTTATCTAAATATATCGCCTGTTGTTTGTATTCTTCTCGAATCAATTATCTGAAAAACAGCTTATCGGAACTTGTTTATCTCGCAATCAGTTGGAATAATTGACGTTCTAAGTTTA
This sequence comes from Bombus confusus, assembly GCA_014737475.1. Lineage (NCBI taxonomy): Eukaryota > Metazoa > Arthropoda > Insecta > Hymenoptera > Apidae > Bombus > Bombus confusus. The sequence continues at coordinate 2,530,714 of JACXIV010000040.1, read as the reverse complement.
CTGTATTCCAAATAGTCTTTCGTGACGTTTAGTTCCTCTCACCCCATATCATTACATATCTTATCGACGGTTGACGCAATGCCGCGTCAAATTGAACATTTGCACCTGTTACGAATGATACCATATTTCGTCAAATAACACATGACGTTTAAAACTCATATGTGTGGAACAATACGATGTAATGTGAAATGAAGGTCAAATTCTGCGTTTTATGTAGTATCCGGGTAACAAAATATTATGCTAGAACGACGCTTTGAGGTCGCTGACCGAAATTGAGGATCGCTTCCTACGATCCTCAAAGACTTTCGGTTAGATATCTGTCGATCTGTGCCTTTTTTCAAATTTACCGTGTTTAACCTATTGTACGGCTTAGTCTGCGTGAAAATTTTATACACCGAGTCAGAATTTCGTCGTATAGTTTATTCCATATCCTATATTTATATTATTATCAATTTTTATAGATATATTTTTGCAACTTTTTACAGCTACACCCATGAAATTCTGACTCTGCGAGCAATAATAGCGTTATGAGGCTATTGAACACTTATTTTATCCCTTAAGAAACTAACAGTTTTCTCCAATCATTTGCAATTTTTCCCTCTTTTTCACTTCTTATTCCGGTACGAATTGACATATCATGTCAAATATGTTAGTTTATATACCATCCATTTAAGCTAAGTCTGACAATTATTCGTACTCGTAAACCCGTTTTTCTAGTAATTAAGTCAATTACGAATGAAATATGTATGCCGATTTTCTCTCACAAGTAACTCAATCTTGACTGCTACTTCACGAACAGTTATTCATAATCATTTACCTTCAATAATGAAAGGTTGTCGCATTAATCAAGGTTGAAGGTTGACTCAACGAAGAATTACGAATCTGAGATGGTCGCGACGTAATCGCGTCCAGAACACTTTTCGCGTTTGCTCAAAGCTTGTTTTTATTTTTATGTTGTTGCGATGAATTGCATATAAGACAATAAAAAATTTATCCCCGTGTCGTATGGTCAAGGTCTGTTTTGCAGTTCAATCTTTTCATATTCTGTACAAACAGTTACGTGTACCTTTCTTTCTCAAGTTTCACAAATTCGAACGACCCTGAAATTACTAAAATAACCAAAATAATCGTTTCGCGTAGTATATAGATTGGAAGTATAATATATTGTTGTATAAAAACATATATGTTTATTGCAAACGAGGGAATATGATCATCTTTCATGATGTATTTACTGAATTGACTGTTGCAGTAACTGTACTTTAGAACTTGGAATTTCATTTTCATTAATTACTCATTTTACATTCCTCTGATTTAATCTACGTGACGTGAAGTCATCTAGCTTTTTTATATATAATATATGATATAATATATGATACTTAAATCATCGTAAATTGTCACGAGAACGAAATCATTGTAGTCTATATTATTCACCAGAGTCCGGATAATGACTACGTAAAATTTGATCCGGCTTGATCAGGACGTTCATAGAACTTAATACAGAACATTCGAGAAAGCCTAAGTTTCATTTTATATACAGAATGAGTCGAAAGTCAGGACCGTTCCGAAATATTTCCACCAATTTTTATCCAAATGATTTAAGTTCGCAACTTGAAGGAAATGCAGTCAAGATTTTCCATAAATATTATTATTCGGTTCTTCTAGTATCTTTGTAACTCTCTTCTACAGAGTAGGTAAACGAAAATTTTCGTTGGATAAATGTGGACAAATTTTGGACTAACGAATGCTGTTTGTATGTTCCAAAAATTTATACTTAGAGCTGCCACTTTCGCAGACTTAAAATATCGTAGAAATAAAAAATAACCATCGGGTGATAGGTTAATTCTCTTTCGTTTAAGTTAAGCTCGTGAAAACTTATTTATATGAAATAGATACAAAAATGTTTCTTCTTGCCTGCACAAATTCAATCCGTCAATTATGTTGTCGTTGTTATATAACCAATACGAAATATGTTTCTACAATACAAATTAATAGTATCATGTTAATGTAGTTTCTCATGCATGCACATGTATTGGCGCGACGATATAAATGTTAAATTGCCGCTGCATTGTCACAAAACACAGTCTTCTTAACGTAAATAAGAAAATAATGTAAAATAAATAAGCCTTCGTTTTTTAATCGAATACGTTAAACTGTCGTTGAATAAGCGAAAGACACGTTTGATTGCGTGTCTTTGCTCTTTGAACGCGTAACATCGATGATGTCACGTCGATTTGAATTTATTTCGCGTTTTGCACGGTGACAGATTAGTACTTCAATTATAATAGTTGATACAAATTTATCGTGCGAACTGACAGGGTAACGGTACGGAATGATATAACAGAACAGAACTGGCTCATGCTGATTTGAGAGGGTTTCTTATATCAGGGATTTGGTTCCTGCGGTGGGGTTATCGCTGGATTCCGGTCACATAGGTATGCTGTCGCTGCTTAGTTAGTGTTTTAATGTGATTATCCTATCGCTGCATTCCGAGAACTACGTGACAATGACATCGATCATTAGTGAATTTAACTTTCAAATATTCACTCCTTCCTGTGACTCTCATAAATGACTTTTTCACGTGACTTTCTAAATTTGTATAATGGCTCCTGTCGTTAAGGCAGATAGATGTCATAGACACGCGTCGTGAATCGTTCGTGGAATGATGTGGAAAAAAGGTTTCTCGCACAACGAATGTAAACATATTAGAACGGAAGATCCTTTGTCTTTCTTCGTCCAGAACGGTTATTACATCTTATCGTATGGAAACTTTGATATCCGACAGTTTCCCAACTCTATTAATTAAAACGACGAGTCTAGTCTTTGTATCCATGTCACACGACGACGCTGATTCGCAATTCATATTTAAGAAGAACATCGATATTCCGCTTTCCTCGCTCATTCCGTGTTATCCTACTCTTCTTCACTCAACTTTGTTTCATTAATACTCATACTCATATAGTTATCTGTTTGGTTAAGTAGCGGCGACTTTTACAGCGTATTATACGCTTGAGAAATTTCTTTCGTTGTCTAGTGACATATTACTAGCTTCGAGTAGAATAATGTTGATCGTGCAAGTACGGTATACATCTGTAACCAGCCCTTAATGCCGTGTTATTTTTTTTTTTTTTTTTTTTTTATTTAGAGGAAATTTACAATCAATTCTCGATAAGAATTTTAAGTAAGTTTTTCTGGCGTCTTACAATGTCATGAATATAAAGAGTTTATTGCATGTTTGATTCTAATTGAATCTAGTGCTTAAATCTAAAGGATAGTGTCTTTTTCAGCCTGCGGATCTGATCCCACGTGTCAAGTAATTGAGTAACCAGAGGGTTTAGGTGGTTGTTAACTCGTGTGCTATATCTATTGCTGAATTTGGATATTTCTTCTTCGACTGTGGGTATCTTCAGGTCGCGATGTATCGTTTCGTTGGTTACGTACCAAGGTGCGTCTAATAATGTTCTCAATGTTTTAGATTGTAGTCGTTGGAGTATTTCTATGTTGGAATTACTCGCTGTTCCCCATAGCTGGGTTCCATAGGTCCAGACAGGTTTTAATATGGCCTTGTATATCATTATTTTACTCTGCGAGCTTAAGTTGGAACGTCGGCCGATGAGCCAGTGGAATTTTTTTATTTTTGTTTTGATTTGCTTCGATTTGTCGGCTATGCGTTGTTTCCATGTCATTCTTTTGTCTAGAATCATGCCCAGATATCTGACTGACTCTTTGTTTGGGATTGAAATGTCGTTTATCGTCACTTGTAGGCAGGTTTGTTTTTGCAGCGTAAAGATTATGTGACTAGATTTATTTTCGTTTACTTCGAAGCGCTATTTGTGGAACCACTCTTCCATAGAGTCGAGACCTCGCTGGAGAGTAGAGGAGGCAATAATCGGGTCTGAGTGGGAAACTAATAAGCTGTATCATCGGCAAATGTTGCTGTGGTTATGTCTGTTAAAGTCAGTAAATCTGCAGTGTAGATGGTGAACAGCAGAGGTCCGGGGACACTGCCTTGGGGTATTCCAGCTTCTATTGGAAATGTTGTGGTTATAGCGTCTTGGTATTTTACCATGAATATTCTGTTAGTTAAGTAGGATTTTAAAATGGAGTAGTAGGTGTGTGGTAGGATTTCCTTTAGTTTGAACAAGAGTCCTTCGTGCCATACTTTGTCAAACGCCTGCTGGATGTCTAGGAACACCGCTGTGCAATATTTTTTCTTCTCCAGGTCTTGGGTGATTTTGTGGGTTAAACGGTGAATTTGCTCTATTGTAGTATGTTGCTTTCGAAAACCAAATTGATGATCTGGCGGTGTTTTCAACTCTTCCAAGAGTAGTAGGAGTCGTTTCGTTAGCATCTTCTCAAATAGTTTGGACAAAGTAGGTAGGAGACTAATTGGGCGATAAGAGCTTGTTTCATGGATTGGTTTTCCAGGTTTAGGAATTAGTGTTATCAGTGATAAGACTTAAAAAAGTATTGAAGGCGAAGTATTGCATTAAAAATGGAAGTAACGAGTGCAATTCCTTTTGTGGGAAGTTCCTTGATGGCCTTATTACTTACCAGATCATATCCCGAAGCTTTTTTGGGATTTAGACTTAGACAGAGATGAGAAAGGCTCAATAGGAAGAGTCATATGGAAGGGAGAGTGCAAGTGTTGAGTTATTTCCTCTGGAATAGTGGGAGAACATGGTTTGAAGACGTAAGTTAGGTGGCTGGCGAACAAGTTGGCTTTTTGTACAGGGGTACGCACCTGGGGAACCTTGGGTACCTTGCGGACAGCGAATTGGAGGGATTATTTGCGGAAGACGAGTGAGTTTCCTGAAAAGTTTCCTTCCATAGTGAGTAGTTGGAGTCAGCTGTGGGAGACAGATTGGCAAGATATTATTGAAAGCAGTCGTTTTTATAATTCCTAAGGGTTTTCGTGAGTTTCCTTGCGGCATTATTTAGCTTACGCTTGTCTTCGTGTGTTCTATGATTTTGCCATACTCTTCTAAGTCTGCGTTTTTCTGCGATTTTTTTAATTATGTTATCGGGGTATTCATGTTTATTGATAAAGCTCTTAGTAGGGGTGGAAGAACGGATAGCGTTAATTATGCTGGCGTTTAAATATTCCGTGGCTGCTTCTATATCTTCGTTAGTTTTTAGGGAAATTAAGGCGGATGTTGAATGATTGAAGTGTAGTTGTGCGTGTAGTTCGCGGGATGCTCTCCTTGACAGTGGATGCACTTCGCAAGGCGATTAATTTTATAGACTTCTTTATTGTTTGGCTTTTGTTTTAGATCAATAAAGAATAGGGATAGGGGGCTTTTTGTAATACTATGTCTTATGTTAATAATGTTGGTGACTTTATGGCCATGAGATTTGAGTTTGGTACGCGTGGAAGTTGGCATTCAGGGATTTTAGCGACTTTGTTAGTTTTCTATATGAGTCTGGATTAGTCGGCAGGATTTTAACCTGATTGTTTTTAATTTTAAGTTGGTTGTCTTCTTTTTTAACGTCTTTCTCAATTGATTTGATCATTGTTTGAATGTCAATGACGTTGTCGATAAAGATCGGCTGAGGAGGAGGTACTTTTTGCGTATGTTGGTTTGGTAAATTTTCTATTACATTGGTAGTATCATGTGTAGATGTAGTAATTCGAATCTATTGTAAGTGGTGACATGGTTAGTCGAAGATATGTTCTGATTCGTGTTTATGTTTTTATTATTTGTATCCAGCTTTCGTTTTTTATCGTTGTTTGTGAGGTCAGCTATGTGAGACAGGTTGTTCAAGGGTGAGGTTATCGTTCATCTCAAAAGAGCCAGATGGAGGTATATGGGCCATCTTCGAACAAGTTAATTCAAGTTGAAGAAACTAGTCGAGAGGCTAAATTTAGAGAATAGAAGTGGCTGATTATCCACGAATAAGTTTAGAAAACTCTAGGTTACACTTGAGTCAGTTCACTTTCTAGAGAAGGTCGTCACTTGTTTGTAAACTACACTGCACTATACTCACGTCTGCACGCTTCGGCTGTCGACGGCGAACTGAATTCCGTGTTATGAATACAGAATTTGGCAGAGTCATGCATTTTTGTGCCGTAATCTATTTTAGGTCGAATCGGAGCTTGGTGTGTCTCTAGAATGACTTGCTGGTCTGCTGAACAGTTACTGTTGGTGAGTAATTTGATATGACGTTCAGGTTTTTAATGCAAGATTCTTCTAATTATTTCATGCGGCGAATACATATTAATTCATGGATGCATCGAAGCAGTCTAACGTTACTTGCGTATTTTATCTTTCTGTTTTCTAGATGATAGCCCTGGAAGCGTTTGACAAAAGTCTTTCGTAGAGTCCAATTTTACGCTCTTCGCTCCACTGGCACACCATCCGTTCTCTGGTTTTGATAGTTCTGCTTGATTCGGCAGCTTCCTCTGCCGCAGAGTTGGCCATCGTTTTCCTGATCGCGTCTGGGTTTATTTCATAACCTGTTCATTTCTTTAAACATTGCACTATGCTTTTCTCCAGGCTAATTTATTTTATCGACATCCTGTTTAAGCGGATCTGAGGTTTCAGGACAGACGTTTCTGTCCACATGGGTTACGTTTTAACGGTGAACTGATCAGTTCAGTGTCAATTATTTAGGGCTTTCTGTTTCATGTGTTCAGCTAACGTCGTGCCGAATATTGCTAAGTCAATCGCACCGAGGGATTCGTTGCTTATGTTGTTTATGTTATATCATAGCGCGTTGGACATTTAACGTTTAAGAATGTTAGGTTTGGACCTTTTTATTAGTTCGATTATTTTATCTCTGGCAGTGACGGATTTGGATGACATCCAAAGATTATAACGGTTATTGAAGTCCCTGGCCAGCAGCAGCGGTTTTGGGATTTGTTCGCCGAGTTTTTCTTGTTCTTTAAGTTGTAAGCTGTAGCTTATTGTATATACGTATGCATTACGAATATAGATTTTCTTTGAAACCGTTGCTATTGCTACGCTTTTCACCTATTGACACGCTTTTTATACGTGCCTCGAACTTGGAATTTTTCGTCGTAGAGTTCACACTTGCTTGGTGGATCAATCGGTCGGCTAGGAAGCTGCAAAAGCGCAGAAAACTCGAGACGTCGCGTCGTTCGAGGAATTGGGACGTGATGCGCGATGATCGGCGTATTATCGAATTAATTCAACCTCGCCAACTTTCCTGTCGATTCGTTCCCCCAATTTCTTCCAGTTTCTAAACGAGGGCGCGCTTCTATGGAATTAGCCGTGCTAATTTCCTGGAAACTTGACCAAGATAACAATCTTTTCTTTTCCACTGCTCATTCCAACGAATTAGATTGATTCTTCATCTTATTAATTATCGAATTTTCATTGAATGGATGAAACGTAAAACGGATAGGTCGTGATAAAGCAAAGAGAAAATAAATGACTGGGTCTGAAGACTGTATCATATTCCCATACCGTTCACTTTCTTACCAATTTTACTTTTCCGATTTAATTTAATAAAATGTATCTAGCGATCAGCCATTACAAATTTTATAGATAAATATTAAGAGTGTCGATTGATTAACGTTGAAAATCATAAAACTACCTTACTTTACATACAAAATCAATTTTTACAATTTTCATGTAATAAAATTTTATCGTACAATCTAATAATTCCAAGAAATAATGTACAAAATTTATAGATAAAGATTAAGAGTGTCGATTGATTAACATTGAAAATCATAAAACTACCTTCTTTATATCCAAAATCAATTTTCACAATTTTCATGTAATAAAATTTTATCGTATAATCTAAGAATTCCAAGAAATAATGTACAAAATTTATAGATAAATATTAAGAGTGTCGATTGATTAACATTGAAAATCATGAAACTACCTTACTTTATATACAAAATCAATTTTCACAATTTTCATGTAATAAAATTTTATCGTACAATCTAATAATTCCAAGAAATAATGTACAGAATTCATAAATAAATATTAAGAGTGTCGATTGATTAACGTCGAAAATCATACAGCTACCTTACTTTATATACAAAATCAATTTTCACAATTTTCATGTAATAAAATTTTATCGTACAATCTAATAATTCCAAGAAATAATGTACAGAATTCATAAATAAATATTAAGAGTGTCGATTGATTAACGTTGAAAATCATAAAGCTATCTTACTTTATATACAAAATCAATTTTCACAATTTTCATGTAATAAAATTTTATCGTATAATCTAAGAATTCCAAGAAATAATGTACANAAATTTATAGATAAAGATTAAGAGTGTCGATTGATTAACGTTGAAAATCATAAAACTACCTTCTTTATATCCAAAATCAATTTTCACAATTTTCATGCAATAAAATTTTATCGTACAATCTAATAATTCCAAGAAATAATGTACAGAATTTATAAATAAATATTAAGAGTGTCGATTGATTAACGTTGAAAATCATAAAACTACCTTCTTTATATCCAAAATCAATTTTCACAATTTTCATGTAATAAAATTTTATCGTACAATCTAATAATTCCAAGAAATAATGTACAAAATTTATAGATAAAGATTAAGAGTGTCGATTGATTAACGTTGAAAATCATAAAGCTACCTTACTTTACATACAAAATCAATTTTCACAATTTTCATGCAATAAAATTTTATCGTACAATCTAATAATTCCAAGAAATAATGTACAAAATTTATAGATAAATATTAAGAGTGTCGATTGATTAACGTTGAAAATCATAAAACTACCTTACTTTACATACAAAATCAATTTTTACAATTTTCATGTAATAAAATTTTATCGTACAATCTAATAATTCCAAAGAATAATGTACAAAATTTATAGATAAATATTAAGAGTGTCGATTGATTAACGTTGAAAATCATAAAGCTACCTTACTTTATATACAAAATCAATTTTCACAATTTTCATGTAATCAAAATTTTATCGTACAATCTAATAATTCCAAGAAATAATGTACACGAGTACACTATGAGGCATTTCCATTTTTTTCTATATGTATATGGGTGTTCCGTTTTACTGCACATTGAGGTTGAAGTCAGACGAGCATCGAAATGACGAACGTTGGAATGCTCGTGTGACCACAGTTTAAAGTGTACTCTTTTATTCCACGTAAGGTTCAGTAAATATTAAAGATTTAGCAGCGCGAGGTAAAGGACCACTTTGCCCCTATAAACCTTTTAAATACAAATAATCTGATATAAGATAAGTATGGTGAAAAAACATCAGTACTATATAGAAACTTCGACATTAGAAATTTGTCCAACTCTGTCGCTCAAAAACTAACTTGTGCTTTTCTTTGACGCTGCGCCACTCTTTCCTTGCAGCGAAGCAAATTTATTCTATCGATGTTCCATTTAGGAAAAAATGAGATTCCGGGAGAGGTGTTTCCGCCTACATAGATTATGTTTTAATGGGCAAATGATCGATACAGTGCAAATTATTTAAAGCTCTGCATTTCGTATGTTTAAATAATTTTCCACTAAATATTATGAATATGTCTATTACACTGAGACACCCGTTTCTTGTATCGAAGTGGGTGCATGATTTAATGTTTATGAGTATTAAGTTAGAATTTTTATTCACGGTTATCTGCTTCTCGGTTGTTTTATCGCTGTTTTACCACATTATTGTTTATCAGATACGTGAAACGTTTCTCATGGATCGTTGTATGCTCGTTGTAATCATCGGCGTCACAAATACGTCTACAGCGAAAGCGAAAGAGTTCAGGGAGAAGCGGAACGCACAACTGTCTCGTTATAGTACTACGCTGATAGCCTGTTATCATTGCATCAAAATACTTTACACCAGGTTGCTTCCAATTACCAGATTGTTCAAATGTCAATCGCTAACAGGAGATGTATCAAACCGTGGAAGGCCGTCTGTATAGTAGATGGAATTCCAGTATGCGGCAGTTGGTATGCAAAATATTGTAATGATTTGTTTTTCACGAGTGAACTTGAATCATCGTTTACTGGTTTTTTAAATCGTGTCTTCTAAGAATTCTATTTATCAACGAACAAGAGAACTGCTAGTCTTAGAGGCAGTTTGAAAAACTCACACATTCCTCGGTTTACTTGTCATAGCTACCGTTACCATCGTAGCACGGTAGGTTTGCCATTGTTTTCCGCTCGTCGTCTTCTTATTATTCTCGGTTGTACAGCCAACAGAATCGGATTATTAACGGATGAACATAAATTGTAATAAATTGTAGTTGCCCTGAAGATTTCTTATAGCGCAATCTATTCATAATTTTCGTTTGTGCATTCGTTATTCTTGATACTCCATCTGACAGCATCGTATATACATATATGTACGTACGGATAACACGTTTTATGATTTATGTGGGAGAAACGATGCGAATGATACAAGCGATAATAAAAATAAAGGAAGTGTACGTAGCAGCGGAGAAGTACAGGAAAGCGAGGCATTAAATGTGAAGCAGAAGCCCTTAAGCGACAATAGAAATAATATACATACGGGAAAATATTTACATCCATGTCCAGAGATATTCGTCTTACAGATGACAGGCCATTAAAGAAGAGTTAAGACGAAATATACAGAAACTGAAATAACTGTAGCCTAGTTCCTTCTAATGGTAGAATGGTATATACAGGGTGGTTGGTAACTGGCGGTACAAGCGGAAAGGGGGTGATTCTACGCGAAAAAAGAAGTCGAAAATATAGAATAAAAATGTTTCGTTCGAGGCTTTGTTTTCGAGAAAATCGACTTTGAATTTTCGCTCGGTACGCGTGCACTTTATCGCGTCTCGTTATAACGGATCTCACTGTATATTATTGTCTCGATTGACGTTATGTTGATAAACGCTTCCAATGTGACCGAAGTGTTTTCCTACCTATTAACTTACTATCCGACTTTTTTATTCTATTTTGTTTATTCTTATTTTTTTTATTCTATATTTTCGACTTCTTTTTTCGCGTAGAACCACCCTCTTTCCGCTTGTACCACCAGTTACCAACCACCCTGTATATCAAGAATACGTACGAATTTGATTCCTTCGTCGAAATATTAACGACTGCGTTATATTACAATTAGTCCGAGTTGAAAAGTACGCTGTCGAGCATGTTAACATCTCCGTCGATGAGGAACGATATCGTCGATTGCGCTACGAACCCCAATTGGTCAGTCACAAAACTTGTAACACTTTCGCAGCGTCGAAGAAACTAAAGTCCGCACGAAACGCCGAGTACGTTTGAAGATGTTGTTTCCAATGGATTTTAAGAAGACAGGCAAAGATCAAGACTTTCAAGAAAACTTTCTTTAATGTACACGGTGTAACAAAGTTAGAATGAAAGAAAGGAAGAAATGGGATATCTGATGCTGCACGTGGGGTGTTTAAGTGCGACAAGAGGTATGAACGAGGGCTATTTAAATTAAATACAGAGGTATTAAAGTGCTATAGAGATATAAATGCAGGTCGTTGAGGAAGTAATACCCACCTTGAAATAACAACAGTACAAATCCATTTTAACGAGTTTTCTTTATTTCTAATTTTAATATATATAGCACGTTATTTTTCAATACAGTCACCAGCTCTATTTGAACACTTATCGTAACGTTATACGAGTTTTCCTTCGCCAATTTCGTCGCCAGTTCACGCAACCATCGTCTTACGCAGTCCTTTGAATCATCGTTCCTTGTGAAGCGTCATCGACGCTGAAAACTCTTTAAGTTTAGCGGAAGAATGGTAATCTGACTCGTTTAACTCTGTCAATTGCAATGAAGTCGCGGACACTTTCTCGAGCACCTGTGTAATGAGAGACGAGGCTCGAACGCTTACGTTTACAATTTGTCTTATCAATGATTCATACATAGCTTTATTATCGCAAACTGCCGCAATTCAGCGGTGAATTCCTTTTGGAGGAATGTTTCCAGCGTTCGAAAAGCGTAAGAGCGTCATCGGCGGGATTTTCAATTCTGTTGAGATATGTGTAATTTTCTGTGCTGGGTTAGTTTAAATGCGCAGTAAGAACACTCGTGTGTGAGATCAGTGTGTGGAAGTATGTGTGTCCGCGGCGTCTCGAAAACAAATGTATGAAAACAGTTCAGTCTTTCGAGGGGCATCTGTGACAGTCTCTGGTATACAAGAATGTGCTGAGACGCGTGCAAATGTGTATCGATAAATGTAACAGAGATCGTCCGTTAAATAAACGTATAATTATTTTAATATTAATTAAAAGTGTAAATTTTGTGTTCCTATAACTTTATTTCGGCTTCAAAGGTCCAAAATTCTCAACGAATTCGCATCGCTATTTTAACCGTGTGATATAACGACAACGTTAAATATTTAAACAGAACATTTGATATGAACTCGTGGCAATAAATATACGACCATTCGTATATTTCATACATTAGCTTCATAGCTAGGTGTCCTTCTATAAATACATTTCATCGTTTCATATACGTTTCTCAATCGTATCTCAATCAATCGTACATGTACTACAGACAAAATCAGTTTTATATGTATACATGTAGAATTAATCGAAGTTAAAGCTTCTTTTCAGACAAGACAGTTGTAAAATGCGATCTTTGCCATTTTCTACGCGATTCCGATCAACTGCAATTGTTTCGAAATCTCTCTTACGCGTCGTCTAGCGCGCTAATCCTTCTAACTTGTTAATAAAATTCAAGTCGCTTGGCCAAATTTCAAGGAAGTTATTCCGTTTTAAAGAGTGTGCCAATATTTTTGTTCGTGGCCGACCTTCGTCGTCGTGTCGCCGTGAACAGGCTACTCGCGGAGATCGATCAATGTCATTGCTGGCACTAGATAGGACATAATTCTTTCTTTACTCATAGCACGACGAAGATTCTTCCTGATCTTTCAACGGTGTGAAATTATTTGCATATGACCTTGCTTCTGAAGCTATGAAATTCGATTCTGCAGTTCTGGATCGGTGGAAATTTGTAAGACAAAAAAGTTCCTGTACAATTGACTTCGAGCGAGATTTTCACGATCAAATTCTTTTTTATCGCGTTTTTTTTTTTTTTTTTTGTTATTAATAATATCGTATTCTATTCATTGTGGGGATGATAGGTCTCGAGGGGAATGGGTCGCAGCAACTCAGCCGTTCCCCTGCAAGGAATTGTTAAAGTTTTAATTACCCTTAAACTGAATTTATTATTGAATATAATTTATACATCGTGTTTTTACGTGTATGTTCGCATTTAATAAAAAAGTACAGCGTTATTTGCGAAGCAACATAAAACCAGGATTACGGGATTAGCTCGTGAAATATCTCAGAATACAGGAATAGTGGAAGATGTCTTATGTGTAGAAGACAATGCGATTTTCGGAGGCTGTGTTAACGATTCGGTAATCAAGAATTAGTACTGTGACATTTGAAATGCGAGCTGACGGTTGTTTAAATAGACAGAAAGAGAAGCAGGGGAAAAAGAGGAAAGAAAGGACGATACGTGATATACTGTACGATACGGTAAAATGCTGGACATCTACGTTCAACGACAGACGCTATTTTCCCTATTGTGGTTCCAGGGAACGTCATAATAAATTGGAATGTTTCAAGATTTCAAGAGAGAAAGAGAGAGAGAGAGAGAGAGAGAGAGAGAGAGAGAGAGAGAACAATAATTTCGTTAGTTTATTAATTGAAAAGCTCGGAAATATACATTAGTGTATGTTTATTTCGTTCTTTGCGGATTATTGTACAATCGGACGAGTGACACAAACGGCATTTCCGTTGTTGCGTATAGGAGAACAGCAGCAGCGAAACTGCATACAATCACTGTAACGACAGTAGAGCTCTAAAAAGACACAATATGTTATTATTACATAGGATTCGTATTACTTTGAAATTGTTCGAATGAAACTATCTTATCATACTTACAAAATTGATGTAGAACAGAAAGACAGGATAATTGTATAATGAATATAACGAAAGGGTAATAATACAATTTGTGAGATAAGCACCATACGTTAATTTACTCAAAATAACGAAGATATCCAGCGATAAGATTTTGTTCACGATACCTGCGAACGTAACAAATATACTTGGCTATAGTTTACAAAACGTTCGATACTCTGCATTGCACAAAGTGTATTTTCACAGCAAGAAGAATCATACTACCGCGTTAATGAAAAATATAATGACTTGAAAAATATCCACTTACCACCGTGATTCGTGGTGCATACAACTACCACCCACGCAATACCCAAGGTCCAGGCTGTTCTGTTGAAGGTCATATACAGAATGGATACACCCAAGGATATGTCCCTGTTCATGAGTCCAAAGAGAATCGAACAGTTGCATAAAATTGCCAAGGTCCAACCGACGATTAAGCTTCTCTGAAAGATAAATTCAATCGCGTTATTGGAAGATGCACAGAAATATAGCTACAGCGAATAAACAGTATATATTACCCTCGATAAATGTAATTTGTAATTGCATTTCGTAAGAAGGTGGCATGTGGCCATTCCTATGAGATACGGCGGTATTCTGCACCACGGTCGTATATAAAAGTACGACAGCGTGTTATATTCTTCGTCTACTCTGAGAAAGTAAATATACGTATATTTAAATATTCCCAATTCTATAAACAACGTTAAACTTCTTGCATGCTTACGTAGGATGGTAGTTAAAAGTGTAGGCCGTGTAAAAGAGTGATCCTAAGGATGAAACTAGCGTAGCGACGCCTATGCCCACGGCGATATTGTAATGCCTGGAATAGTCGGTTTTATACATCGGGTAAAACTAGGCACTAAAGGATTCAATTACAAACTCACGTGATCGACACAGTTAGGAGAAAACTGCCAAATACGAAGAACTGCATATCGTTGGGCAGGTACCAACTCCAGGTGAGACACTGCAAACATTACTTTTCTCCGAAACGATTCTTTTCTACTAACGCGAACGATGTTTGCAATGAGTTATCTTAGAAGGTATACGTACTAGCTCATCCCACCTGTAGAAGTTGTTGATGTAAAGTATATTAGTCCACCAGTATTTGGAACACTTATCACTTGGATGCTCAACGGGTAGAAGCGCTGAGACATGATCATGCCAGGTGAAATTCAATATGGCGATTAATATAACGACGAAATATGCAGGTGTAAGCCTTCCAAGTTAATGTATTTATTTGATTATCATCGAAATCTCGTCGACGCAACTAATTACGTATTGGCACTATACTATACCTTATATATCGTTTGACGATCTTTTGAATAAAGTCGTTGATCCTTTTTCCTATAGACGGGATTCTCTGGTCTTTTCGTCGTTCTTTCAGAAACGTATATGACAAGAGAAAACCGCTCGAAAAGAAAAACGTATCCACCGAGAATGTGAAGTTGCGTATGATTTGCGAGAGTACAGTGTCGCTCATTGTATATACAAGCCATTTGTTACCTGTATAGATGGTTGGCTTCATTACAGTAATACATGGTAGATCAGAAATCGGATCGGAGTAGAAAAATTAAAATGTCGTTAAAATTGATTTCTTACTCAGAACATGAAATCCGTAGATGAATACGTGCCCCACAATAATCCATAAAATCGTCAAGGTTTTCAAGCCGTAGAATACGCGCAGATTACTTCCTCCCTTTTCCAGCTTAAATATTTCCTCTACATTGATGAGAAATGAGAAACACAGAATATGTTGGATCATACGATTCTGCCGCCTCGTTTTTGGAGATGGCGGTTCCTCCTCGTTGGTTTCGCGTTTCTCTTCGATTCCCTTGCTCAATCCTGTTGAAAGTTAGTCGTACGTTACATAAATTCTCATGAAATAATTGGAGGCGATAAAATTCATTAAGATTGGTGACGCGAGCACAGTTGAGTGTTAAGTAATAGTTAATACCAAGTGCCCAATGTACGTGTAGCTTACCTATCGCGTTGTTATTTTCGAACGTAAGCATTTCCCTTTCCTCGTTTAAACGCTTTCGATGGACGAAAATGTCGTACACTGTGGCCGTTGTCACGGCAATACACAACAATGACAAAATTCCTCTGTAATCAAAGTTTTCAAGTTTCTATTCGACATTTACTCAAACGCCGTTCGTGATACATGTCGATAGAGAATAAAAATTTCGACTGTCAATTAGGAGTTTGAAATTTACGTACATGACGGCGATCATTTTCGCAGAGAGTAGCCATTGATGATCATCCACCAAATCGGAGACCTCGATCAGCCTGAAGTGTATGTTAAAAAGTTTGCCAATGAAAAGAGTATCGTTACGGAATACTTTTTCAAGCATAGTGGCTACATCGCCTTTGTTACAGGTTGCCGGTAAGCAAAGTCCAAGCGTAATCAAATCCTAAAATAGGCGCAGTTTCTCAAATTTCTGATCGTCCGTTGTGACCGTAAAAATTCGCACGTAAATTTCATGAAATACTTGAATATTTAACGACATTACATATTAATAGTATTTGAATGGGGCAAATTCTTAATTGGCTGTATAAACGGGCCACATGCTGATTGTAATTCGCATTGCGACTCGAACGATTAGATTCAACATCAAATACATTCAACAAATTCTAAAATATCCATCTGTGCTTACTTCGTCTTCTATTTCTACGTGAAGTTGCACAGTGCTATTGTGCCGCGCACGTGCAAGAAAATAACGAAACTCAAAAGGTGAATATTCTTCATTCGGGTCCCGGTATATCGAATTGTTCTTTCGTACTTTCTCCGATAGAAATACCGTGCGATTTTGAGAGAAAATCTTGCAACCTTGTTGGTCTCCTAACCAATGATTGTTCCCGATGACAAATCCTCCGGATGACTGGCCACTGTTTTCCAACGCTTAAAAAACACATGATATCTCATTGGAAACAGCTCGTGATGCAATTAACGATAAGGATCTGAAGCGGTGGGAAAATTAAGCACGCCGTTTGAAGTGAACAGCATCAGCTGATGGGGAAATCTATGACGACGACGATCGCATCTTTTTCACGCTCCGTACGAAGGAACTAGTTTCCTGTGCAACGCACGAAGAAAGTCTCGAGGTCGGCGCTTGGCTCGATGAAAAATTACGAATCTTACAGAATCGCGACGTAACGTGATAATACCGTGACCAGGAGAATCCTCGCGGTTGCACAGAAGTTGTTTCCATTGTTTTCGAGTCGAATTTTCCGCGGTATAAACGTATTCCGCGTGCGAGCGTCGGAAACGACATGTCACGAACCACAATCGCAAACACGGTGTACAGCTTTTCGAATCGCGATCGGTTATACGTATTTCGTTTGGTTTGCATCCTTCTTCCCTTTCGCTGTGATCGACTGGCAGTGTAGCTTCGCTGGACAGAATTCCGCTATATATATCTTAAAAGTTCTATTAACCTCTCAGAGCCCAAATTATCTGGTTATCCACCGCATTTCGAAATTCATTTATCTCCGTGCGACATCTGCTGGAATTTAGAAGGTCGGCGTTCTCCAAAACCGCGTACACTGGAAATGTCTTCCTCATGATCATCTGGTCTAGCGTGGTCGCTTGGATTGACACGTAAAAGCTTGTTAAAAATAAAACGTATGTCCACGAAATTCTTCCGCACTTCATACTTTCAAATGAAATGTACACTTGGATTATTAAAATTGATTTTGTCTTATTTTGTCCTCTTTGTTGAAAATGATTTGTCAGGTTGCCGCTCTTTCGGTACTCTATGTTCGATCGAAAATGCGGCTGTGTTGCGCGAAACTCGAATGGTGAATGGACCCGGAGAGAAGTATCGATAAGACCGCAGCGCGACAATACCGTATTCTGTACAGGAGACACCATTTATGACGTAAAAGATCGCAATTACTTTATTAGATCGCATTAATCGCATTAATTTCTTCAACTACGCAATCCGGTATTAATTATTTGAAATGCTTGTCTCTGGCGTTCGTTTCTTCTTACCTTGTGTCTTAATTTTCATTTTTGGTTAAACCATTGCTGCTATTAAGATGCGAGTGAAAGTAAATGTATCGCTTTAAAATGCTGATTTCTTTTACGCAGCCGCTTTTTAACTGAAAACTGTAAGTCTATTACTTTATCTTTCGCCTTCTATTCATTTGTGCCGCGGTCAAGAATAGTCAAGATTAGTTTTCCTTCTCATATACTGTCCTTGTATATATGACGTTGTATGCAAGAAAAAAAATAAGAAAAAAAAAATAAGAAAAAAAATAAGAAAAAGTAGAAGAAAAGGTAAAAAATTGTAATTATAATAAATCCAAGAAATTAACGATCAGCGTGCATTTTTTGATCCGAGCTGCAAAATTATATTACAAAATTATTTCAATCCCGATCGCCTGACAAATCATTTTCAAGCAAACAGTATTTTCAAAACTGCGAATCACGATAACTTAGTGACAACTAAAAATAAATTTGCGAAATGGCACAAATATAGCACAAATATAGCAAAATATAGCTCAGTGATAACCGAAATCGGCATGGAATGTTTCGCGAATTTACGTCGGCGGTAGCACAATGTATTAAGACAATCCTGCGTTCAATTGAAAAATTTAATTAAAAAAATTAATTAACTGACAAGGAAGAGGATACGTGAGCGATTGTAAGACATAAATTCACTCGTTTCCAGCTTATGTCACATTACCGATCGAAAATAGTTGACCTTCGCGAATTGTTTTGTGTAAAAACTTTCACTGCTGTTCGCGGTCGCGCGTTTAACGCTCTTTCGCCAGGATTTTACGCTCGCTCGTTGCGCCCAATTAACATTCCACTTTCATACACGTGCCTGGGTAAAGTCTCGGCCGGCTTGTTATTTCATCGACTTTTGCCGTCACGTAATTTGCGCGTAACAGATAAAAATCTTTTCCTTGATCGATACACTCTTTCGACTTCGATATACTTTTTAGATGCGTATTCGTCGAGCTGGTTTTTCAAACGGGAAAAAAAAAAAAAAAAAAAAAAAAAAAAAATTAACCACGCATGCGTTTTATTTGATCGACAAGGCTGTGCTGTTTTCTAATTGGCAAGGATGCTTTTAGGGTCGTTCAAATTCCTCGTCGTCTTCTGCATTTTCGACGAACATCCACACAGCCTGTTTAAAATCTTGTCGCCTCGATACTCTGCTCGATCTTTCGTCTTTCCTCCTTTCTTTTGCACCTTTGCACCTTGTCGATGAGACGTTAAGATGACACACCGAAGTGCAAATGTTTATAAAATACACGCGGCACACCTTCGTCCACGATTTGTCGAATCAAAATTTTCGCCTGTTCATTCTTCGAAAGAAAGTAACGATCGTTCCGTTCGAGACAATCAAAACGTGAGAATCTTCGTAAGCAATTTTATGACGTCAGCTGTCGACGACGAGAACCTATAAACAATGGTGACAACGTTTTTAATCATTTTCCATGTCCATTGTGTTCTCGATACCCGAGCGTGTCGTAAACGCGGTTACTTCCGAAAGGTAATTTAACTAATCGAAACGTGGCCGCTATTATGGCAGCGCACGAAAGTAACGAAAATTTCAAAGTTTCTAGTCGATATTTCATCGGACGCAAGAATTGGAACTTTGCGTAACGAGCTTGGAATTTACGTACGTAATGCACATCGTCTTCGCCGCGAGAAGCCATTGTTGGTCATCCGCCAAATCGGAGACTCGGATCAGCCTCGAGTCTGTATAAAAAAGTTTTCCGCTGAAACTAGTTTCATTACGAAATACACCATCCATCACAGCGACGAATAGTCCAGTCGAATAGTCCAATAATCTCCATAGTCATCAAATCCTGAAAAAAAAACGCGATGTCTCAGACCTCTGAGAGTCCGTCACGACCGCAAAAATATAAATCGTAGGTAAATTTCATGGGTTATTTCAATGGGGTACATCGTTCATTGACTGTATAAATCATATTGATGATTACATATTGATCGCAAGTAGCATCGCCACTCGAATCATGGATGATATAGATTCCAGATGTAAACACTGAAATATCCATGTACTTTCTTCGTTTGCTGATCATTGCACGCCGCTATTGCACCGCGTACGTCCAATAAAGAGACGAAAATCAAAAGGCGGATGTTCCTCGTTCGGGTTTCGCTATAGCGAATTGTTCTTTCGTACTTTCTTCGACAGAAATGGCGTGCGATTTTCAGGCGTGCTGTTTCGCCGGTTAATTCGATGAAAAATTATGCGTGTGATACAATCACGACGTAACGCGACGTAATCTCGACCAGGAAAACTGGTTGCACAAGAATTGTTTTTATATTTTTCAAGTTTAATCGAGTGTATAATTGGAATCGTAATCGATTATGCGTATTTCAGTTGGTTTGCTTTCTTCTTCTTCCTTTAGTCGCAATCGACTGGCAGTAGCCTCGTCGAACGAAGTTTCTCAAGGTATCTTAGAATTTCTATTTATCTCTTAGGCCCCAAAGTATCGGCTTACTCGCGGCATTACGAAATTCAACTATCTCCGTTAGACATCAGTTGGAATTTAAAAGACCGATGTTTCCAAAATGCTATGTTGCTAGATGAACGAAAGATGTACTTTCGCGTCTGAAGCGCATCTTATGGAAAACGTCGATCGTTGGTGAATTTTAATTTTCCTCTAAATATTTACTGGTGTTTGCGGTCTCTGTAGAAAGTTTCGAATTCCTATGTCGATCTCGGTTATTTGAACGGGCAATATCGTAGTCACGCAAAATGTCAGTCATAGCGGAGCTATTGCGAACAACTTGCGATAATCATTAGCCAAACAGGTTTTCGTTTTTCATGCATGTAACTAAAAAACAAGATCTTTCGCCTTTCTTCGTTCGAAGCAGATATTCATTATATTCGGTGAAGTATTTGCCTGCGGATAAAAATAAGAATACCTGGAAATACCCACTTCGTTCAAGTGGTGGAATAAAACTGAACGTGCATATAAAATCACTTGAAGCTACAAAATCTTTATCTTTATAAATGAGAAATTACTGTTTTATATAAAAAGAAATTATGAATTTATGTTTGTTCCGGATACAGCTACTATAGGTAACATATAAGAGAAATATATATTATGTAACATGTAAGTTGTTCAAGATACCCAGACAGAGATATAAAACTGCAAATAAAAAGTATAAATTAAATTGCATTTGGTATGGTGGTTTGTTATTTCATGAACAACAATCATAGACAAATATATAACTATATAATATAATATAATATAATATAATATAATATAATATAATATAATACAATATAATACAATATAATACAATATAATACAATATAATACAATATAATACAATATAATACAATATAATACAATATAATACAATATAATACAATATAATACAATATAATACAATACAATATAATGTAATATAGTATAATATAGTATAATATAGTATAACACAATATAACACAATATAACACAATACAGTACAATACAGTACAATACAATACAATCTAATACAATCTAATACAATATAATACAACACAATATAATATAATACAATAGAATATAATACAATACAATGCAATACAATACAATATAATACAATACAATACAATATAATATAATACAATATAATACAATATAATACAATATAATACAATACAATATAATATAATATAATATAATATAATGCAATACAATACAATACAATACAATACAATATAATATAATATAATACAATACAATATGATATAATATAATATAATATATAACTAATAGGCATTCTCTTTAACATTCCATGCATCGTATCCAGTTTCCCTTCTATGTGAAATATACGTGGATTTTTACACGAATTACCTCTGCATTAAACAATTATGCTATTTATCACAATTGATGGAATAATTGAAACAACGGTAGTAACTAAAATTGTATTTTACAATCTAACGATTGCAAGAAATATACACGCAAACTACGAGACATTCCATCTTTTCCTATATGTAGGTAGATGTTCCATTTTACCTCACGTCTAAGGCTGGCGTCACATGAGCGTTGAAATGACAGACGTTACGAGGGACGTTGCAACGCTCATCTAGGCGCAGACGAGTGTTCGTTCGGTTTATGCTCCGTACGAGATACTTTATAATAAACGTTTAATGGTTACACCTCGGCGCGAGATGAGGCAGCAGCTAAAACGTATCTACCGTTATAAATTTTCTGAATAGAAGTTTAGAAAATGGTGGAGACGCCAATGCAGTATCGGAGCCTTGACACTGTTCAAGTTTCTCAGAAATATTTTCCAACTCCGTGAAAAAAATGACATGTTGACTAATTTATAGTTGATTATAAATTGTTATGAGTCGTGAGGATCATGAGGTCATCGGATTCCTTCAGGCGACAGCAGCTCATTCATAAAACTTCAGTAAATTATTCGAGCGGTTGGAATAGAACAGGACGGACAATTAAAAAACAACAAAGTGTGCTTTATGCTTAATGTTTTTTTAATGTTCATAATTTTTTATAGCTCACAGTTGCTGCCATGCTAACATCACATCCAAATTACAAAATCATAAAAGGTTTTTTCAGTGCTTATATAAGTGCTTATGTAAAGAAGCAATAGCTTAGCTTTATCCATAAGTTTCGGCAGATATGCGATGACACATGATCAAATTAGGTATCATGTATGGTAACGGAAGTGATATGTAACTGTAAAAACGGATCTTGAAGGAACGCTCGTACTGATGAACATTACAGCGACGCGGATAAGTACCAAATAAGTCGACAGGTTCTCAGTGCGTTTGAGTTTAATGCACGCTACCTAATCACGATCTTCGATTCACTTATATTTTTATACATTTCACGTATCTTTATTTAACAGTTATATGGAACATTTACCGTAGATGATTACACGTTTGTTATAATAATCACCATCGTGAAAAATCGTTTACACCGAACGCGAAAGAGTTTAGCAACGATTGCATCGTTTCGCTTTTCTCTGTGTACCATTGTACAATCGCAGGAGTGACGTAAACGGCATTTCGGTTGTTGCGTATAACAGAACAGAAGCAGTGAAACAACAAACAGTCATTGCAAGGAATAGAGTGACCTGAGAAAGAAAAAAAAGGAAACGTTACTTCATCGTACTGATATTGCATCAGAATTGCCCGAACGAAATCGTTTCATTATACTTACAAAGATGACGATCTGAAAGTAGAAAGGATAATACATTAAAGAGAAAGTCGACAGTATCAAAACAGGGTTCAGGAGATAAGCGGTATACGATAATTTACTGAAAGGGACGAAAATATCCAGCGATAAGATTTTGTTCACGATACCTGCAAAACATAACACATACAGTGGGCTGCAGTTGATGAAACGTTAAATGCTTCGCATCGCAAAAAGACTATTTTCACAACAGAAAGAATGACACTACTGCATTAATGAGTGACACGAGAAGAAAAACTTACCGCCATGATTCGTGGTGCATGCAACTACCAGCCAGGCAATACCCAGTGCCCAGCCTGTTCTGCTCAGGGCCAAATAAATAAGAGCTAGGTTTAAGGACATGTTTTGGCTCACGGGGGTGAATAGAATCGAGCAATTACACACAATTGCCAAGGTCCAACCAACGACTAAGCTTTTCTGAAAGATAGGTTTAATTATTGATAGATGCACAGAAATGTAGATGTAACGACCGTACTGATAGAAATAATATATATTACTTTTGATAAATGTAATTTGTAATTGTATTTTGCAAGAAGATGACATGTGGCCATTCCTATGAGATATGGGGACATTCTACACCACGGTCGCATGTAAAGGTATGTCACCGTCTTATATTGTGCGTCCAAACTGAGGAAGTGAAATGTCTATATTTACATATTCCCAATGGTACAAACGGTATCAAACATTTTATATACTTACGTCGACTCGTAATTAAGAGTGTACCCCGTGTAAGCGAGTGATCCTATCGATGAAACTAGCGTAACGATGCCTATACCCACGGCGATATTATAATGCCTGAAACAGTCGATTTTAGAGCCCGGGTAAGGTCGCCAACGAATCATTACAAAACCAAATTTCAAACTCACGTGATCGATAATATTAGGAGAAAACAGCCAAATACGAAAAACTGCATATCATTGGGCAGGTACCAACTCCAGGTGAGACACTGCAAACATTACTTTTCTCCGAATTGATTCTTTTCTAGTAACGCGAACGATGTTTGCAATGAGTAATCTGAGGAAGTGTACGTACTAGGTCATCATACTCGTACAAGTTGTTGATGTAAAGTATATTAGTCCACCAATATTTCGAGCACTTGACACTTGGATGCTCATAGGGAAGAAGCGCTGAGACATGATCATGCCAGGTGAAAATCAATATGGCGATTAATATTACGACGAAATATGGAGGTGTAAGCCTTCGAAAGTAATGCATTTATTTCATTATCATCGTAATCGCATGGCGCATAAATTAAAACATAAAGACATATTAAAATCGTCTATACCTAATATATCGCTTCACGATTATTTGAATGAACATAGTCGCCCTTTCTGTTATAGACGGTACTCTCTCCATTTTTTGTTGTTCCCTCAGAAAAATATATGACAACAGGAAACCACTCATAAAGAAAAACGTGTCCACCGAGAACGTCGCATTACTTATGATTTGAGAGGGTACATCGGTGCCCATCATGTAGAAATGCGATTTGTTCGCTGCACGCATGATTAGTGATGTTAAAGAAATCATGCTGTATGAGAAATCGGAATGGTCTAGTAAAATTAAAACGCGATTGAAGTTCATTTCTTACCCACAATATGAAATCCGTACACGATCACGTGTAGCATTATAATCCATATAATTCCTAACGCTCTCATGCCGTAGAATATACGCAAAGCCTTTACACCCTGTTGTACTTGAAATATTTGCCGCACATTTCGAAGGAGTGAAAAACAGAGGAGATATTTGTTCATGCGCTTTTCCTGCCGCTGCTGTAAGAATGCAAGTCCGTCCTCATCGGTTTTGCATTTCTCTTCTGTTCCGTTTTCCAATTCTATTCAAAGTTAACCGTACGTTACATAGATTCCCATGAAATAAACTCGAGGCGATAAAAATCATTAACATCGGTTGCGCGAGCGTGTTAATTAATACCGAATACCAAATATCAATGTATGTATCGCATACCCTCCGTATTTTCATTTTGAAGCGTAACGATTTCATTTTTCCTGTTTGTACGGTTTCGATGGACGAAAATATCGTATGCCGTGGCAACTGTCACGGTAGTACACAACAATAACAAAATTCCTCTGTAATCAAAGTTTTAAGGTTTCTAGACGACATTTAGTCGGACGCCGTTTGTCATACATATATTTATGTCGATCGGGAATATAAATTCGGACTGTCAATCAGGAGCTTGAAATTTACGTACATGATGGACATCATCTTTGCAGAGAGGAGCCATTGATAATCATTTACCAAGTCGGCGACTTCGATGAGTCTGAAGTGTATTGCAAAAAGTTTTCCAATGAGAAGAGTTTCATTATGTAACACTTTATCTAGCATTGTAACTACATCGCGTTTGGCGCAGGATGCCGGTAAGCAAAGCCCAAGCGTTATCAAATCCTTAAAAAAACGTTCGTCACAGTCTTACAAACCCGTAATGTAAATCTGATTCGTGATACTAATCAGGTACATAAAATATATACGTGCTTACTTCGTCCGCAAATTCTTGGTGATATTGCATAGTGCTACTATGCCGCATGCGTCCAATGAAGTAACGGAACTCAAAAGGTGGATGCTCCTCGTTCGGATTTCGATATATCGTATTGTTCCTTGTTGTTTCCTTCGATACGGACAGGGTGAGATTTTGAGAGAGGATACTGCAACCTATACGATCTCCTAACCAATAATTGTGCCCGCTGATGAATCCTCCGGGTGGCACGCCACTGGTGTCCAACGCTTAAAGAATATATGATACTGCATTGAAAACAGCTCCTGATACAATTGACGATAAGTTTTTGAAGCGGTGAGAAAATTGAATGCAGAATTTGGCGTTTCGTGTTTAAAGCCAGAAGATGCAGTTGGTTGAGAAATAGGGAACGACTACGACTATGTTCGACGCATCTCCGCACTTCAAACGGAGAAACTAATTTCTTGCGTAAGGTGCGAAGGAATTCTCGGGGTCGAGGTTTGACCCGTTGTAAAATTATGCAGTTGGTACAACCGCGACATAATCGCGTCTAGAAGAATTCTGACGGTTACATACGAGTTGTTTTTATTGTTATTGATTTTCCACTGTTTAAACAAGTACCATACACCAAAGACGAATGCAACATGCCGCGAGACACAGCCGCAAGCACAGTGTATAGTTATTTGAATTTTATATCCGTTTATGGTTGTACGTTGGCATGTAGCGGTTATACGATAATGCGTTATATATTTCGTNGTGATTTGTTTTATTGTTGTTTTTGTACGGAATCGACTGGCAGTAGAAATTCTTCACAATATCTTAAAAGTACTGTTTACCTCTTAGACCCCAAAGTATCTGGTTATCCACGGCATTGCGAAATTCATCAATCTCCGTGCGACATCTGCTTAAATTTAGAAGATCGACGTTTTCCAAAACCGCGTACGCTGGAAGTACCTGTCTCATGATCACTGGGTCTAGCCTGGTCGCTTGGGTCGACAAGTAAATCGTTGTTAATGATAAAAGGGATAACCATATCCGCGATGAAATTTTTCCATATTCCATGTTCTGTAATAAAATTTACACTTTTTCCTCTGTAAGAATGTCTGCTCTCTCCGAATACTCAGAAATTGAAGAGATTCTTTACTCCACGTCTGGTGCAGAAGATGGTATCGTAAAAAAGAGCTTCAGCGAGACTATTCTCGGAAGGCTGAACTGTTCTTACCCCAAGTCTAGTGCAGAAGTTGATGATTTGAAGTCACGAACAAAACTGAACTAACCGTTTCTAATGCCGATACTAACTCTACGATCGATGTTTCCGATTATACGAGTCTGACGATGTCGTGTTGGACTTTACTTGGCGTCTAATAAAATCCGAAAGCACTTCCGCGACATGCGCACGCTGATTGGTTTCACATCGTTCGCAAGCTAATGCCCAATTAGCATTTTGCGCGTAAATCGTCACGCAGTGCCCTTCCTCGGTGTTCTTAGTCGGATCGAACCGTTATACTCCGCCAAATTGCAAAATTACAAGATTAGGAAAAACTCGTCTGCATGACGCACTTCGCTATTGAAACCACGATATGTAAAGAAATTTGAAAACACTGCTACGAATGTTCAATGAAATGGTTTTGGGTGTTACAGTCTCGTTCTCTGAAAGTTTTGTTTCTTCGAACGACACAAGATATTTTCGCCCGTTATGTATTCGTCGAATATTGCCTAATGCACCGTCACATTCTTTCACGAGTGAACTTTCAGGAATTGAAAGTGAAATTGTAACGATCTAGTACCGCACGATTACATAGGTGATGCAGTCGGTGGACCAGACGGTAGTTGAATCTTTTAAGAAACGTTACGGGAAAAATTTATTACGTCGTGTATTATTATCTATTAATTGGCGACTATAATGACATGGGAGTTTTACGATTTCGTAAAGGATTTAGTTTAAAAGATTGTACTCCTTTGTTGTGCGAAACATGAAATATCGCACCACACTTACCACACTTAAGCGCGCTTGGAAAACGTCATCTAAACATATCGCCTGTTGTTTGTATTGTTCTCGAATCAATTATCTGAAAAACAGCTTATCGCAACTTGTTTATCTCCCAATTAGTTGGGATAATTAGCGTTCTAAATCTACTGTATTCCAAATAGTTATTCGTGGCATTTATTTCCTTTCACTCCATATCATTTCTTATCTGTTTTTTTTTTAAGTGAAGAGAACCTTCATAGTCGTCTCGCGCCTCCCGTGGCGAAGACGCCTTGTAGTGCCGGATTCTACCGGCTAAAACTTGACCGATCCTAACGCGTGCGGAGGAGGCCCTGGAACCGCGGAAGCATACATATCATTTCTTATCTTATCGACGCTTGACCCCACGCCGCGTCAAATAGAACGTGCTCGCCGGCTACGAATGATACTATATTTCGACAAATAGTACACAGCGTTTGTACTTTTCGTGCTTAGATTTGGTTGAAATTCTTGTTATTTATAATTGTCATGAAGTGTAGGACGTAAAGGATGCCAAAGGACTACTCGGTGTATTAATTTAACAGTGCGTTTATTAATGTTACAAGCGCGTGTTTCCTGGTTTGTACTTGGACTGTTACCCCGAACTCGCTGTGGACTCAACTCACTCGCAACTACTGAACTCCTCGCATCTGCACTCTCGACTAACAACCGACTGTTGACTGAGGTACCGAAGGCATATCGATGGGTCATTGGGTCTATTGAAGTTTCCAAACCCTTTCAGCCTGTCGGCACTTACGCTCGATCGCAACGCTATATTTATTTCGTCGGTCTTTCTTAAACAATCTTTCCACGATACTACGATAAAGACAACAGAAGCCGCTGGACAGAGAATCGTTGCGCCAGGGCCGCGAAACGCGTCGAGTTCGTCGTTAGCTGTAGTTTTAGCAAAATGATGGTTCCTTAGGATTATTGCGGTTCCCAGGACGTAACGACGGTCTTGTGCCGCCGCGGTTATTATCAAGTGTCTCCGATTTCCGTTTTTAGTGACAGCTAACTACTAATTCTGTGTCGATGATTTTTGGATATGTTGTAGAAATTGATATTTTGAATCATTTTTCCGTATACATATAAGGAGTGGATGTTTAATTTCCGAGACATTCGCGAAAAACTGTCGGTTTCATTACAGTCAATTCTGCCCGTAGTTGCGCATTTGTGCCAGCGCTGTGTCACGTAAAATTTGTCGCGTGTTTATAAAAAATGAGAAGAACGGAGAACCAATCTTCTTGTTCCTCTTTTATTATATTTTATTCAATACTTTAGGACGATACAATGATAACTTGAGCTCTGCTGGTGGAATCAAGACTGACTTCCGGCCACCGTGTTAGTACAGAAGAAACCTCGTTATGGGTGTGTCTAGAGTACGAGGAAAGCGGATTCGTAGATGGAACTTTTCATTAGGAACCGAGGGGGTAACGATTCCAGATACTAATTGGTTAGGGAATAAAACGTTAGTGGATGAAGCCTCCTACCAAACGTCGATCGTGGGTGGTATTGTCCATGGGAAAAAAAACCTGCTTTCTCCGTGCCTTCTGGAAACGAACAATAAGTCCAAGGAATGTTTTAAGGACCACTTATAGGCCCAAAGGCACTTACGGGACTTGAAAGTCCTAATTGAAAATAGTAAGATTTATAGTGCCTCCTTAGGTTCATTGTTCATCCGAGTAAGGATAGGTCGGCATCTAGTGACTATTCTTAACGGCTGTGGTGCACGGTTTACGTCACGCGACGTAATAATTTGGATGTTGCTTGTGGCCTGTCGGAGTGGCTTATCATTTGTCTACAAAGGTTCTTCCGAAGGTGTCACATCAGCCTTTCTTCCTTGCAGCAAATAATCTTTGCTATTTAATCACTCTCCAGTCCGGCGTTTCGAATATTCTATATGCATTGCAAGCCTGAGTAATGGATTAGGTTTCCATCATTCTTTGCTTACCTTATGGTCTTGTGGTGACCGGTTAGGCCGTGATCGTGCAAAGATCAATAAGTGGTAAAATTTGAATTTGTGGCATTTCTACTCAAATTAGGCATTATGCACGTCGAACGAGAGTGATATATAATCGTATTAAAAAATCTGTGGCGAAGTTTTCTATCGTCAATGCAATCCTAGTATGCGACAGCACGATTTACTTTTTGTACGTGAACTGGAATCATTGCCCACGCGTTTTCATTACTATCAACTTGTTTCGTTTATTTTCGTGAACTATTATACAATCGCAGGAGCGATATAAACGGCATTTCGGTTGTTGCGAATAACAAAATAGAAGCGCCGTAACTGCAAACAACCACTGTAACGAAGAGAGTGCCCTGAAAAACAGAAACGTTATTACGTAGCACTAATATTACGTCGACGTTGTCCGAACGAAATAGTTTCATGTTACTTACAAAGGACACGATATCAACGTAGAAAGGATAATATTTTAAAGAGAAAGCCGAAAGTATGAAAATAAGGTTCACGAGATAAGTACCATACGTAAATTTATCCAAAACAGCGAAAATATTTAGGGATAAGATTTTCTTCACGATACCTGTAAACGTAACAAATATACTTGGTTGTAGTTTACAAATATTTGCATTGCACAAAATGTATTTTCACTGTAAGAAGAACGATATTACATTATGCATAAGAACGATAATGCATTAACGAGAAACTTGAAAAGTATCGGACTTACCGCCATGATTCGTGGTGCATACAACTACCAGCCAGGTAATACCCAAGGCCCAGCCTGTTCTACTGAAGGTCACATAAAAAACAGACAGACTTAAGGATAAGTTCCTGTTCACGAGTCCAAAGAGAATCGAACAGTTACATAAAATTGCCAAGGTCCAACCAACGAATAAGCTTTTCTGAAAGATAAATTTCAGAAATATTATTGGAAGATGCACAGAAGTATAGCTATAACTAAATAAACAGTATATATTACTCTCGATAAATGTAATTTGTAATTGCATTTCGTAAGAAAGTGACACGTGGCCATTCCTATGAGATATGGCGGTATTCTACACCACGGTCGTATATAAATTTCTGACAGCGTTCTATATTGGTCGTCCATTCTGAGGAAGTAAATATACGTATATTTACATATTCCCAATGCTATAAATAGTATTAAACAGTTTTTGCGCTTACGTAGGCTGGTAATTAAGAATGTACCCCGAGTAAGCGAGAGAACATGTCGATAAAATTAGTGTAACAACTCCTATACCCACGGCGATATAGTAATGCCTGAAACAGTAGATTTTAGAGCCCGGATGGAATTAGGCAATTAACGACTACAAAACCAAATTTCAAACTCACGTGATCGATAATATTAGGA
Organism: Bombus confusus; assembly: GCA_014737475.1. Classification (NCBI taxonomy): domain Eukaryota; kingdom Metazoa; phylum Arthropoda; class Insecta; order Hymenoptera; family Apidae; genus Bombus; species Bombus confusus. The sequence goes on along the minus strand of JACXIV010000040.1, from coordinate 2,499,850 downwards.
GAAAACAGCCAAATACGAAAAACTGCATATCATTGGGAAGGAACCAACTCCAGGTGAGACACTGCAAACATTACTTTTCTCCGAAACGATTCTTTTCTACTAATGCGAACGATGTTTGCAATGAGTAATCTGAGGAAGTGTACGTACTAGGTCATCATACTCGTACAAGTTGTTGATGTAAAGTATATTAGTCCACCAATATTTCGAGCACTTGTCACTTGGATGCTCATAGGGAAGAATCGCTGAGACATGATCATGCCAGGTGAAAATCAATATGGCGATTAATATTACGACGAAATATGTAGGTGTAAGCCTTCGAAAGTAATGTATTTGTTTCATTATCATCGTATTCGCATGGCGCATAAGTTAAAACATAAAGACATATTAAAATCGTCTATACCTAATATATCGCTTCACGATTATTCGAATGAACATAGTCGCCCTTTCTGATATAGACGGTACTCTCTCCTGTGTTTGATGCTCCCTCAGAAAAATATATGACGACAGAAAACCACTCATAAAGAAAAACGTGTCCACCGCGAACGTCGCATTATCCAGGATTAGCAAGGATACGTCGTTGCCCATCATGTAGAAATGCGATTTGTTAGCTGCACACATGATTGGTGTCGTTACAAAAATCGTGCTGTATCGGAAGTTGGAATGGTTTAGTGAAATTAAAACGCGATTGAAGTTCATTTCTTACCCACAACATAAAATCCGTATATGACCATATGAATCACAATAATCCATACCATTCCTATCACTTTCATACCGTGGAAGATACACAACGCCTCTGCACCCTGTTTTGCTTTAAATATTTGCCGGAAATTTCGAAGGAGTGAAAAGCAGAGAAGATATTGGTTCGTGTATTTTTGTTGCCACGGCTCTGAGAGTGCCGGCTCATCGTGATCGGTTTTGCATTTCTCTTTTATTCCGTCCTCCAATTCTGTTCAAAGTTAACCACACGTTACATGCATTACCATGACATAAACTCGAGGCGATAAAATTCAGTAACATCGGTTGCTCGAGCGTGTTAATGAATACCGAATACCAAACATCAACGTATGTATCGCTTACCCTCCGTATTTCCATTTCCAAGCGCAACGATTTCATTTTCGCTATTTACACCTTTGCGGCGGACAAAAATATCGTATACTGTGGCCACTGTCACGGTAGTACACAACAATAACAAAACTCCTCTGTAACCAAAGTTTTAATGTTTCAAGTCGACATTTAATCGAATGCCGATCGTGATACATGCATTTACGTCGATAGGGAATAAAAATTCGGACTGTCAATCAGGAGCTTGAAATTTACGTACACGATGGAGATCATCTTGGGAGAGAGGAGCCATTGATAATCATTTACCAAGTCGGCGACTTCGATGAGTCTGAAGTGTATTGCAAAAAGTTTTCCAATGAGAAGAGTTTCATTATGTAACACTTTATCTAGCATTGTAACTACATCGCGTTTGGTACAGGATGCCGGTAAGCAAAGCCCAAGCGTTATCAAATCCTTAAAAAAACGTTTGTCACGATCTTACAACCCGTAATGTAAATCTGATTCGTCATACTAATCAGGTACATAAAATATATACGTGCTCACTTCGTCCGGTAATTCTTGGTGATATTGCATAGTGCTACTATGCCGCATGCGTCCAATGAAGTAACGGAACTCAAAAGGTGGATGCTCCTCGTTCGGATTTCGATATATCGAATTGTTCCTTGTTTTTTCCTTCGATACGGGCAGGGTGAGATTTTGAGAGAGGATAGTGCAACCTATACGATCTCCTAACCAATAATTGTGCCCGCTGATGAATCCTCCGGGTGGCACGCCACTGGTGTCCAATGCTTAAAGAATATATGATACTGCATTGAAATAGCTCCTGATACTATTGACGATAAGAATTTTAAGCGGTGAGAAAGTTGAATGTGGAATCTGGAGATTCGTGTTTAGAGGCTGAAGATGCAGTTGGTTGTGAAAAAGGGAACGACTAGGAGTATGATCGACGCATTTCCGCACTTTAAACGATGGAACTAGGTTCTTGTGCAAGACGCGAAGAAAGTCTCGGGGTCGTGGTGTGACTGGGTGGAAAATTATGCAGTTTATAGAATCGCGACATAATCATGAACAAGAATTCTAACAGTTATATACGTGTTGTTTTTGTTGCTATTTGGATGAATGTTCTACGGAATAAACTTGTTCCATATACTATTAACCGTGTGTCACGAAACACAACAGCAATAACAGTGTGTAATTATTCAAATTGTATATCCGTATACGCTTATACATATTTCGTTTGGTTCGCTTCCTTTTTTCCCTTGTTGGCAAGGGACTGACATTGGATTCGTCGAACGGCATACGTTAAAATGTTTAACATTTACCTCTTAGACCCCATAGTATCTGGTTATCAACCGCATTACGAAATTCATCGATCTCCGTCCGGCATCTGCTGGAATTTAGAAGATCGACGTTTTCCAAAATCGCGTACGCTGGAAGAACCTGCCTCACTGTTACTGAATCTAGCGTGGTCGCCTGGATCGACACGTAAACCGTTGTTAATGATAAAACAGATAACCATATCCGCGACGAAATATTTCCATATTCCATGCTCTGAAATAAAATTAAGACACCGGTAATTGAAAAGAATTAACAAGCACACAAATCGCTATTATTCTCTCTTATACGATGAAGTACGTTGACGCACTCACGATAGTATGGTCGATGGAGAGTATGGCTAGTAATATGACTGGAAGGTTCAACGCAGCTATTGGGTACCAACGTTTCCTGGGAAGATCGAGGCAAGACTAGCCGTATCCAGCAAACACCGCGCAATTTATGACGCACGACGTCAACAATTATTTCTATTATTTTATTCTCTCGATTTCTGCCGAGTTGCGAAATCATTGGTGTTAAAATTATTGCTGTATCGCGTCCGTGATCGGTACGTGGCTTATAAATACCATCAATTATTAACATACCGATACACTTTTGAACTAAAAGATAAATGCACAAGATGTCATTGAATGAATGAAAAAAGCTTTAATTGCCTCCTTTTTTATTATGAACGGTCATTCATCTTTGGCGAATTCTAATTTTCCTCTATATATTCATTTTTTTTCTCGATTTTTATAAAACGTTCATTTTTATAATTGTTCTGATCGTGTAATGGATGTACCTGTCGAACGTTGGCAAAATGGGTTTCGATTTCGGCGAATGTACAATGACTTTATTGAATTAATCTTATCAATTCCCGTGTATAATACATGTGGAGGTTTTATGGAACACTTTTTCTGGCGGCATTGGTATCTACTCGCTGGAGGAAAGATTTTGAATCGGGCGATAATACGTGACACATCGGTCTTGAAACTTTTCATAAAATGAAATTCGCAACAGGAATGATCGACGTTTGATTAGCGCTTTAATGATTTGGAACGTCTTAAGATGTTTTTTGTAAACTAAACTTACTCTTTATAGACAGGCATTTGTCTAGACGACTTTAGAATGTTATGTAATTAAAGTTACTGTGCGCTGTTTTTAGAGGGTTTGATCAATAAAATATACGTTACAAAATATTTTCTGATGCGTGTTTTAATAAGAGATTCGTCAACTTACTAACTATTACAGTGATAGTATATTCTGTAATTGAATGATATGATTTTCAACTAAATCGTAAATAGGCGCAACTAGAATAATTATACCGTATAAGCCGTACGGCAATGACAATCAACGATACCATAATGTATGTAACTTAGAAAAACATAAGAAAAGTTCATGAATGCTGGTAGTATCGCTTTCAATTTTTCGATCGCGGTGTCCATTGAAACGTTGAGAACAACGTTCCGTTCTTCATTCCAAAGAAATATTAGAATGCATTATTAAAAAGAGCAAAAAATTTAAGAGATACACATTATTCATCGAATAATGATTAAAAGATTTATTCACATTCGAATATTTTAACATTAATGACAAATAGCTGTCCAAGAACGTTTGTTCATGAATAAATATATTGACCATTGAAATGTTTCTTTTGGTACTTACATGTACATATCCACAGTGATATGTGTTTCATTTCACCTTTGTTTAATTTAGCGTTGGTGCCTTCGTCGAATAGATCGAACGATTCAAACGAAGGGATCGAACCAGAGATTAGGCGAAATTCTTTAACCTCAGTTTATCAGGTACTAGCTTAACTGGAATTAACAAAATACAGAGCTTAAGACTCGATATAAGAAATAACAAATTAGAGGGAAGGATTTCACTCCTAAAAGCTAGGCGCGACGACGATGTGCGAGCTCGTTCGGTTCGGAGCGGATGATCTCGGATTAATGGCGTACACGTTGAATTTGTAAATGACGAAAATTTGACAAGTTGCACGATTCGATTTGTGTCGCTACGTGCTTTTTATTTCGTGGAGAATTTAGATTTTTGAACACGCAGTGATTGAATTCGATATGGTAAGCCCTCGAGCCACCGAACATTGCCGGAAACATCAGCGTCGTTGCAGCTTCGAAATTCGGAAAACAACTATCGACGCTTCGACGTTGATATAGAAGCGGACGCCATGACGTAGACGGTGTTACGTGAAATTTGTCGTCAAGTGTTACTTGAAAGTCCTAATTGAAAATAGTAAGATTTATAGTGCCTCCTTAGGTTCATTGTTCATCCGAGTAAGGATAGGTCGGCATCTAGTGATTATTCTTAACTGGGGGATGGCGCACGGTTTACGTCACGCGACGTAATAATTTGGATGTTGCGTGTGGCCTGTCGGAGTGGCTGATCATTTGTCTACAAGATTCTTTTGAAGGTGTCACATCAGCCTCTCTTCCTTGCAGCAAATAATCTTTGCTGCTACATCACTTTCGAGCCCGGCGTCTCGAATATTCTGTATGCATTTGAAGCCTGAGAAATGGATTAGGTTTCCACCATTCTTTGCTTACCTTATACCTTTACTTAACCGGTCTTGCGGTGACCGGTTAGGCCGTGATCGTGCAAAGATCAATAAGTGGAAAAATTAGAATTTGTGGCATTTCTACTCAAATTAGGCATTATGCACGTAGAACGAAAGTGATATATAATCGTATTAAAAAATCTGTGGCGAATTTTTGTATCGTCAATACAATCCTAGTATGCGACAGCACGATTTACTTTCTATACGTGAATTGGAATCATTGCCCACGCGTTTTTTTATCTTGTTCACCAAGGCTTCTGTTTGTTAACATTCACGGCAACTGCCAGTGTTAGAAACGAAAAACAACTGCGAGAAGGTCGCCGTGTACAACACGGCAAAGACTTTTTCTCATCTAACAGTGATTTATCATTATTTATATATGAGATCCTCTTCGTCGTCTAAATCACATTTCCATATACAATATCCCCGTTAATAAAGAAGAACTTGTGATACTTTTGCGTTAATGATTCTCTTAATTAATTGTCCTTCCCAGGCCTTATAAAATATTAAATAACGTTGTCAATAATGAACCATGAAATAGTATGAAGCAATGAATTACATACAGTCCGGAGATGGTCGCCATAAAGCTATATTTTTCGATATTTCGGCACATGACGGGTTAACTTCCTGTCATGAGTTTAATAATAGAGAGACTCAGAAAAATTTATTACAACTAACTTCTTTCGTTTATTTTCGTGCACTATTATACAATCGCAGGAGCGATATAAACGGCATTTCGGTTGTTGCAAATAACAGAATAGAAGCACCGTAACTGCAAACAACCACTGTAATGAAGAGAGTGCCCTGAAAAACAGAAACGTTATTTCGTAGCACTAATACTACGTCGACGTTGTCCGAACGAAATAGTTTCATGTTACTTACAAAGGACACGATATCAACGTAGAAAGGATAATATTTTAAAGAGAAAGCCGAAAGTATGAAAATAAGGTTCACGAGNATAAGTACCATACGTAAATTTATCCAAAACAGCGAAAATATTTAGGGATAAGATTTTCTTCACGATACCTGTAAACGTAACAAATATACTTGGTTGTAGTTTACAAATATTTGCATTGCACAAAATGTATTTTCACTGTAAGAAGAACGATATTACATTATGCATAAGAATGATAATGCATTAACGAGTGACTTGAAAAATAACGACTTACCGCCATGATTCGTGGTGCATACAACTACCAGCCAGGCGATACCCAAGGCCCAGCCTGTTCTACTGAAGGTCACATAAAAAACAGATAGACTTAAGGATAAGTTCCTGTTCACGAGTCCGAAGACAACCGAACAATTACATAAAATTGCCAAGGTCCAACCAACGATTAGGCTTCCCTTAAAGATAAATTTCATCATGTTATTATCATATTATAACGAGTAAACAGTATATATTACCCTTGATAAATGTAATTTGTAATTGCATTTTGTAAGAAGGTGACACGTGGCCATTCCTATGAGATATGGCGGTATTCTACACCACGGTCGTATATAAATTTCTGACAGCGTTCTATATTGGTCGTCCATTCTGAGGAAGTAAATATACGTATATTTACATATTCCCAATGCTATATATATAGTATTAAACATTTTTTGCGCTTACGTAGGCTGGTAATTAAGAATGTACCCCGAGTAAGCGAGAGAACATGTCGATAAAATTAGTGTAACAACTCCTATACCCACGGCGATATAATAATGCCTGAAACAGTAGATTTTAGAGCCCGGATGGAACTAGGCAAATAACGATTACAAAACCAAATTTCAAACTCACGTGATCGATAATATTAGGAGAAACATGCCAAATACGAAAAACTGCATATCATTGGGAAGGAACCAACTCCAGGTGAGACACTGCAAACATTACTTTTCTCCGAAACGATTCTTTTCTACTAATGCGAACGATGTTTGCAATGAGTAATCTGAGGAAGTGTACGTACTAGGTCATCATACTCGTACAAGTTGTTGATGTAAAGTATATTAGTCCACCAATATTTCGAGCACTTGTCACTTGGATGCTCATAGGGAAGAATCGCTGAGACATGATCATGCCAGGTGAAAATCAATATGGCGATTAATATTACGACGAAATATGTAGGTGTAAGCCTTCGAAAGTAATGTATTTATTTCATTATCATCGTATTCGCATGGCGCATAAATTAAAACATAAAGACATATTAAAATCGTCTATACCTAATATATCGCTTCACGATTATTTGAATGAACATAGTCGCCCTTTCTGTTATAGACGGTACTCTCTCCATTTTTTGTTGCTCCCTCAGAAAAATATAGGACGACAGAAAACCACTCATAAAGAAAAACGTGTCCACCGCGAACGTCGCATTATCCACGATTAGCAAGGATACGTCGTTGCCCATCATGTAGAATTGCGATTTGTTAGCTGCGCACATGATTGGTGTCGTTACAAAAATCGTGCTGTATCGGAAGTTGGAATGGTTTAGTGAAATTAAAACGCGATTGAAGTTCATTCCTTACCCACAACATAAAATCCGTATATGACCATATGAATCACAATAATCCATACCATTCCTATCACTTTCATACCGTGGAAGATACACAACGCCTCTGCACCCTGTTTTGCTTTAAATATATGCCGGAAATTTCGAAGGAGCGAAAAGCAGAGAAGATATTGGTTCGTGTATTTTTGTTGCCACGGCTCTGAGAGTGCCGGCTCATCGTGATCGGTTTTGTATTTCTCTTTTATTCCGTCCTCCAATTCTGTTCAAAGTTAACCACACGTTACATGCATTACCATCACATAAACTCGAGGCGATAAAATTCAGTAACATCGGTTGCTCGAGCGTGTTAATGAATACCGAATACCAAACATCAACGTATGTATCGCTTACCCTCCGTATTTCCATTTCCAGGCGCAACGATTTCATTTTCGCTATTTACTCCTTTGCGGCGGACAAAAATATCGTATACTGTGGCCACTGTCACGGTAGTACACAACAATAACAAAACTCCTCTGTAACCAACGTTTTAATGTTTCTAGTCGACATTTAATCGAATGCCGATCGTGATACATGCATTTACGTCGATAGGGAATAGAAATTCGGACTGTCAATTAGGAGCTTGAAATTTACGTACACGATGGAGATCATTTTGGGAGAGAGGAGCCATTGATAATCATTTACCAAGTCGGCGACTTCGATGAGTCTGAAGTGTATTGCAAAAAGTTTTCCAATGAGAAGAGTTTCATTATGTAACACTTTATCTAGCATTGTAACTACATCGCGTTTGGTACAGGATGCCGGTAAGCAAAGCCCAAGCGTTATCAAATCCTTAAAAAAACGTTCGTCACGATCTTACAAACCCGTAATGTAAATCTGATTCGTCATACTAATCAGGTACATAAAATATATACGTGCTCACTTCGTCCGGTAATTCTTGGTGATATTGCATAGTGCTACTGTGCCGCATGCGTCCAATAAAGTAACGGAACTCAAAAGGTGGATGCTCCTCGTTCGGATTTCGATATATCGTATTGTTCCTTGTTGTTTCCTTCGATACGGACAGGGTGAGATTTTGAGAGAGGATACTGCAACCTATACGATCTCCTAACCAATAATTGTGCCCGCTGATGAATCCTCCGGGTGGCACGCCACTGGTGTCCAACGCTTAAAGAATATATGATACTGCATTGAAAACAGCTCCTGATACAATTGACGATAAGTTTTTGAAGCGGTGAGAAAATTGAATGCAGAATTTGGCGTTTCGTGTTTAAAGCCAGAAGATGCAGTTGGTTGAGAAATGGGGAACGACTACGACTATGTTCAACGCATCTCCGCACTTCAAACGGAGAAACTAATTTCTTGCGCAAGGTGCTAAGGAATTCTCGGGGTCGAGGTTTGACCCGTTGTAAAATTATGTAGTTGGTACAACCGCGACATAATCGCGTCTAGAAGAATTCTGACGGTTACATACCAGTTGTTTTTATTGTTATTGATTTTCCACTGTTTAAACAAGTACCATACACCAAAGACGAATGCAACATGCCGCGAGACACAGCCGCAAGCACAGTGTATAGTTATTCGAATTTTATATCCGCTTATGGTTGTATGTTGGCATGTAGCGGTTATACGATAATGCGTTATATATTTCGAGTGATTTGTTTTATTGTTGTTTTTGTACGGAATCGACTGGCAGTAGAAATTCTTCACAATATCTTAAAAGTACTGTTTACCTCTTAGACCCCAAAGTATCTGGTTATCCACGGCATTGCGAAATTCATCAATCTCCGTGCGACATCTGCTTAAATTTAGAAGATCGACGTTTTCCAAAACCGCGTACGCTGGAAGTACC
>JACXIV010000040.1:2401515-2487348 GCA_014737475.1 Bombus confusus | reverse complement strand
ATAAGTACCATACGTAAATTTATCCAAAACAGCGAAAATATTTAGGGATAAGATTTTCTTCACGATACCTGTAAACGTAACAAATATACTTGGTTGTAGTTTACAAATATTTGCATTGCACAAAATGTATTTTCACTGTAAGAAGAACGATATTACATTATGCATAAGAATGATAATGCATTAACGAGTGACTTGAAAAGTATCGACTTACCGCCATTATTCGTGGTGCATACAACTACCAGCCAGGTAATACCCAAGGCCCAGCCTGTTCTACTGAAGGTCACATAAAAAACAGATAGACTTAACGATAAGTTCCTGTTCACGAGTCCGAAGACAACCGAACAATTACATAAAATTGCCAAGGTCCAACCAACGATTAGACTTCCCTTAAAGATAAATTTCATCATATTATTGCAACATGCTATTAAAAAATATAACGTAGCTGCAACGAATAAACAGTATATATTACCCTCGATAAATGTAATTTGTAGTTGCATTTGGTAAGAAGGTGACACGTGGCCATTCCTATGAGATATGGCGGTATTCTACACCACGGTCGTATATAAATTTCTGACAGCGTTCTATATTGGTCGTCCATTCTGAGGAAGTAAATATACGTATATTTACATATTCCCAATGCTATAAATAGTATTAAACAGTTTTTGCGCTTACGTAGGCTGGTAATTAAGAATGTACCCCGAGTAACCGAGAGACCATGTCGATAAAATTAGTGTAACAACTCCTATACCCACGGCGATATAATAATGCCTGAAACAGTAGATTTTAGAGCCCGGATGGAATTAGGCAATTAACGATTGCAAAACCAAATTTCAAACTCACGTGATCGATAATATTAGGAGAAACATGCCAAATACGAAAAACTGCATATCATTGGGAAGGAACCAACTCCAGGTGAGACACTGCAAACATTACTTTTCTCCGAAACTATTCTTTTCTAGTAACGCGAACGATGTTTGTAATGAGTAATCTGAGGAAGTGTACGTACTAGGTCATCATACTCGTACAAATTGTTGATGTAAAGTATATTAGTCCACCAATATTTCGAGCACTTGTCACTTGGATGCTCATAGGGAAGAATCGCTGAGACATGATCATGCCAGGTGAAAATCAATATGGCGATTAATATTACGACGAAATATGGAGGTGTAAGCCTTCGAAAGTAATGTATTTGTTTCATTATCATCGTATTCGCATGGCGCATAAGTTAAAACATAAAGACATATTAAAATCGTCTATACCTAATATATCGCTTCACGATTATTTGAATGAACATAGTCGCCCTTTCTGTTATAGACGGTACTCTCTCCATTTTTTGTTGCTCCCTCAGAAAAATATATGACGACAGAAAACCACTCATAAAGAAAAACGTGTCCACCGCGAACGTCGCATTATCCACGATTAGCAAGGATACGTCGTTGCCCATCATGTAGAAATGCGATTTGTTAGCTGCACACATGATTGGTGTCGTTACAAAAATCGTGCTGTATCGGAAGTTGGAATGGTTTAGTGAAATTAAAACGCGATTGAAGTTCATTTCTTACCCACAACATAAAATCCGTATATGACCATATGAATCACAATAATCCATACCATTCCTATCACTTTCATACCGTGGAAGATACACAACGCCTCTGCACCCTGTTTTGCTTTAAATATATGCCGGAAATTTCGAAGGAGCGAAAAGCAGAGAAGATATTGTTTCGTGTATTTCTGTTGCCACGGCTCTGAGAGTGCCGGCTCATCGTGATCGGTTTTGCATTTCTCTTTTATTCCGTCCTCCAATTCTGTTCAAAGTTAACCACACGTTACATGGATTACCATGAAATGAACTCGAGGCGATAAAATTCAGTAACATCGGTTGCTCGAGCGTGTTAATTAATACCGAATACCAAACATCAACGTATGTATCGCTTACCCTCCGTATTTCCATTTCCAAGCGCAACGATTTCATTTTCGCTATTTACCCCTTTGCGGCGGACAAAAATATCGTATACTGTGGCCACTGTCACGGTAGTACACAACAATAACAAAACTCCTCTGTAACCAAAGTTTTAATGTTTCTAGTCGACATTTAATAGAATGCCGAGCGTGATACATGTATTTACGTCGATAGGGAATAGAAATTCGGACTGTCAATTAGGAACTTGAAATTTACGTACATGATGGAGATCATCTTTGCAGAGAGGAGCCATTGATAATCATTTACCAAGTCGGCGACTTCGATGAGTCTGAAGTGTATTGCAAAAAGTTTTCCAATGAGAAGAGTTTCATTATGTAACACTTTATCTAGCATTGTAACTACATCGCGTTTGGTACAGGATGCCGGTAAGCAAAGCCCAAGCGTTATCAAATCCTTAAAAAAACGTTCGTCACAGTCTTACAAACCCGTAATGTAAATCTGATTCGTCATACTAATCAGGTACATAAAATATATACGTGCTCACTTCGTCCGGTAATTCTTGGTGATATTGCATAGTGCTACTGTGCCGCATGCGTCCAATAAAATAACGGAACTCAAAAGGTGGATGCTCCTCGTTCGGGTTCCGATATATCGTATTGTTCTTTGTTCTTCCCTTCGAGACAGACATCGTGAGATTTTGAGAGAGGATAGTGCAACCTATACGATCTCCTAACCAATAATTGTGTCCGCTCATAAATCCTCCGGGTGGCACGCCACTGGTGTCCAACGCTTAAAGAATATATGATACTGTATTGAAATAGCTCCTGATACTCTTGACGATAAGAATTTTAAGCGGTGAGAAAGTTGAATGTGGAATTTGACGATTCGTGTTTAGAGGCAGAAGATGCAGGTGGTCGAGAAAGGGGGAACGACTAGGAGTATGATCGACGCATTTCCGCACTGTAAACGATGGAACTAGGTTCTTGTGCAAGACGCGAAGACAGTCTCGGGGTCGCGGTGTGACTCGGTGGAAAATTATGCAGTTTATAGAATCGCGACATAATCAGGGCTACAAGAATTCTAACGGTTATATACGTGTTGTTTTTGTTGCTATTTGAATGAATGTTCTACGGAATAAACTTGTTCCATATACTAATAACCGTGTGTCACGAAACACAACAGCAATAACAGTGTATAATTATTCAAATTGTATATCCGTATACGCTTATACATATTTCGTTTGGTCCGCTTCCTTTTTTCCCTTGTTGGCAAGGGACTGACATTGGATTCGTCGAACGGCATACGTTAAAATGTTTAACATTTACCTCTTAGACCCCATAGTATCTGGTTATCAACCGCATTACGAAATTCATCAATCTCCGTGCGGCATCTGCTGGAATTTAGAAGATCGACGTTTTCCAAAATCGCGTACGCTGGAAGAACCTGCCTCACGGTTACTGGGTCTAGCGTGGTCGCCTGGATCGACACGTATATCGTTGTTAATGTTAAAAGAGATAACCATATCCGCGACGAAATTTTGTCGTATTCCATGCTCTGAAATGAAATTTAGACTCGGATTATTGAAAAGAATGAACAAGCTCACAAATCGCTATTATTCTCTTTTATACGATGAAGTACGTTGTCGCACCCACTATAGTATGGTCGATGGAGAGTATGACTACTAATATGCCTGGAATGTTCAACGCAGCTATTGGGAACCAACGTTTCCTGGGAAGATCGAGACAAGACTAGCCGTATGCAGCAAACAACACACAGTATATGATGCACGACGTCAACTATTATTTCTAGTATTTTATTTTCTCGATTTCTGCCGAGTTGTGAAATCACATTGAAATTATTGTTGTATCGCGACCGTGATCGGCACGTGGCTTATGAATACCATCAATTATTAACATACCGATACACTTTTGAACTAAAAGATAAATGCACAAGATGTCATTGAATGAATGAAAAAAGCTTTAATTGCATCCTTTTTTGTTATGAATGGTCATTCATCATTGACGGATTCTAATTTTCCTCTATGTATTCAATTTGTTTTTCTCGATTTTCATAAAACGTTCATTTTTATAATTTTTCTGATCGTGTAAAGGATGTACCTGTCGAACGTTGGCAAAATGACTTTCGATTTCTTCTAATATACTGCGACTTTATTGATTTAATCTCATCTATCCTCGCGCGTAATATATGTGGAGGTTTTATGGAACACTTTTTCTGGCAGCGCTGATATTGTCACGTAAAAACTTGTCGCGTTTTACGGATGGAGTGAAAGGAGCTGTTGATCTGTGGCGTTTTTAATATTTGGTACTCTTAATCGACTGCATGACTTAGTCCGTGTTCCGTGGTAATGTCCTCCGCACTTTACCGTATACGAAATTTTATTCACCGTGTCAGAATTTCTTCGTATAGTTTATTTCATATCCTACAATATATATATTAATATAATATATAATATATAATAGTAATATCCACTTATACTGATACGTTTTTACAACTTTTCTAGAGCTGAACCCTCGAAATTCTGACTCGTAGCAATAATAACGTTATGAAGTCATTGAACACTTATTCTATGGCTTAAGAAATTTACAGTTTTCTGAAATGATCAGTGATTTGCAATTTTTCCTCCTTTCTCGCTTCTTATTCTGATATGAATTGACGTTTCACGTCAAACACTTAAGTTTATATACCATCCAATTAAACCAAGTCTGACAATTATTCGTAGTCGCAAACAGTCTTTGTCAGCCTTTCTTCCTTGCAGCAAATAATCTTTGCTGTATAATCACTCTCCAGTCCGGCGTTTCGAATATTCTATGTGCATTGCAAGCCTGAGTAATGGATTAGGTTTCCATCATTCTTTGCTTACCTTATGGTCTTGTGGTGACCGGTTAGGCCGTGATCAATAAAGATCAATAAGCGGTAAAATTAGAATTTGTGGCATTTCTACTCAAATTAGGCATTATGCACGTCGAACGAGAGTGATATATAATCGTATTAAAAAATCTGTGGCGAAGTTTTCTATCGTCAATGCAATCCTAGTATCCGACAGCACGATTTACTTTCTGTATGTGTACTTGAATCATTGTCCACGCGTTATCTTATCGTGTTAACCAAAGCTTGTGTTTGTTAACATGCAAGGCAGCTGCCAGTGTTAGGAACGAAAAACAACTGCGAGAAGACGCCGTGTATAACACGTTTCACAAAGACTTAGAACAAAGACTTTTTCTCGTCTATCAGTCATCCGTCATTATTTGTATATGAGCTCCTTTTCGTCGTTCAAATCACTTTTCTATGTACAATATCCCCGTTAATATAGAAGAACGTGCAATACATTTGCGTTAATGATTCTCTTAGTTAAATCGTGAAACATTGTGAATAATGAACTATGAAATGTTATGAAAGAATCGATTACATTAAGTCCAGAGATCGTCGTTATAAAGATATATTTTTCGATATTTCGGCACATGGCGGGTTAACTTCGTGTCAGGAGTTTAATAATCGAAAGACTCAGAAAAATTTATTACTACCAACTTCTTTCGTTTATTTTCGTACATTATTACACAATCGCAGGAGTGATATAAACGGCATTTCGATTGTTGAGGATAACAGAAGAGAATCACTGAAACTGCAAACAACCACTGTAAGAAAAGAGTGACCTGAAAAAAGAAACGTTATTTCATAGTACTAATGTTACGTCGACATTCTCCGAACGAAATAGTTTCATTTTTATTTGCAAGGAGCACCGTATCAAAGTAGAAAGGATAATAATTTAAAGAGCAAGCGGAAAGTATAAAAAGAATGTTCACGAGATAAGTACCATACGTAAATTTATCCAAAACAGCGAAAATATTTAGGGATAAGATTTTCTTCACGATACCTGCAAACGTAACAAATATACTCGGTTGTAGTTTACAAATATTTGCATTGCACAAAATGTATTTTCACTGTAAGAAGAACGATATTACATTATGCATAAGAATGATAATGCATTAACGAGTGACTTGAAAAGTATCGACTTACCGCCATTATTCGTGGTGCATACAACTACCAGCCAGGTAATACCCAAGGCCCAGCCTGTTCTACTGAAGGTCACATAAAAAACAGATAGACTTAACGATAAGTTCCTGTTCACGAGTCCGAAGACAACCGAACAATTACATAAAATTGCCAAGGTCCAACCAACGATTAGGCTTCCCTTAAAGATAAATTTCATCATATTATTGCAAGATGCACAGAAATATAGCTATAACGAGTAAACAGTATATATTACCCTTGATAAATGTAATTTGTAATTGCATTTTGTAAGAAGGTGACACGTGGCCATTCCTATGAGATATGGCGGTATTCTACACCACGGTCGTATATAAATTTCTGACAGCGTTCTATATTGGTCGTCCATTCTGAGGAAGTAAATATACGTATATTTACATATTCCCAATGCTATAAATAGTATTAAACAGTTTTTGCGCTTACGTAGGCTGGTAATTAAGAATGTATCCCGTGTAAGCTAGTGACTCTATCGATGAAATTAGCGTAACGATGGCTATGCTCACGGCGATATAATAATGCCTGAAACAATCGATTTTATATATCGGGGAAAACTAGGCACTAAAGGATTAAAAAACAAAATTACAAACTCACGTGATAAATAAAGTTAGGAGAAAACTGCCAAATACGAAAAACTGCATTTCAGTGGGAAGGAATCAACTCCAGGTGAGACACTGCAAACATTACTGTTCTCCGAAACGATTCTTTTCTACTAACGCGAACGATGTTTGCAATAAATTATCTTAGAAAGTATACGTACTAGCTCGTCCCACCTGTAGAAGTTGTTGATGTAAAGTATATTAGTCCACCAGTATTTGGAACACTTAGCAGTTGGATGCTCATAGGGAAGAAGTGCTGAGACATGATCATGCCAGGTAAAATTCAATATCGCTATCAGTATAACGACGAAATATGCAGGTGTAAGCCTTCGAAGTTAATCTATTTATTTTATTATCATCGAAATATCATCGATAGAATTAATTATGTATTTATACTGTACTATATCTTATATATCTTTTGACAATCTTCTGAATAAATTCGTTGATCCTTTTTGATATAGCGGGATTCTCTGTTCTTTTCGTCGTTCGTGCAGAAAACTATCTGACGACAGAAAACCACTCATAAAGAAAAACGTGTCCACCGCGAACGTCGCATTATCCACGATTAGCAAGGATACGTCGTTGCCCATCATGTAGAAATGCGATTTGTTAGCTGCACACATGATTGGTGTCGTTACAAAAATCGTGCTGTATCAGAAATCGGAATGGTTTACTGAAATTAAAACGCAATTGAAGCTCATTTTTTTTTACCCGTAACATGTAATCCGTATAGGGCCATATGAATCAGAATAGTCCATACCATTCCTAACACTTTCATACCGCGGAATATACACAAAGCCTCTGCACCCTCTTTTGCTTTGAATATTTGCCGCAAATTTCGAAGGAGTGAAAAGCAGAGGAGATATTGGTTCATGTGCTTTTGCTGCCACGGCTCTGACGGTGCCGGTTCTTCGTGATCGGTTTTGCATTTCTTTTTTATTCCGTCCACCAATTCTGTTCAAAGTTGATCTTACGTTACATAGATTCCCATGACATAAACTCGAGGCGATAAAATTCAGTAACATCGGTTGCACGAGTGTAATAAGTAATACCGAATAGTAAGTATCAACGTATGTATCGCTTACCCTCCGTATTTTCATTTTGTAGCGCCATAGAAGAATCTGCCTCATGGTTACTGGATCTAGCGTGGTCGCCTGGATCGACACGTAAACCGTTGTTAATGATAAAAGAGATAACCATATCCGCGACGAAATTTTGCCGTATTCTATGCTCTGAAATAAAATTTAGACTCGGATAATTGAAAAGAATGAACAAGCACGCAAATCGCTATTATTCTCTCTTATACGATGAAGTACGTTGTCGCACCCACGATAGTATGGTCGATGGAGAGTATGACTACTAATATGACTGGAAAGTTCAACGCAGCTATTGGGAACCAACGTTTCCTGGGAAGATCGAGGCAAGACGAGCCGTATCCAGAAAACAACGCACAATTTACGATGCACGATGTCAACTATTATTTCTGGTATTTTATTTTCTCGATTTCTGCCGAGTTGCGAAATCACATTGATATTATTGCAGTATCGCGTCTGTGATCGGCATGTGACGTATAAACAACGTCAATTATCAACATAGCGATACACTATTGATCAAATTTTAAATTTCTGCGATTTGTTCGCTTCCGTATATGATTGTAGTAGGTTCTCGTGACGTAATACCGAATCTGCTAAGCGGTTGTTCACAAAAGTAACAGTTCTCGAAATAAATCAGTTTTGAAGAATATTGCAAAGTTTCAACTTTAGAGATGTTTTGTGCTTTCACAGTAGCAGCTAACTAATTGTAGGAATAGAATGATATGTATTGTCGTTATGATTATAAACATTGAAATACGTTTGAATAATAATGAAAGTGGAAAGGACAGCTAAATGGGGTCATCTTCTACTTACATTTTTCAATTCATTTCCAAAACTACAGGTCTAACAGGAATTGTAACCATACTACAGACGTTTGTGCTAAGAATAGCGACAAAAGGAACTAGGAAGTTATGACTTTTTTTTCGATTTGATGGAGAAAAACTGGCGAAAGACGCTGTAGGGTTGATACATACAACAATATCGGCGGGCGACAGCCGCGGCCGTAATCCTCATGGACACCCGCGCTCTGCAGAAAGAGAGCGCTGGGTAGTGCCGGACCCTACCGGCTAAAACCACATGATGACCGTCCGTGGCACCTGCGTGGAGGGCCCAGGAACTTCATTAGAATCATTGGCGAATTCTAATTTTCCTCTATATATTCATTTTTTTTCTCGATTTTCATAAAACGTTCATTTTTATAATTGTTCTGATCGTGTAATGGATGTGCCTGTCGTACGTTGGCAAAATGGGTTTCGATTTCGGCGAATGTACAATGACTTTATTGAATTAATCTTATCAATTCTCGTGTATAATACATGTGGAGGTTTTATGGAACACTTTTTCTGGCGGCATTGGTATCTACTCGCTGGAGGAAAGATTTTGAATCGGGCGATAATACGTGACACATCGGACTTGAAACTTTTCATAAAAGGAAATTCGCAACAGGGATGATCGACGTTTGATTAGCGCTTTAATGATTCGGGACGTCTTAAGATGTCCTTTGTAAACTAAACTTACTCTTTATAGACAGGTATTTGTCTAGACGAATTTAGAATGTTATGTAATAAAGTTACTGTGCGCTGTTTTTAGAGGGTTTGATCAATAAAATATACGTTACAAAATATTTTCTGATGCGTGTTTTAGTAAGAGATTCATCAACTTACTAACTATTACAGTGATAGTATATTCTCTAATTGAATGATATGATTTTCAACTAAATCGTAAATAGGCGCAACTAGAATAATTATACCGTATAAGCTGTACTGCAATGACAGTCAACGATACCGTAATGTATGTAACTTAGAAAAACATAAGAAAAGTTCATGAATGCTGGTAGTATCGCTTTCAATTTTTCGATCGCGGTGTCCATTGAAACGTTGAGAACAACATTCCGTTCCTCATTCCAAAGAAATATTAGAATGCATTATTAAAAAGAGCAAAAAATTTAAGAGATACACATTATTCATCGAATAATGATTAAAAGATTTATTCACATTCGAATATTTTAACATTAATGACAAATAGCTGTCCAAGAACGTTTGTTCATGAATAAATATATTGACCATTGAACTGTTTCTTTTGGTACTTACATGTACATATCCACAGTGATATGTGTTTCATTTCACCTTTGTTTAATTTAGCGTTGGTGCCTTCGTCGAATAGATCGAACGATTCAAACGATGGGATCGAACCAGAGATTAGGCGAAATTCTTTAACTGCAGTTTATTCAGCTACTAACTTAACTGGAATTAACAAAATACAGAGCTTAAGACTCGATATAAGAAATAACAAATTAGAGGGAAGGATTTCACTCCTAAAAGCTGGGCGCGGCGACGATGTGCGAGCTCGTTCGGTTCGGAGAGGATGATCTCGGATTAATGGCGAACACGATGAATTTGTAAATGACGAAAATTTGACAAGTTGCACGATTCGATTTGTGTCGCTGCGTGCTCTTTATTTCATGGAGAATTTAGATCTCTGAACACGCAGTGGTTGAATTCGATAGGCTAAGCTCTCGAGCCACCGAACATTGCCGGAAACATCAGCGTCGTTGGAGCTTGGAAATTCGGAAAACCACGATCGACGCTTCGACGTTGATATAGAAGCGGACGCCACGACGTAGACGGCCGGGATGCAAGAAGTAAGCACTAGACCAAGACGCAGAAACTAATGTTTTACGCCAGAATATAAAAAGTAAGTTGTAGCCCGAGCGCTGTGATTAGCGAGGAAAAAACTATGGTTGTAGACTTCATCTTCTAATTAGAATAGCTCGAAGCATAGTTTTTTGAAACGTATCGGCGATATTTATTTATGCATATCCGCGTTAACACGTGTAACGTCGAACCGGTGACGTTGGAAAAATTTTTAAAACATCCAGTATCTGATTATTTATAACCAGAGTGTCGTGACAACTACTGCCTTGGATCGCCGAAGAAAGCCAACAACAATAGCCGTCCAATGTGAATACCCTGTGTCGAACCAAGCGCAACGTATCGTTTGACGTGCTGCAGAGTTTTCATGCAAATTAATTGGCGTGTGCCAAGAGACGAGAAGATTTGATCGATACGCGTTCGTAACTCATCCAGGGCGATGGTAATTTGAAATAAAATTTCTATATGCAACCGGAGCGCTGTTTTGTTTTAAGATTCCGTGCCTCAAAGAGGTGATTTCAGATTTCATAGAAGACGCGGCAAGTTATTACCGAAGTAATAGAAGTTCTTCCATCATTGTGTCTAACGTGACAGTGTCAACAAACTGCGTAACACGATAAAATAAATCTTCCTTGAAAGTTATTCGTGTATTTCTCTCTCATCCCTTGTACAGGTGATGATCTTCTTTTCTGTGTTCTTCGCTTTCCTCTTCTTTTCATTTGATTCTACAAATGCTTAGAGTTTTTGCTATATTTATCCGATTATCTAGGTTACGATATTGACTGTTGACTTGTCGACCTCTCCATATCTATCCATACTTTACATCGACTGGTGTTACTAGTTACGAACTAATACGATGCTNCGGTGGATATTTTGTACAAATAACGCATCTTTGTCGCACTGCAACGTTTTATGTGATAATTATACTACCTTCTATATGATTTCCCCTACGCAGTAAGACACTTAGTACATTCAATTCAGTTAAAGGCTTTTTCACGCGACTCATATCCAACAATTATTTCCATCGCTCTACGTATTTCGATAAAGTATTATCATACATGTTTCGTGCGACTCTAACTGAGATTTTCCACTTTACTCACTTTCGATCGATACACCTTAAGGTTACTTTGATATCGACGAATAGAATTTCCATTATTATATCCTTTTTACGAATATGAAACACCAAGTTACGTGTAAAACCAGTTAAAAAGTCTAAAATATTATTGGTTGCAACGATAAATTAAATATCGGCGTAACAGTGGAATTAACGCAGAATGAATTTCGCGTGTAACCGGTCCTGGATATGGATAATGTGCCACGATTATAGTAGCCTTTTGCATGAAATTGTCTGTAAATGCTCGTCATCGTGCTTGCAGTCGGGGTTCTTTAATCAAGCAGCTATTAACTCCTCGAATTTCCAACAATAAAACGGATATTGTTGGTTCGATCCATTACCAAGTACCGTTTTACGCATCAGTTGTTGTGCTTCGTCGAGAGACTACTTGAAACATCATTTATCGTTATTTCATTCTTAACTTGTATTAATAATAAAATAGTTTAAAATAGTTCATTTTCTGCGTGATTTACAAGATGTTCGTAGATACACGTGGATACATTCTTTGAGCTTCACCTGTTTTCTGCCATGTTTACGGAACTGCTATATTTGTTTGTTTCTCTAGATGCTACGCATGCACTCACACACACGCTCACACACATATATATGTGCATCACTACTGCGCGGCTGATCCGGTGCAGCACATAAAATTTGCATATATTTCAATACATTCCACTGCATATCGTTTTGAAGGATTATTCGTATTAAGTAGGAAAAAACTAGAATTTAATGGCTGCTACTTGATGTAAATGCACAGAAATATGAATTGTAAATTTATGCAGAAGATTGCTATTTATATGTCTCATTTTGAAGAAAATCTCAATGTTCGATGAATAAAACTTCTACAAGCAAATACATTGCATTTCTGGAATTTTCTGTATTCTTCTTTCAGCGACTTGTCAGAGCTTTTCTCGAACGAAGTCGATAGAACAGCTTAGAGTTAAACTTAAACATTTCAAATCTGCCTGATTTCAAGATTTCGAATTTCCAGATTTACGAATCGCCGATATTTCAAATCTTCTTGAATTCTCGAATTTTTCCATTTCCTCGCGTTTACGAGTTTTCCAAAGTCCAGAGTTTCGAACTTTTAAATTCTAAGGTAAAAATTTCACATTCGCGATCTAGTACGAAATTGTACATTTGCGACGAGCCAGACAGTTTCTCAAGATACCACGTTCTTTTTTTCTAATCTTCTATTATTCTTCCATTCCATCCCAACGAAAGTATTCATCGAAACTTTGACAAGTAAACGGCCACTTACGAATTCTCAAATTCCCCTCGTCCGACCCGAATACTTCTTCCGCTAATATTCTTTCTGCAAAGAAGAAAAAACAGAATGAAGAATTTCATGCAAATGAAATGTAAAGAAAACTTCACCACCTGAACTTCTTATCCAAACGAAAGCTTTCAAGGTATTAATTCGCTGTTAGTACAACGAGTCGAGGAATAAATTCGCATGTCCATGCTTTAGGTAAGAAAACTCGTAGCTATCGTAAGCGAACCAGTTCTCAAAGAAGGTCGCTGGTCAACGTGTACGTGACAGACGACTGCTCGAGCCAGGAACTGTTTATCGGAATATAGAGAAAGACGAGCACAAAGAATAAAGTAAGTTGCAATTTTTCTGCGACACATGTTAACGCGTTTTGTTTCGTCCGCAACGGTTGCAGTCGTAGAATACGTTTCCGGTTCGCCAGCGACCAACTCGAAGCTGATAAGCCTCTTCTAACGATGTCTCAACTGTCTGGACCATCTTGCCTGTTCGATTAAAAATAGATGGCGATCTGTTATCAATTTTCTCGATATCGTACAGCGCACAGTGTGCTCTTGAGACGAGGTGTAGGATTTTAGGTTGAGTGGCGTCTTGTTGAGCCGATTGGTTCCTTCGAAGGAGAGCTTACTTCTTCGTGTATTGAAAGAATGACTGTGGAGGGATGAAAATATCGATTATTACTTCAGCTTATATAGGTCGACGATTAAGTCGATCTTGTTTATAATAGTTTTCGTCAGTGAATAGAGAACGAGCTGTGATTTATTTAGTATTTAACACTAAACCTACCACAGCGGTCAGATTGACCGCTTTCAGATTTCTGCGCAAATTCGACCATATTTAAACGTTATCATATCGCTTGCTAATTTATGACTTTTCATAAAATATGCATACAATATATTCCTCGGTATGTATTTCTAGTTTGCTTTTTTTTCTAAGAAAAATTTGTAGTCTGTCCTGCCTATGCAAGAAGTGTCGGTAGGTTTAGTGTTAATAAACTACGTTGATTATTTCATATATAAATATATATATTACTTTATATATTAATTTTAATTTTAAAATATATTAATATAATATAATAAAATATAATATATTAATTTTAATTTATATATTATTTTATATATATATTATTTCATATATATAAATATATATTTATTTATCTATTTATTTACAAATGATAGAACAGAAAAACTATAGCGAATTATCTGATAAACTTATAAATTACAATCAGAGCAACTAAATCGATGCAGCTATTCAACTTGTTGCGACTAACGACGACGCTTTTCCATCACACACGCGTTTTCGCACTCGTCCGCGACCTAATATGCTCGTGTTCACTTTTCACCTTCCCTTTTCTTCGCCTTCCCAGGCACCTCCTTTTCCGAAAGGGCCACGGGCGTCGCTGGGCTCGACGACTCGTGGGGATTTGCCATCCCTTCTGGCCCGTCAGCACTTTCACTTTTATCTTCACTGCGTAGTTCGTTCTCCTTACAAATTCATCGAGCTCTACGCGATTGTTTCACGATACTACAGTGATGATTCAGCTTCTTGCAAAGACGATTCTTGGGGCAGATGTTGATCAAATTTGCGTTATGTATTTAATATGTTTATTCTCAAATTTCGCTTAGTATATACACAAATTATAGATACGACTTTGTTCATTGTATATTGTTCTTTCGATATTGGGACGCTTGATAATCGTATTATTAGTTCGAAATTAGCGCTACAAATGTCAATAATAATAGCTTTTTGTTCGATAATAGCTTTTAGCAAATAGTTTTCTAAAACTGCATCAGCTTCTGTTGCAAATTATCCATCAGTAGTGTATAAATAAATTCAGGTTAGAAAGCATAGTTTCAAACTAAAATTGATCAAGGTACGAAAAACTTTGTAAAATACAATTGATCATGAAATAATGATTTTGAAACATTTTTAAACGCGCGTGTAAATAATATTTCCAAAGAAATCGATACGCTAACGTTACTAACTAAATTATTCTCTTTACGAAACTGTTTTCTTAGATGAATTTGAACTGTCTGCTTAGATGAAGAAGTTATCCTAAAATAACTAACGTTTAATAAGATGGTATATTCACCCATCAAAGTTTGATCTTTTTGTTTGAAAGATTCATTTGCTTGTGTTTTCATTTATATGCTCCATTGGAAACATCCTTCGTGCGTGACAAAATAAAATTGTGCGCGTTAAATATCGAGATATTAACAAGTCAAATACGCTATCTAACTACATTGCAGGTAACTAAGTAAGTAATTTACTTACCTGTCATACTAAATTAATGTCGCGCGATTATTGAGATACGTGCGCGCTCGAGATTGTAATTAACGATGTTAGACACGAGCACATTGCGATTTTCAACGAGTAAAATCTCCTCCCTTTGAAACCTGTCAAACGTAGCCTGTCTTTAATGCATCAATCTTCCGAACGTGCATAGGGTAGGTACTTAAAATTTCATCTGGAATTATTCTGAAGATTAGATATTTATACGACGATAATAGTTCTATTACGTTTCTTTGTGAAATATACAGTTCTATGATCGAGACGAGGAAGTCGGCTGATTCGTGGCGTCGATGCTAATCGAAGCGAGAATTTACTATTCTGCTTGACGAGTGAAATCAAGCAATCTTCCTTCTGACTTCGTCTACAACTGTTTCCCTGTGACTCTATGGCGCATAAGCAGCCGAATCCAAAATTTTCTGGATCTACGTGAAAAAGCATTAAGTCTGTGTTATATCTACAGGGTGGTTGGTAACCGGTGGTACAAGCGGAAAGGGGGTGATTCTACGCGAAAAAAGAAGTCGAAAATATAGAATAAAAAAAAATACGAATAAAAAAAATAGAATAAAAAAGTCGGATAGTAAGTTAATAGGAAAACACTTCGGTCACACTGGAAGCGTTTATCAACATAACGTCGATCGAGACAATGATCTACAGTGAGATCCGTTATAACGAGACGCGATAAAGTGCACGCGTACCGAGCGAAACTTCAAAGTCGATTTTCTCGAAAACAAAGCCTCGAACGAAACATTTTTATTCTATATTTTCGACTTCTTTTTTCGCCTAGAATCACCCCCTTTCCGCTTGTACCGCCAGTTACCAACCACCCTGTATAGTTGTATAATCGAGACGAGGAAATCGGCTGATTCGTCTGCCAATCGAAACGATAATTTACTATTCTGCTTGACGAGTGAAATTGAGCAATCTTCCTTCTGACTTCGTCTACAACTGTTTCCCTGTGACTCTATGGCGCATAAACAGCCGAATCCAAAATATTTTGAATCTACGTGGAGAAACATTAAGTCTGTGTTATATCTATGTCAAAGAAGTAGCGATTCCATTACGTTGTTCCAGCGTCTTTAACGCATAAACTTTACACGGTTCTTCAACGCTAGCGCGAAACTCGTTACAAACCGAAGGATGGTAATTGGAATATGAAAGGCGATAAAGGGAAAACGGCGAGCGAGGTTGGAAGCAACCGCGTTCTAAAAGAAGCCGAAGCCGAAGACTTTGCGAGTTCTCCGTGCGAGTTAACGCCGTATCGTATGGTCTTGATGATTTCACTTGGTCGTGTGTTATTGATCTCATGCACCGTGCACGCACGGACAAAGGCAGAAAGGGAGAGAAAATTCTCCCTTCCACGGCAGCTTTCGCGCCTTTCCCTCTCCTCGCTCCGTTTCAGCGGCGCCGCTGAAAGCACGGAACATTGTTACGCGGGCCGCTTTTCATCGCGACGTGGATGTAGCATCGAGCTGTACGTACCGTACACGTTTTACAACGGAGAATGCATACGCGCCGAGCGACACGCTCGCGAATCCACGACTAACCGTTCCACACTCTGCAAAACTTGCTGCACTCGCTGATGGCTGGCTGAAATTTTCGAATTTCCTGCCAGCAACTGCACACCAGTTGTTTAGGGCTGTTGCTGCGGCGGCAGCGCGCTTTCCAGTGTTGTTCGGAGAGACGAACGAACGAGACTTTGCAGGCTGGTCGTGTTTTTTCGATCGTTAATGTCAGTCTATGTAACGAGTCATTAAGGAGTACCATGGAAAATAGCTGCCTGCCTACTGGTTTTATCGAAGAACCTTGAAAAAAGTCTTGGATGGATCACGTCGCGTTTCACGAGGTGCAGTTTTATGTTCAAGTATCTTACATATTCTCAGATATCGATTACATATTCTATAACCTTGAAGTTTTTACACGGTTAACGGTTAATATTTTTTACAACATTAGTCGATCCAGCCATTCTATATGCGGATTAGCTTCGAGTACCTGTTAGTGACGATTCAAGACACTGAAAACTTTGTACATTAAATCGACAGTTTAGCTGTCAGTGAATCAGTTAAGAATCGCCAATAAGCTAGACAAGTGACGCGTTCGATAAAACTGTGTTGATTCATCCTCGACAAATAACTCGGCCATCTAAATCACTGTCCGCAAGTTTGCCGGGTGATTCGTGAGCGAACTTGCCTTTCATATCGCGAAGTAGCTTCATAACACGGCTACAACTCGAACGGTCCATCATTTTGCCCAGGCTCCTAAGCAGCTGCTATTTTAAGTCGTCGCAGGTACAGTGGCCGGCATAATAAAGTGACCATCTTATGTCGTATACAGGATATCTCGAAACTAATGTTTTTAATGACAAAAGATCCTATTATTGCGCTTTTTCGAAAGGTTTACCGTCACACCAAGGTTTCGTTACAAAAATTAACAGAGTATTTGCGACAACAAGAACCTGTAACATTATTTCAACAAAACAAGCATTTTCATATATGACAAAAAAAAGTGACCGCTTCGTAGATCTTAATTTATACTCGAAAGAAAATTAAATTTGATATTTGGTATGGCCTCCTTTGGCCTTAATGACTGCTGCCAACCGTCTGGGCATACTTTCGACCAGATCATGTAGACGATTAGGATCGAGACTTTCCCAAGATCTCTGTAGTGCATGGAAGTAGTTATTTTCGTTGGCGACCCCAGTTTTCTTCACATTTCTGTCGAAAATCGACCATAAATTTTCGATCGGGTTCAAGTCTGCGGACTGCGGAGGCCAATCAAGCAATTTTATGCGATTATAAGAAATTTTTGAGCACTGGAACAGTAGCTGATCGGTCTGCAAGAGGTAGAGCGCGAAGCACAAATTGGCGCGACGATGCAATGATGATACGAACGGTGAAGAAAGATCCGAGGACAACTGTCAGGAATCTTCGTGAATCACTCAATCTGTCCATGTACCTCGTAACGCATTTCTCAAAATTTTTCACGCGACGAATAATCCTGTCGCGAAAGAAATTTCACTTTCGGTGGAAGAGAAAGGAGAATCATCGAGGCACTTCAGTTTAGTTTAGTTTAGAATAATTGTCGCGACGATGAGGTGGGCAAATATTCGACGATGGAGGAAGAAAGCGACGTGTGGTTTAATCCTAGTAAAAGTCCGAGTAATTTCGACTCTGAGAACCTTTTCTATACGGTCGATTGGCGACATTTTTTGTTTTATACTTTTTGAGAATGTAAAGCTATATTTCGAAGGTGCGAAGATTACCTTAGGTCGCGGACTTTTATGCTTCGCGTTCTCGCGAAATTGTTGTGCAAACATACGAAGAAGTGAAATTTTAATAGAAATACCTTCTGCGTATTAACTTTGCGCAACGATTCGCATTATTTAATATCAAATATGTGCACATAGTTGACATGTTTTCGCCTATTATTGCATGCTTTTTCGCGAGAAACGTTATCTTTAACTCTTACATCGCATTGTCAGGTGCAAAACCTCAAATGAAATAAGACACTTGGAAAATAAGTATAAGTCGAGCTATGAAAACTTAAGCGAAAGTGATAGCAACTGGGTATTTTAAGATATATTTTTGCCTATCTTAAATACGTTCCGTGCGTTTTCAAAGTTTTTCAGAAATACGTGCATAAAACTCCACGGAATAGCGTCTAAGCAGACTCTGTATATCTGCTTTCCACGTTTCCATCGAATAAGTAAGAAAATAACTTTCCCACAATGAAAATTGGAATCGAGCAACTTACGAAGCTCGTCAAAATGTAGTAAAAGCGGTTAATGAGAAACAACGATTTCGGACAAACAACAATAAAGCATTGCTTCAAACTGTCGTGTGAATTAATTTAACGAACGAAACAACAGCGAGTCGCGGTTCTCCGGTATTCATCGTTCGACCATTTAAACTTGTCCGGGTGACAGTTTCGGAGCGAGCTGCCGCGAGAGCTGAAACCCGTCTGCCTCGTGCATTTCTCTCGATGGACGTTTATTCTCGGTTGTCGAGAATGTCGTTTATCCGTAGTTTTTTCCCGCCAACTAGCACTGATATTCTCTGCTAAATGCACGTTGTTATTCAATTGCTTCGCGACTCATTAGCCGAAGATTTATCGGATTATAGTACGCGCATATATAACGTTAGATTATAAGGAAACTACGAGATAAAAGACTCGATAGTGTTGGAATTAAATTACAGGAAAATTAAATTATGTTTGTTTCCTCCAAAGAAAAATTATACGCCAAGGATAATAATTCTCTAACTCCATGATTCATTCTGTCATACGGATCTCTCTGATCCAAAGATTAATAATGCGCAAGTGATAGAATTTGTATGAATAGTAAAGTGATCGATTACCCATGCAATATACGCGTCGCGATAGCTGCACTCAACATTGTGTCAGAGACGTGGAAAGAAATCGTCGTGCTGAGAGCCGTTGGACAATTGACGCGGAATAGTTTCAGCGACAATTACTATCATTGAATATAGATTATTAAACATTGCTTTGTATTTCTTAACGCTAAACCAACCGACACTTCTTGTATACTTATTGACGCGATAGACACGACAGACTACAAACATTTCTTAGGAGAAAAAGCAAACTAGGAATAAATACCGAAGGATATATGTTATATGCATATTTTACGAAAAGTCATAGATCAGGAAGCGATCTGATAACGTTTAAATTTTTTTATTTTATTTTATTTTGAGAAAATTACAATCAATTCTACAGAAGAATTTTTAGTAAGTTTTTCTGGCGTCTTACAATGTCACGAGTATAAAGAGCTTATTGCATGTTTGATTCTAATTGAATCTAGTGCTTAAATCTAAGGGATAGTGTTTTTTTAGCCTGCGGATCTGATCCCACGTGTCAAGTAATTGAGTAACCAGAGAGTTTAGGTGGTTGTTAACTCTTGTGCTATATCTATTACTGAATTTGGATATTTCTTCTTCGACTGTGGGTATCTTGAGGTCGCGATGTATCGTTTCGTTGGTAACGTACCATTGTGCGTCTAATAAGGTTCTTAGTGTTTTTGATTGTAGTCGTTGGAGTATTTCTATGTTGGAATTACTCGCTGTTCCCCGTAGCTGGATTCCACAGGTCCAGACAGATTTTAATATGGCCTTGTATATCATTATTTTACTCTGCGTGCTTAAGTTGGAACGTCGGCCGATGAGCCAGTGGAATTTTTTTATTTTTGTTTTGATTTGCTTCGATTTGTCAGACGTTTAAATATGATCAAATTTGTGTCGATATGGTCAATTTGAAAGCGGTCAATTTGAACGCTTTCGTAGGTTTAGTGTCAAGTAAAATTTATCTTCAGTCCGCTATTTTTACTGCGACCCGCACGTGAGAACCAAGCGAGAAGCGACCGAGCTTTATCTTTATTTTTATGGAATATTCTGCTTCTAACCTTCGTCGGTCCTGTGCACGCCGTCTGCAATGTCTGAAACCCAAAGAATAGGAAAAGAGAATAGCAACGCTGCGACTCTATGACTCAAATTTACTCTCGATCGAAAGGATCTAGTCGACAAACGTGTCACAGGACTTACTGATGATCGACGTTAGATCTACCTAATCCTGGTTTTCGCCGGAAGCTTTGGACAGAGCGTCTGACATACCTAAATCCGTGGACTGCAAGGAAAAATGTGAAAAAAATCGAACTATAAAAAAAAGAAAAGAATTTAGTTGGCAAGATCTAGTCTGCTATTTTTCAGCGTGATTCTCGTCAACTCCAGTTGAATTAAACACAAAAAAAAAAATGAAATATAATAAGGAGAAGTAACATCATTGGCCAAGAAAAAATCAACGGATGCTACGTTTGAAATAGTATAGTCTGTGCGTATAGAAGTATCCGGACGAATCTCGTTAGAGTGCGGAGATGTCTGAAATAATTAAGTCGCGTGATTGTGCACCGTGGTACATTGAACAGAGACGTTGCTTGGCGCTGAAAATTGTTCGAGGTTCGAGCCTCGTTACAGAGTTAGCATTCGTGCACGATTACAGCGGATTTCAATGAAGTTGCGCTGTGAAAGGGGAAACCTTTTGATCGGTTGCCTTCGTGTTGTAAAAAAAGGAAGCTCGAAGGAAGCTTTTTACAATGCGTTTAAAATCGAAACCGATGCAGACGTAATAAAAATCTTGGAAAAATGCTCGTGCGCGTAGAGATACGTTTCCTAAAGCGATGCATATATCTTCCAACTATAATTAAACGCATTAAAGAACTAGAAACATAGGTAATAAAATACTCGTTAACCTTAAATGCGACATAATATCGGTTCGTTCGTCATTCGAATATTGCACAAACTTACGTGCGATAGCTGCAGTGCGTAGACACACGAAGTTCTTGAGAAATTCTAACATTCGTCATACTTTCCTTTGCTTCTCGATGTTGATCGGGCTTTTGATTGATTCAAATTGGGGTTAGAGAAGTCCGGACGAGCTTATTACGCAGTCCAACAGCACAAATGAGAAATAAAAAGCAACTGTTTGCGTTTCAATTCGAATTTCTTCGAAGCTACTGCAGTGTCTCGTGCGGTTGTCGTTTCGCTGCTAACTGCAGCGATCGAATAGCCGCCATCACGGTCCATTGGTGATAATTATCGACCATCGAATGGTAGAAGAGGGACCAAGAAACCATCGAAACCACGATAGAAAAAAAAAAAAAGAAAAGAAAGAAAAAGGAGAGAAACGATCGTTAAGCCGAAATCCAATCTGACTAGGGAAGAAATTGAAATGGAATCTCTTTTATTTCTGGATTTGCAGGGATCCCGGAAGACAAAAATGGAGGATGCTTGGAACGGAGGTTCGAGGCACGATGCTGATACCGCGATTTCGGTATTTCACCCTTCGATCGACGAGGGATATTTAACTTTGTTTGACGTTTTGCCGATAAATCGATCACTGTTCTCTATAATACACTTCACCGCGAGATATTGCGGAGAGATTAGAGAAGTTTATGGGCCAAATAATACGAACAGAATATTCTTCTTCCCGATGATGAATGTATTTCGTATACTCGGATATTGAATAAGGCGATACGAAATTTTTATCACATACATGCTTCACGAACACGAAATAAGTAACCTAACGTATTCGGTCTTCTAACCGAGGTGCTCTGAATTTGGTAATTTTTGCAATTTCCAAGAAAACTTCTCATCCAGAAATTTATATGTCGAATAATGTGAAAGGAATTTATTATTCCTTTTAGTGGAACATGTATTTCACGGAGTCGGATATCGGGCAAATAAATACGAACTTTGCACTGTATATTTCGCAAACGAAATAAATAATCTGCATGTTCGATCTACTATCGTGGCAATTTTCACGAGGAATTTCCATTAAAACTTCTCTCATCTAACGGCGCAACTTTTCAAAGCTTGACACGTAGAAAAAGACTTTCTCCGGACAAGGATTGCTACAAACGTTGCTTCGAATAACATCTAAAACGAACATTCTCCTGCAAATTTTCCTCTACAATTGAAATAAATGCAAAATAGAATTTTCTATATTCATTGTATTCCACAATTGAACGAGTGATCCACGCGATTTGTCGCTCTTCTAACTTCGATCTTCGCAAAGTAGCCGCGCAAAAATCTCTCATCTAACCGCTCAATTTTCCAAATCTCAATATCGACAGACAAGATAACTTCGCTTCTGCTGCGGAAACGCTTTCAAAGAAAATCTTTCGAGAAGCGCGGAACAACTTCCCAAACAAGAACACCGTAAAAAATGTCCAGCAGGCGGAACGCTTCCAAACTCGCAGCTTTAGTCAACGTCGTTGCAATTTCCGCTCGGACAACCATCGCGCTCGACGTTTCCAACGATTTGCAAAACAATCACGCGGCAAGCGACTCCGCACGAAGCGTGGCGACGCGTGACCGACAGAAACGCGGCTTGTCGCTGCAAGCTGTTTGAAGCTGTTCGAAGCACGTAGCTCTCGCTTCAACTTCCTGTCTGACACTCGCCTCCGCCCTCAACCCCAATGGAAGGTCACCAAGAGGTTGGTTAGTAACGAGAAAACGTGTCTTGTTCGACGTTCAGCAGTCGGCGCACGCTTCCGAAGAAACTTTGCCCGTAGAATCGGATATGGCCAGCTCCTACGGAAGGAGTTATCCTTCGATGGCGAGGCGCTTCAATCGTTGTCTAAAAATAAAGTTGGTACACAGTGACGAATAAAAGAAAGTTCAGTTTCGACACATTATGAATTTTAACCCTTTGCGGACGGAGCCGCTCGGCGGGCGAGCGTTGCTATGGGCGTGAAACTTTATTCAAATGCAACGAAATTTGTTGTCAGTATGCAAGAAACTTCTTACACAAGAATTGTTGCAAATTTTCTCAAATAAATAAATAAAAAAAAAAAAGAAAATATCCAAGAAAACGTAGTTAGTTTTGCTATATTCATGTATCGTTTGATTTATATTCTTGCATTGTGTGGTATCTTTCGAAACAGTCGCCTACATGCAAATATAGGTTTTATATATAAATTTTAAATATAGGTTTTAAATATGTCCGGTTTAGCCGAACAAGATGCACAATAGTACGATGATTCTTCTTGCACATTTGATTTTCCGATTGGAACATACCACGCAGTCTTTACTTCTTCCTGTATCGCCTGGCAAAAAATATATCAAGAGCTTGTCGATTCGTCCGGCAATGCCATCGATGGACTGAAATTCGTTTCGACTCGACCATCAAACGGAAGATGAGATTTCATCGCTAAAGATCTACAATTTTCTTTCGTCAAAAACATAATATTGTTTAGTTTGCTATACACATGCGTGAATAAGCATAAGATTGTCGCTGAGAAAAATAGACGTGCGTCAGCCACTTCGAAATAAGTGTCCCGAAACCGTGAACTGATTCGGGCAGATACATCTGCCTCGAAGGGTTAACCCTTTGCGGACGAGTGTCGGCAAATAGCCGCCCGAATCTGTTGAAAGTTTCGGACACTTGTTTCGAAGCGGCTGGCGTACGTCTATTTTCCTGAGCGATGATCCTACGCGTATTTACGCATGGGTATAGTAAACTAAACAGTATTATATGTTTCTGATGAAAGAAAATCAGAAATCTTTAGAAATCTTATCTTCCGGTTAACGTAAACTCGCGACGTAGGACGATGGCCGAGTCAGAACGAATTTCAGTCTTTCAGTGGCATTGCTAGACGAATCAGAAAGCTTTATAAATAATTTATATGTTTTTTATAATACCTTGTACACGATGCCTAAAAGATCCAGAAAGAACACGTTCCATAGTGATAGTAGCGATGACGAATGCTATTTTGAAGCTGACAAGACAGAAGACGACGACGGTGCTTCAGACAGTAAAACTCCGTTTAACAAGGAATCGGCTCAGACGTTTCAATATTTCTAGCGATAGCGACAGTGATAACGAACTAAATGACTATCGACGAAAATAATACAATCCTCGACGATGAATAACGCAAACGTTCAACGTGTATATTTTCTCAACTGCCCGCGCCAATACGTCGGATAAAGCGTTAATAATTTTATTTTCAGTAATATATTCTGTGGTATATATCAAGTTGTGGCATAAATTTGTTCACATTTCGTTGGATGAATGTGACAAAGTCTGTCTAATCGAGAAGTAACTCGTGTGTCTTCTATAAAAAAAAAAGAATAAAGAACGAAATAATTCAGTCGAATAGTTCGTCAATTAACTTCCGTAACATTTTACATCAGGAAGTGCATACATCAGCGAAAGACGAACGAATCTATTGCTCAGTGCAATTTTATATTTACTCGTTGCTCCTATCGAATATAAATCCGCTTTGGTAAATTAAAGGTTCTTTTTATACTTCTTATTCCACAAGCTTTCTTATGTCCGTACACGTTGCGTATTTCGTTGTTTCGAGATCAAAGATTCTAATGTCCAACCGGCCCGTACGTTATTCGCAACGGAAGATTTTCATTTCTGGCAAAGAAGATTTTCGTTTGGGCGAGCTAAGCTTCAACATCTTGAAATTCAATCTTGAGTTTCCGCTCAACTTTCGGCCATTTTCATCCGAATTGTATTCCTCTGTCGTCGAAATCACTCTCCATGGAACATAAGAAAATATAGTTATCCGCGTACGCGATTTCTCGTCTCGAATTTACGCTGAAAATGTTCGCAGATCCTCGCGAGCCTCTTAACCGATCCAAGCGAAAGCGAGATTAAAATATTGGCTCGTCGGGTAACACCTAAACCCTTCCGCAGTCACGTTCCTGCGCGGAAACAATTTTACACGCGCTAAACGCCACGCACTAGCTGACAGCAGATTATCGAACAGAACGGCGGACGTTTCGTGTAATTGTATCATCGCAAGACGTTGGCATAGAGTTCGTAATTCGCGGGAGAAGAAACTGAAGACCCGCTCGACGATCCAATACAGGAAATTGCAGGATCGCAGCTTGAGGAATTGTATTCCTCTGTCGTCGAAATCACTCTCCATGGAAAGTAAGAAAATATAGTTATCCGCGTACGCGATTTCTCGTCTCGAATTTACGCTGAAAATGTTCGCAGATCCTCGCGAGCCTCTTAACCGATCCAAGCGAAAGCGAGATTAAAATATTGGCTCGTCGGGTAACACTTAAACCCTTCCGCAGTCGCGTTCCTGCGCGGAAACAATTTTACACGCGCCAAACGCTACGCGTTGGCATAAAGTTCGTAATTCGTGGGAGAAGAAACCGAAGACCCGCTCGACGATCCAATATAAGAAATTGCAGGATCGCAGCTTGAGATGGTTGCGACTAAAATCGGCATCGGCGCAACGTCGCTACTTCAAGGGTTAAAATGGCGCGCACAGACGATTGCACGAGCTTCGTGACGCGTTCGACAACGCTGGATTCAATCTAGTCGGATTATCCGGCCCTACGACTGGCCATCGACGTTCCACGATCCCAAGTCCCAAGCCTGTGTCAACTTACCTCTTTCTGCCTGGTCTCTGGACCACTCTAATACTCGACTTCCGGTTGCTATAGGGGTAATGAACACCGGCGGCGGTGTACGCCGGCTCGTTGCAGCGAATGCCGCAGCTGTTTCATGCTCTGTGATATAAACTTTATGGCTATATTTTATGATTCCGCCGGCTCTCTATTGTCACGGTTACGTCCGAGGAGATGTGGACTGTGCTGGAAGAGAATGTGAAAAATAAGCCACTTAGGATCGTTCGTTGTCATGTAGGCACTGGTCGAGATCGCTTCGGCGCAATATAAAATACAGTTCGATATAAATGACGGTTATTTGGGATATTTACTATACTATTGCGCGTAGCGTGAATTTCGAAAGTGGCTGGCCGGTTACGAGCTGCTTCTGGCTGAGAGTGTGGGTTACTTTGAATATTAAAATATGAGAGTGTCGAGTGTTAAGATTGTGAATCGTCGGACGTACGATACAAAGTAGACTCGGTTAGAGATTACGCGAGAGTTACTATTTTTGTCTGGCTTCTCTCAGCTCTCGCATACGTATATCTTTTTTTTTTTTTTTTTGTTTTATTTTATTCAGAGAAAAATTACAATCAATTCTAAAGGAATTTTTAAAGTCCAAAGTCTTACTCTATAAAGAGTATAAAGAGTTTATTGCATGTTTGATTCTGATTGAATCTAGTGCTTAAATCTAAGGGATAGTGTTTCTTTTAGCCTGCGGATGCACACGTATATCGAACCAATTTTGAGATGCTTGTCAATCAATCCTCGACACCGATTACATTTCCTGTAGCCTTCGACTGGCTCGTGTAAACTTGCTATTTTCAAAAGTGACTCGCGCTAAAAGTGAAGATTTGGGAATGCCACATCGCAGGCTATATTGTTTAAATCTAAAGATAAAATAGGTAAATAAAATTAAAGTGATAAATGAATCACAGCGCGCCTCGTTTACGAATGTTAGAACGCTTACGAAAACGGAAACAAACATGGAAAACCATTAGAAAGTTCTCGAAACGTTCAGTTCCTCCTATCGGTTTCGATTAGACTGTCCGGAAGGTTTCTTTCGTTTTAAAAGGAAACAATAGTTTTCGTTTCGTATTATTTTGTCGAATTACGTATGATCGTAATAATAGAAACGGAAGAAAATGGATCATACGCGATTCAATAAAATAATAGAAAACGAAAAACGTCGTGCGTCTATGGTTTCCTTAGAAAACGAAAGAAACTTTCGGTTTAACAAACAGTCTAATATTTGCGTGTACAATTTGAATTAAATAGAAATTCACTGATTCTTTATCGCTATAATCTCTTGTTCGTCCGTATAATAGAAACTCGTGTCAATTCAGTGGTTCCCCTTTAACACGTCGACTGCCACGATGTTGGTGGAAGACACGCGTCTCACTAACTTTCTTACACCGATTAAAAAATAAAAAAATACCGTAAACTTCGTGGATTAAACAATCATCAACGACGCGAATGATTTGGACAAGATTGATGCAGAAAAAACGCGCAAACACGATACGAGATTTGGCGAAAACGAAATGTCATCCCGTAGAAATTTCGTTTCAATATTCTGTGTTAATATTCCACGATACGTTTTCACATTTTCTTACAACATGGCGAAATTTATTCCAGGCAGGCGTACATGGCGAGACGGTTCGATGAAATGTGAGCTACCTTAGGAGGTTTTGTCACGCTCGTGGGCAGGCGAAACATTCGCAAGCCTGGCGGTGTTAACGCAGTTCTCTTCGAGAGAAAGGACGATCTTGGGGAAAATGTGGTTGGTTTTTTGCTAGCGGGGAAAAAGACGGTCTTCCTCTCGAAGAAAGGAATGTAAATGATGATTTGTATGGGACAGGGATTGTTTACTCTGCTGGGGAAGGCTGAGCCGGCGGATATGAGTGGAAGAGGGGTTAGAAGGGATTTCTCGTGGGAAAGGCGGAAGTGTGGCGTTACAGAACGATGCTTCCGTGGAGAATATGCAGACGTCGAATCACTAAGCGCAACTTTTTCAGAAACGCGCGCGCTCTGCATATTCCGCGCGAAGAAGTTTATTATCAATTAGCACGTTACATGGGAAGATCGTAGGAAAAGAACGCGATGAGCAAACTTTCGTTGACTTCTTTCGTTCCTCTGTCGCTTTATGTTAGCTCGAAGCAACGAATGTACCTTTTTTTCTTTTTTTTTTTTTAATTGGAAGTTGTAGCGTTAATTTAGCTTCCGAAAAATTATGCTTCAGAGAAGCGGTAAGGTGTGAAAAATTTTGATAGGCGAATACGTACGCTGGAAACGATTGGCGAGTTAAAATGTTTTCACGGAAAGCGCTATTGAGATCCGATACGAACGACGTAAACGTGGCGTTCAGAAAGAGAACTTCAATCAGCACGAATGTAAGTTTTGGCATTAAGTTTGGAAACTTTTTTACGAAATGCAAACTCGAATTTTAATCGAAGTTTCGCATTTCTCGATGGAAATTGAAATGTAAATTTAAGAAGACGCGCGTTTCAGCGAATTTTCTGAGCTTTGATCTACGAGCGAAATTCTTCTTCGAGAAACGAGATTCGAACGTCTCAGTTTTTGCCGGAGATGTTTTCTTTCATTAAACGTGTATTTAATTAACTTACGGCGGAAAGATTTAGGTGTAACAAATTTAATCGTCATTTGCGACAGAAGAACTTTCTCAGAACTTTCTGTCGAATTTTTATGCTCCGATCTTTCTCGCGTTTCAGCAAGCAACAAGACTTTTATCGTTTCAAGAGAAACTTTAACACAAGATTAAAGCGAGAAACCGCGTATACAATGGCTCTTTTATATCTTCCTCGGACATACGAAACTTTCTTACAACGTAAGAACATGATTGAGTTGAAAATAACCGAAAGACGTAACAAGATTAATGTTTAATCAACGTAACTCTCGCAAGCGGAAATCTTTTTATGACAGGAGAAAATAACACGTTTCTTTGCTCAGAGATTTACTACAAGTTGGATGTATCAAGTTATTATTATTATTAATTTATGCCGGTAGTTTTAAAGAAAAATTCTTTCGAAAAATTTTGTATACTAAACTAACTAAAATTAATAAACTAAATAAAATTAACTTAATACAACCTTAGGGAAACATATTCTTGTAACATTTTTAACGCGAATAACGAATCGAACAATTTTCAGTAATTAACACACCAAGTGTATAATAGCAAATACGAAACATAAATTTCAGTGTCACAAAGTCACACTTTTCGAAACAGACTACGATTGTTCGTATATTTAAGGGACGTACACGTGGCGTACAGAAATATACAAAACGTTGGAAACAATACATCTACAGAGCAAAGCAAATTTCTATTTTCGCACGACTTCTTAAATCGTCTTCACGGAACCATAAATTTGCATAAACATCTACAAATTACGACGCCTGCAAGTCGCAGAATCAATGAAACAATTTTCGATATTCGAACAGACCAGACTTCCAACAACGATCAAACCGCGAACTTTCAGGCATTTCTGTATCTCCGCGAACAGAACTAAAGAAATGGAACCTACGTAGAAATCCGTTTCGCGTGCTAAATATTATAATAAATACTTTAGCGACATTCTACTTGTATTTGCAAATTAGACGCACGATGTGCCTTCTCGCGCGTTCGAATTTCTCACAGACGCGTAAAAATCCGCAGTCTGTTAATAACGAGTTCGTGGTAAATTTCGCCCGATCGCGTACCGCGTTTAAAAACTTCGTCCCAGCAATTCTTACCGCCGGAAAGCTAACTTCCGGCACGGGCGAAGCTGGCGGGTTTGCGCAAAGTGTTTCGATTAAAAAGCGTTTTGTAAAAAGATTTACGGCCCGGCGTGCTTTTGCATTCCGCAACGAGGCAGCTCGCTAGCGTAGCGCCGGTAAAATTGAAATATATACGCGGTAGCGCTGGCGGCGCATACAAATCCGCCATTTGTTTCCGGTACCGTCCTTCTTATTGCGGAAGTTGCGCGCACAGTCGCGACCGTGAAACCGCGCGACTATCGAGTTTACGAAACGGCCGGTCATCGGATCAACGTCGGAAGTCGTAAATTTCCCGGCTCGAAAAAGGATGGATCGATAAAGAAACTTTCGTGAAATAACGCGAAATGGCTGACTCTCGTGTGTATCGCAGTGGTATTGTTTCCAACTACCGTAGAACCTTGATTATTCCAACTATTCGCGGCACACGCTGGTCGGATAATCGGATAACTTTGTTTTCGTATTCGTAAGCGAGGATCATTTGTGTTAAACTACGCGTTTCGTGTATCGTAACGAGGAAAAGTATCGGCAGAGACCAAATTTCTCTGTAAAATCCTGTTACACAGGGTGGTTGGTAACTGGCGGTACAAGCGGAAAGGGGGCGATTCTGCGCGAAAAAAGAAGTCGAAAATATAGAATGAAAATGTTTCGTTCGAGGCTTTGTTTTCGAGAAAATCGACTTTGAAGTTTCGCTCGGTACGCGTGCACTTTATCGCGTTTCGTTATAACGGATTTCACTGCAGATCATTGTCTCGATCGACGTTATGTTGATAAACGCTTCCAATGTGAGCGAAGTGTTTTCCTATCTAGTAACTTACTATCCGACTTTTTTATTCCATATTTTTTTTATTCTTATTTTTTTTTATTCTATATTTTCGGCTCCTTTTTTCGCGTAGAATCACCCCCTTTCCGCTTGTATGCCAGTTACCAACCACCCTGTATTTGCCGGGATAAACTCTCCATTCGCGTTAATCGAAAAACTCGAAGTATGTAACGTTAACTTCCGGACGAACGCGATCCAGTGCGTATACGCGTCGATGTATGATAAATCGCGCCACGTGTATCGAGTTAGCTTTGCGCGCAAGAGAAGCATCCAGGTCTTGTCAAGTTTGGATTTCGATCAAAACCTTCGAAACTTATTGAATGTTTCCGTGAAATGATACGTTTGAACGTTGCACTCGAAGGTTATATCTTAATTGTCCTTCTGTCAGATAGAAATAAATAATGAGAAGCGTAGAATGAATCAGTGAATACAGTGAAACTTTACGTTTCTATCGTTGTAGAAGCTGTTGATACAAGAGTCGATTCCAAGTAACTGTTCCGAGAATTTGATATGCTAATTTCTTCCAATTTTCATTTTCTTCTATTTGACGAAAACTCTGTACGAAGAATCGTGCTTTTTTACAAATTCATAACAGAATTTTCCAAGAGAAGTCGGTGTTTCTACCGATGGTTTCGTCCATCGTCGTAAATTGCTGCAAAGAATCTGCGGACCGCGTTGCCATTGTCTGTATTTCTTGGTCTGGACATTATTTGTTAACGATTGCCTTAAACATAAGCCGTCTCACGCTGCGATACGATTAACGTTGGAATTTTTATCGCGTCGAGGACATTTTCGCTCTTCTCCGATACGTTTTTATCCATCCATCGTCTCCGGAAAATTGAAAATTCATCATAATCTGTCCCGAGAACATTGTGTATAAAAATCTATCGTAACCTCGGTATATTTTACCTTCGATATGTATATAGTGTATATGTATGTAGTGTATATGTATATAGTGTACTACCGGCCAAAAGTTTGGGTACACCTACTATATTTCTATTCCACGCGCAAATACAAACTGTGCGGCTTAATATTTCATCGTTTCTTAATACTTGTGCATCCTTTGTATAATTTTACTGTTATAAAAATTTCTTTTAACTGCAAATTATAAGCTCCTATAATACCTAATACTGTTTATGATATCACATTTCTACGACTGAGCCGTTCTGCGCAGAAATCAACAATGTAGTGCGTAGAATGTTACAAACTAACAAATAACGGCAAAGCTGAACGGCTCAGTCGTAGAAACGTGATATCATGAACAGTATTAGGTATTATAGGAGCTTATAATTTGCAGTTAAAAGAAAGCTGTGTATTTTTATAACGGTAAAATTATACAAAGGATGCGCAAGTATTAAAAAACGACGAAATATTAAGCCGCACAGTTTGTATGTACGCGTGGAATAGAAATATAGTAGGTGTACCCAAACTTTTGGCCGGTAGTGTATGTCTGTTACATTTTCCCATAAAATAAATCAACTCAACCTGTTAAAAGGATTCTTTGATCGTTGTTTCCATATTCGTCTAGGATATCAATATTCAGAATTCTCGATTTGCCAGACGCAAACGTACAAATAGACACGTGCAGTCTCTTATTTTTACGAACTTTGTTCGCTTTTTGAATATTCAGCGAAGGACCGGCTAATGTGCAAGCTATTTTCGTCAAAAAACTAAAGTAAATTTCGCGGCTGTCGGTAAACGAAAATTTGAATATTGGCGATAGTTTCGCGCGGCTGTGTAAATACGCAACGATTTTCTGATAAATTAGCGTGCCCAGAGCGGACAGGTCGAACAGGATCCATCTGGTCGGTCCGCTTATTTATGCAAATGACGCGGATTACATTTTTTAGCCATGACGATGGATATTCCAGCTGTAAATCACGGCTCGTTTCGTCTCTAGACCGCTGAACAGACTCATTCCGAACTGTTTTAGTCTCGGTGTACTCGTTGCCCTACGTTTTTGCGGCGTTTTGACCCGCTGTCCAGCGGTTGGGATTATTTGCACGGGACACGGGATTAATTGCGGATTAATTCTTATTGTGGCAAGGCAAATTGCGGCGATATTGAGGCGGAGAAACGCGTTGCGTGCTTTCAGTAAAGTCGTTCCGCTCGCTTGGACACTTGGTGATTCATTTTAGCTCGCGTTTAATAGCTTCAGTTTCTTTCTTGTCAGTGTAAACTCTCTTCTTCCGCGTCGGTCAACACTGTTTTATTATTTTAAACAAACTGAGATCGCCAAACTCTTCTCCCAAGTCAAGTTGACAAATGCGGCATAACGTTTCTGCAGGAAAAGAGAATCTTAAACATTGTCTATGTATATAATGTATGTATATAATGTATATAACGTCGTCTTAATCATCCCATAAAAAGGTGAAATTACTTTACCCTAATACACGCTTCTACCTAGTATCCTTCAAAAAAAAAAAAAAAAATGAAGTGAATCTTAAATAGCCTCGTTATTCCTAGCATAACGCATAACATAATTTGGTCGTTTCGTGAGAACATAAATCACAAAAATTTACCTTAGCGATATTCCCCTAGGAAAAATAATATACGCAATCCTGAATATCCTATCGCGGCTGTGGAACGTGTTTAACGAGCCAGGAAAAGCTCAAAGATACGTAGAGAAAGAAATCGAACATCGTAAAATTCTTCTCTCGCGTCGTTCCGTTCGAATCCTCATCGAGCAAAGTACAGTTTTAATCCGCGTCCCATTTCACCTGTGCCACCCCTCTCGCAATTCCCATCCGCTTAATTACAGTTCTAATCGACAGCCAGCGCTCGCCAATTCTCTATTTCACCCACGTTTCATATTTTCTGCTTGCAGATGCTCGCCTGAATCCAGACGATCGAATCCTCAGCAACGAAAGATGAGTTTCACCAACGTCCATCGTATCGCCGTCGTTCTCCGACCAATCTCAATTTCGATCTCAACCTCCACGTGGTCCACCAGCAGCGTCCCTCGCGTTAACGACAATCACGGGAAAATAGCGATTACCT
This sequence comes from Bombus confusus, assembly GCA_014737475.1. Lineage (NCBI taxonomy): Eukaryota > Metazoa > Arthropoda > Insecta > Hymenoptera > Apidae > Bombus > Bombus confusus. The sequence continues at coordinate 2,453,835 of JACXIV010000040.1, read as the reverse complement.
CGAAGAGTAATATCCAGCACAATCATTTGGAAGAATAGTTTTAGAAATACGGAAGCTCGCGCCCATAGAGCGGCAACAAGGCGACGAGTGAGATCGAGCGAATTGCAGATCGTCGAGCGGACGAGAGAGGATCAGTGAGATGCACGGTCCGCTGTGAAAATGCTGGTGGACGATTGCGGCAGCGCTATGGGGTGGACTTCGACCAGCGTGCGCGGGGGTTGGTCCACCCCGGGCGGCTGTAGGAATTCGGCGATGAACTTCGGTGGTAGCGTGCCGTCTCTTCACCCGGCTGGCTCGATAAGATCGCTCCGATCCCAGCATTCTATGCAGGTATTTAACAAAAAATCCCCTCGTTTTCGTGTCGTTGGATTATCATCGTTAGGGTGATCGTATCCGGAGAACGCTATAATCGGGCTATAAGCGAATTCGTGGATTAAATCCGACATTGAAGCTTCAGTGGACCGTTTGGCAAGCTCTACCCCTTTTTCAGCTATCGGTTTTCGACTGTTAGTTTTTCATTTGACGAAGGGACATCGTTTTTCAGGAGCTGGCTATTAGCCGAGCAATTGGCGTTTCGACGTGGAATTTGCAATAATCGTGGAAACGTTAAGAAGATTTGCAGGCTGGCGAATAACGAAAGGTGGACGCAGGAACGTGGCAAAGAGGATATCTTATTTGTTAGGAACGCGTTTCCTCGTTAGAGAGGTTTCTCGGTAGTTGACTGTTTTTCTAGTTAGTAGTTAGTCTGCGAAGAAATAAAATAATAATAAAGAACGCTAAAGAAGAAGGTGAAGCGTAGGTGTGAGGACGTGCCAAGACGGTTTTCTGTTTATCAAAAGCGTTTTGCAGTGATTGGTTATCGATTGATTGGAACTTCGTCGAGTAGCAAGCGCAAATTTTCGAAAGATCGACAGGATGGTGGCCGATGAAAGATAAGCACGAGGGTGTATCACAGACGATCTTCGAGCTTCTGCGTCAAAAACTTTTCACCAAATTCTGAACCACAGGGATTTTACACGTCAGGGATGAAGGGAAGATTAATCGTCAAATGGAAATAAATGATAGAGTTTGATCTTTGATCTCTTGAAGTTACAGAAAAGAGGATCCTACGATCACATTTTTTTAAATTCACATTGAAATTCGCCATCACTTGGCTCGTCCTCTTGATAAATATCTATCAACGTACGTTGTTTGTTTCCCCAAAAGTTGAATACTAATCACGCACTCCTGCAGCAAATTAATCGTCAAATGAATGGTAGAGTTTGATCTTTGATCTCTTGAAGTTACAGAAAAGAGGATCCTACGATCACATTTTTGTAAATTCACATTGGAATTCGCCATCACCGGGCTCATCGTCTTGATAAATATCTATCAACGTACGTTGTTTGTTTCCCCAAAAGTTGAATACTAATCACGCACTCCTCCAGCAAATTAATCGTCAAATGAATGATAGAGTTTGATCTTTGATCTCTTGAAGTTACAGAAAAGAGGATCCTACGATCACATTTTTGTAAATTCACATTGAAATTCGCCATCACTTGGCTCGTCCTCTTGATAAATATCTATCAACGTACGTTGTTTGTTTCCCCAAAAGTTGAATACTAATCACGCCCTCCTCCAGTAAAATTAACAAATTTACAAAAAATAAATTTCGTCGACTAAAAAAAAAAAAAAAAGACAATATTTATACCACGTCTCAGTTAAGAACCTAATTAGACCATGTCGTAATTTCTCGCGTCTTATCTATCGTCTTGTCCATCCGCGCAAAAGAAAATCCTAAAGATTGTGTTCTAATGTCGCGTGCATCAGACGCGATCGATCGATTCGGTTATCGACGCGGAGATCGATATTCATCGGATCGCGCATTTTCCAGGCAAATGTAGAAGGCAGGGTCGTCGATCAGTTTGCGAGAATTGCGTGGAGCGTTCATCCCCTAATTGGTATTCGGCTAGCGACACTTTCACCCTGTCGACGGATATCCAGCGACGTTTAATTTTCAGGCTACGTCGTCGATCGTCGCGATTTATCATTGGTTCTCGCGTGCCCGATCGCTATTGCTTTTCTCCATGCATTGCAGACATGTTTCTTTTGTCCAGGGCGTGCCGGAGACACCGCGAAGATGTATGCACTGCCATCCGGTACACGTGCCGAGCACCCCGAACAATTACGTGCATCATCCGATGCAGTATTACACGCCGAGCCACTGTCCCGAGCCCAGGAACGGTATCTACACTCCGCATCGGGGCAGTTCTTATCACGGTGGTGAGTACACCCTTGCAAAAAATCAATTCTTCCTGTCGACTGTGGGAAAAATTGCTTTCGTCAACTATGAAGAAATATCGGGTTAGCGCGCCTGAGACGCAGTCTTGTGAAGTAACATTTTTTACGCGCCTTGTTTTATCAAAGTATCGTACAGCGACGAGGAAAAGTTTACAAGCAGTTTGCAAAATAAGAAACATAAGGGGGCGCCGTGAGTTTTTAACGTGGATTTATATCAGGTTGTCCGGAAAGTTTCTTTCGTTCGATAAGGAAACAACGGAATGCTCGACATTTTTTGTTTCATATTATTCTATCGAATTAGAAAATGAAGAAAACGGATCATACGTGATTCAGTAAAGCAATTGATTAATAGTAAATTAAATAATTTTAGAAAAGGACAAATCTCGCGCGTCTACTGTTCCCTCATAGAACGAAAGAAACAACCTAATACTAGATACGAGCATGAACGTAATGTACGTGCAACGTAGCTTACCGTGGATGAGCGTTACCGATATGGTGAAAAATTTGTAGAGCAAAGCATTTTTAGCATTCTTCTGTCCTCCACTCTATGACCGCGATATTCCACGTGGCTCTATAGATGTACATCGACCCTGCTACAAGTTAGATCATCTTCCACCCAATGATCTTTTCCTAGCGTTAAAGAATACCTTCGGTTGGCGAAATATAAAAATTGTCTTGTTGTCACGCATGCTTTTTCGTTTCAGTTTTATACGTTGCAATTTCTCACGAAGCATCACAAATCCCGTTTGTTTGCTAAAGTGTAGCAGGATCGAGCACGACTAACTAGTTTCGTTGTTCAAGAATCGTAAGAATCAGCATTTTTAAAACTGAGATATTCTGAAAACGAAGTTACAACGAAGTTTTGTATCTACAATTGCTTTGAGGATAACCTATAGGTGCTAGAGAATTGTTTAAGCGAAACAGAGGAGATTTTTGATCCTTCGCCACTGCTGAATTCGTGTTTCGTGCAACTTTGATGACGCTATAAGGAAAGGGTATTTCCAGAGAGTTTGCTGTCGAAATACGGTGTCCCCTCGTCGCATACGTGCGACGATTCTCAATCTGACGCGTTGAAAAAGTCTCTCTGGTCCTCCCTTTTCCTTCCTGTCCCGGCATTCACCTGCTGTTGAATATTGAACGCAGTCGCGAAACTTGACGGAAACGGATTAGGCCGGTGTCCTGGCGAGCAACGTCGCGCCGTGAGAACGAAAACAGAAGCATTCTGAGATTATGAGCAAGTTTACCAAGAGGGCCGAGTGGATGGAGTCGTTCTTATACCGACTTTACGAGAAAACTTGCGCAATCTGGCTGAAAGATGCCCTCGAGAAATCGAATAAAATGCAAAACGCGTTAAATTAAACAATGCTTGCTCCTACACAAAACAACTGCAGATATCTCGAAGTTTTTAAATCGTTTTACTTTATAGGCTTTTATTCGTACTACAGTCGGATCGTCTAACGTTGTATACAGAGCGGCGGACAAAAGGAGCTTTAAAGGGCTACAATTAAGAAAGTATCGCAACTTTCGAAACTGAATTACAATTACTAAGAACAATGAATGTGTAATATGATATAGTATACAGGGTGGTTGGTAACTGGTGGTACAAGCGGAAAGGGGGTGATTCTAGGCGAAAAAAGAAGTCGAAAATATGGAATAAAAATGTTTCGTTCGAGGCTTTGTTTTCGAGAAAATCGACTTTGAATTTTCGCTCGGTACGCGTGCACTTTATCACGTCTGCACTTTATCATGCACTTTATGTTGATAAACACTTCCAATGTGAGCGAAGTGTTTTCCTACCTATTAACTTACTATCCGACTTTTTTATTCTATATTTTTTTATTCTTATTTTTTTTATTCTATACTTTCGACTTCTTTTTTCGCGTACCACCAGTTACCAACCACCCTGTATATCGTAGAATAGGATATTACCAAAGTGTTTAGTGCAAGCAAAATTTAATACAAAATTCACTCGCACTTGATACGTACAAATATCAATTTTAATTTTTCTGTTGTACACTGTTTAACACTAAAGCTGGCGGTTAACACTAGACTTGGTCAAACTGACCGCTTTCAACTTTCTACGCAAATTTGACCATATTTAAACGCTATCAGATCGCTTCCTAATGTATGACTTTTCATAAAATATGCGTACCATATATTCCGCGGTATCTATTTTCTAGTTCGCTTTTTTTTCTAAGAAAAATTTCTAGTCTGTCCTGCCTATCGCGAGCGGTCAATAAATATACAAGAAGTGTCGGTAGGTTTAATGTTAAACGATTTCCTTTCTATCACTCACATTTTCCTAAGAGATATGTCCGATTCGTTGCGAGGAATCTTCGTATTTTCGCGACGACGTAACAGTACAGACGATAAACTGAAATTACTCGAGCAACGTGTATCGACTTGGACGATCGCGTAAATTCCAACAATTACGAACAGCAGTACAAATAAAAATAAATTCGAGCTTCCCGACGCAATATATCTACTGTGACGAAAGGTGTAAAAATTCTACCTATCGTTCCGCATATAATCCGAAAGAATAACAGTAAAATTCCATGGGAATTTTCGCTGTCGCTGTCACGATGAACAACGAAATCGCATACGTTTTAATGAAAAATATCGCGGGGATTTCGCAAGTGGCCTGTCAGCTGGCAGAGGCGCGTGAAAAAGGGAAACGATTCAACAAGTTGACAGTGGCGAACGTCAACCGGACCGCACGCGCGTTTCGCAAGGAAACGGTGGGAAAAATCAAATTGATGAAATGAACGAGACCGCGGAGAGAAGAAGGGAAATGTTGACGGTACAGTTACGATTTTGGTGAAGCGATGAAATTCGCGCACGGCCACGTTCACTCGTGTTAATTTGTCGTGTCATTTACAAGGTTCGAAGCTGACCGCGACGCGCCACCCACTCGTAGTTTTCCAACGAATTCGCGTTACGGTTAAACACGGTGGACACTTGCAACTGGACAAACCGACCCTTTCGAATCGTATTTGCACGGTCAACCGTCCTCTTTCACCGTCTGCGAAAGAATCGATTTCGAATCAGTTGCAGGCATCGCTTCGTATTATGTAGATGACCCGCGTGCACGCAATCCCAACCGAAATATCCGTGCCGATACGAAATTCCCCGATTTTTCGCTCGATTTACCGATATCGAAGCTTTTCCGACTTGGCTCGTCGTTTGTTTTATTTCTATTGTTTTCGATAAGCTGGTTCGTTCGTTTTTGCTTTTTTTTTCTCTTTCTCTCTCTCTCTCTCTATTTTTGTTGGCGATATAACGCTAAGGCGACAGGTTGGATGGTAATTTTGGAGACAGATGTTAAAGATGATTTAGGTAGTTAGGATTTATCAAGGGAGAAATTGATGTTAGTGGATATTACCGAAGATATAGTGCGCGTATAAATAGGTTTGTGTGGAATATGGTGGTGTCTGATGGGTTCATGGGATGTTAAAATATTTTTTCGCAACTTAAATTTGATAGCACGAAAGAAATTTTTATGACAGAAAAGTAAGAAAACGATAAACGTCGAGAAGAATACTTACGATATTATTATGTTTGTCAACGATAGAAATATAGTTAAACAATTATGGGATGTTAAAGTATTTTTTCGCAACTTAAATTTGATAGCACGAAAGAAATTTTTATAACAGAAAAGTAAGAAAATGATAAACGTCGCGAAGAATATTTACGATATTATTATGTTTATCAACGATAGAAATATAGTTAAACAATTATGGGATGTTAAAATATTTTTTCGCAACTTAAATTTGATAGCACGAAAGAAATTTTTATGACAGAAAAGTAAGAAAACGATAAACGCCGAGAAGAATACTTACGATATTATTATGTTTGTCAACGATAGAAATATAGTTAAACAATTGGAATTTTTACTAATTCCCTAAGTGTGACTCTTTATTAATTTTGTAATATTTTACGTCGGCAATTTTACGTTCAAATAATTGTTTCATTGATATTCAGATTAAATACGCGTATACGATATACTGTGAGATATTGACGACCGTGTCGAGTGCAAAATATCGTCTGACCACAGGTAGACCATTACTACTTGCTCTACTTCTCGCTTTCTTTTTGATTAATATCAGAAAATATATTGATTACCACGTGCTGACCGAGATGTCTGACTATAGACGAACCCTTACTACTTCTCTAACCTCCTCTCTGATTAATCGCATTCTTTTATATTTCTTTATGAACGTTCCATTTTATCACGGCCATCTCATATTCAGTTCGATGAAACGTGGAATTGATTGTCTATTTGCAAACTTATTAATTATCGTATACAGAATATTTAAATAAACAATTCTGATTCTATTTGCAAACTCATTAATTATCGTATACAGAATATTTAAATAAACAATTCTGCTTCCACCTCCACTAGAGATTTTCCGACAACGCAACTTGATAAAGCAATAATCTCTTAATAAGCTGTTCTTCGTACATCGTTCCACTTTTCGATAACAAGATAACAGCACGTTGGATTAATTTTCTTAGACGTTTATTTTATTAAAAAGCGAGAAACCAAACTACAAATCTTGAGTCCGAAATTTATTGGGATCAATACTGTTTCGACTCCAGCGAAAACACATCGAAAGTCTCGGTACGAAAGTGCCACTAGACCGCGCAATCATAAAAATGAAACCCGAAGCGCAGTTAAAAAACCGCTGCTTGTTTTCCATCGAAGAAAATTACTCGGGCTCGCGTTTTTCCTCGGAAAACAATTATTACAGGAAGCGGCGCAATTCCTGATATCGTTTCACTTGATCGGCAACAACGTCTCTATCGCGAACTGCTTTCACGAACGGTTACGTCATCGGATTCTTTTAAAATCCTTCGACGTTTGCGACCTTTTGCTACTCGTTCGAAGATTTCACGAGACTCGTGTTTGTCTCTCGTGCCCGATCGATTTTTGACAAATCTCCCGTGGAACCGGCACATATATCAACTGGAAGCTTCAAAAGGGACCAGTGTTTTCCTTTGTCCCACCATGGTTGCCGCAGAATAGAAAGGGAAATATGTCGCTGGATTTTCTTTATTGTGACCAGTGTTTTGTGACTTCGTTGCCGAGTCGAAGTAGTAAATACCGTGGTTTCTGAAATGGAGAATTTGTTTTGGAAGAGAATGTTTGGGGGAAAAATGTTCTGCGATTTTTTCTGATTCAAACTGATATTTTTTATATATGCTTTTTTATATAGTAATATACTATATTATATTATATTAGAATAACAGTTTGGGAAAGAATCTTGCGGAAGGAAATCGTTTTGCCACATTTTTAAGTGAAATTAGTATTCAAGGTCTTTGTACGTTGATATACGTGATTTATTAATATTAATGTACAGTAATATACACTGATACACACTTTATACGTTAAATGAAAATAATATTTTGGTATATTTTATATTTTAAGAAACGTAATAAATAATAAAATATTCCGAAATATAATACTTGTTCAGAACGCCACTTTGTATAGCTTTTTAAAAGCTCAACTGACGCCGTGCATTTTCTATAAGGCTCTCGACTTCGTTACTTAGTCTTCGTCCATCACTTGATTAATTAATATTAGTCAACGTAGGTAAATTTCACTACCAACATAATTAGTATACAACATCTCAGCAGGCAAACCACTTTCGAAAATCTTCGCGAGCAATCCTCTAATTAAACTCTATCTAATCAGACCATAGCTCAATCACGTCTGACCGAGAGCGTCTCATTTTACTTTCCTCCGTTTCAACATTTCCTATTAATATTCCTCCTCCCAGCTGCCATGCGAGAAAACCTCTTGGAAAATTGAAAGAGCACGCTTACCGCATGAAACATAACCCGTTCCTGCACTCTACATATTTTATCCGCGAAAGGAAAAGGAAAAAAAAATTAGGAGGAGGAGAAATTCGGGAATTCACGGCACAAGATTCTCATAAGTTTTGCATCAAAGCGGTGAGTTACGAAGGCGGCGGGATCTTAGCAAAGCGGAGGAAGCGTCGTAATTCCTTTTCGTGGCAATTTCGTCGTCCGCAGTTTTTGTTTTTCAACCTGGTTTTGGCGCAGAGCCTCCTCCATTTTTCATCAGCAACCTCATTTTTCGGCCGACCCACGCGCTTATCTCCCTCGTTGGCTCACGTTCGTTCGCAGTGTAATTAAGAATACCTCGTCCCTTTGATTTCTTGCCTTTGCGTCCGATCCTCGGCCATTGTGCGCTATCGGCCAATGGAAAGAGAAGTTCCTTTCGCAGTTCTTTTTTGCTCGTCGGAACCCGGTGCGTTAATGAGTCTTCCGTTTCTCAACCACTTGCCGTGGAACAGAGGAAAGAGAGATTATTCACGGTAGGATCGATCGAAATTTAAAAGGAAAATAGCGAATCTTCTTTCGCGTCCACGGAGAGAGGAATATCGAAGGGAAATATAAAATTGTCTCTTTGATCGCAGAGACAGAGAGGATTTTAAATTGCACGCGAACGAACGTTGAAACGTTCTCTGCGAGGGACGAGTTTCGTTCTGGCAGTCGACTGCGCGGATAATTAACCGTAATGCGGCCAACTCGTGCGATCCGGTAATTAATTACGAACGTAAACTAGTTTTCGATATCCCGACTTTGTCCCTTTCAAATGGAATCGAGAGAAGAACAGCATGATAAATTGGAAAGACATTTGGCGAGTTTCCACGCGAGGTTATGACATCGTTTTTACTTATTAGCTTTGCTTTTCGATCAATCTTAGTTCAGTCATTGTTTCCTTGCATTGTTCCAATTTCTCGTACTTCGAGGGGACTCTTACTTGACAATCAAAGTTCCAGTTCTCCGTTGAAAATTTCCTGCCCGTCGTCCAGGAACCAGTAAGATCATGCTCAGAAACAAAGTCATTTCGAAATGAAAATTATTCGAAACATTTTCGTCGTTTTGGTCTCCTACCGTAGAAAATCTACAAACACGGAACAAGCAGGTCACGTTACGATCCAACGCTATACGATAATTAATAATAATTAAGTTCTGCGACTAAGCGGAACAGACGTGGAGCTTTCTTAGAAGCGTTAACCACTTCAACGCTAATAAATATTCTTATACAGTGGCTGCAAAAGGTATTTTGCACACGTTACATCTACATAATACAACACTTGAATACCAGTCTCTTGGGTTTAACTGCACTAAATTTCCTAGCATTTACTAGCATGACTTCACGTGACTGCAGAAATTGGAAGGTACATGCGTGCTTTTCTTATTTCGAGAGAAAAATATATTTAAATCGACCACGTTGGATGTAAGCCGGTTCTCTGGAATATCAGAAAGAATTGAAATATCTGCAACGACGTATCATGGCAACTCTTTGCTTTTACGCGGTGGGAAAGCTCGCGATGGGTCGAGGAGAAAAGGTCATTTTCTAACAGCGACCAGAGGAGCGTAATAAAAATGCAAACAGCGGGCGCCGCTGAAATTCTACTTTAAATTGCTTAAAACTTCATTAGCCCTGTAAAGACGAATTTTACGAGGAACTTTTGCTGTTTGCGCAAACTTGGCCGTTGTACGTTGTAATTAAGAGTGGAGAAGAAGAGGAAGGAAAAGAAGCGGAAAGGAACGTTCAGCGATGGCGGCACGAACGGTCGTGCCACAATTAAGAATACGTGTCACGCCGATTCCTGTTCTCTTCTTCTTGCTCGCTCTTGCTTTGCTTCGCGCTACTTAAATATTTGCTTTTTTAGCTTTTTTCTTTCCACTATTTATGTTTCCACGATGTTTTCCTTCGTTTTTCCTTGCAAGCTGCGCTCACGCGAGCTCGTATGCGAATCGACGTTGAAAAAATTGGTTCCCGCGGCCGAAAGACAGATGGAAATTCGAATTTCGCTGTTACGTTTCCTGTGGCTTCTACCTTAGGCGCTGAGATAACAGCTTTGTTTACCCTTTTCCCTTGCTTTCGCTTCCGAAAATGTTCGTCGAAGAGTATCGTATAAAACGAGTAATAAAAACGTTTTGACGAGTGACGCTTGGACGTCTCAGAGTCTGCAACGACGTCGGTCTTCAGAAGTTTAGTTAGAATGGGACAGAATTTCATTTGGCGAGCGGATTGATCTAGTTTCAATCTCTTCTGTGAATTTAATTCCGAATTCACGTGAACCCACGAGTGTATCGATGCGAGTCGCGTTTATCTGAATTCGATCGATTCGCTGATTAAATTTTTTATACGAACTATTTTCCACTGTTAATTGAATTATCGTTTCATTAGAAACAAATGTGTTTATTGCGCAAATATTGCCTGTCCTCGTTTCTTGAAATTTCAGTTTCTCCACATGGACGATATTTGTCCACTTAACAGTTACTTTGTGCATTGTAAAAATCATATTTCTATATGCTGAATAAATTTGTCGAAAGTAATACTTTTATTCATTGTATTTCGTGTTTCAAAGATATTTTCAATTTGTTTCAATTTGCTGAAAAGGGACCAACGCACAATTTCTAGCCAATTTTACAACAGCATCGATACAGATAGATACAATGTAAAATGTTTTTATTTAATTATAAACTACCATCGAACTTTCAGAGTTATCGTTCTCGATAGATCATCGATAGATGCGAAAATACGAAGGAACGCTATTTTTTCAAGATCTTTTCTGCGCATTTCTTCGGCTGAAAATCATCGACCCGGTTTCTTGAACCCTCGACCACAAGACTGCTGGCCCTCGTTCTCACCCCATAGCAACTAGCATCTCCTTTTCATGAGCACTTTTATCTAACCCACTTGACTCTCCTTTTTCCTCTTCATTTCTTTCAACTCGTTTCATCCCCTGTCCGTGGCACAGGGTTGCGATGTTGCCAGACGAAAACATCGCGGATACACCGAATACTTTCTTTCTCGAACTCTTTCTTTCTCTCTCTCTTTGCTCGAAATCAATTTTGTAACACGTTGAAAAATTTTCCATTAACGTCAAATTAAATATTTCGCGCGCTGTAATGGAAATTCTGCTGGAAAACAGAAAATATTTAACGGGTGATGAATATTCGTGTATGGAGGCTGTAGAGCAATAAAAAGTTGAGAATTAATGAAGTTTATTAGGTACAGCGATGACAGAAATATTGCGACATTCTCGGAGTAAATGGAATTAAATTTCATGTTATTGGGTTTGTGCACGTATCGCGGAATTTATTTATTATTTTTTTTAACATTGTTACGATTCCGCATGCGCGTGGAGTAGTTTGCAGAGTTTACAGTGACGCCCCATAGGCATAGGAAATACGAAAATGCTATTCTTTATAGAAACTATGTACCCACGACGTTTAATTTCTCAAATTAAAGCCACTTTTTCAAAATGACCATTTTGACGAGACTGTACTATGAACTTGGTAGAAGCTATAGCACAAGTTCTATATCGTAGCCTTAAGAAGCTCGAGAGAGACAGAAATTATTATTTCTACAATATTTTTGAATATCGAGATCTCGAGACTAATATCAGCGAACGTTGGTTACAAAATCCGTGATTATGGTAGAAATACCATAATGCAAGCGATATAAATTAGCGATAGAGTATAGAAATAGCAGAAATTTTTGGAAGCTAAGCAAATGATATAAGCAAATAATATAACAAGGAAAGCAATGTTCGAATTTTCATGCTGCAAAATTTAAAAAGGTTTTTTAAGCACGATTTTAAAATTGTAGAAACCGATGAAGAACAACTGCAACGATAACATCGTTTAGCAGTGGAAATTTCAAACTAGTCAAAATTCGTGATATTTATTAATATCGAAATGGCGGTAGATTCGGAAGGCGTAGGTTCCAGCAGCAACAATTCAAGCTTATAGGATTTTCCAGTGATAATTTCTCGAACATTGGACTAGATAGCGATAATTCTAGGATCGGAGAATTCGGTAATGGACTCGGACAGTCGTACAATTGGATAATGCTAATTTTGAGATCACGAAGCCTGCATAACCAATCCTAATTCCTCGCAGAATTCAGCAATAATTATCTCAAAAACAAAAATAAAGCACAAAATTAAGTATCGCAAATTTCACAATTGTTTGAACGCATTGTAATTTTCACTAAACTATCACGCGTCACTATCACCTAAGATATAACAATCTCTTAAATTCCAACTTAAAATACTAAAAAAAAAAGCTCCTCTATAGTTCCTATGAGATAATCACAATTCACAGTATAATTTCAGATATGATAGTGAAACACAAAGTGGAGTAACAGCGATGCAAATAATTATTCCAAAGAATCGAAATAAAACGCACAAAGCAAATAACACTGACTTCGCTGCAACAGATGTAAATCTATCGAAGAGCTCTGAAAGGAAATTCTAATTGAATGAAATCCTCTTAAATTCTAATTTAGAGTATTGACAAAGCCTTCCCTATTTCCTAGACACGTCGCGCACATTAAAGTACCGCAATTGGCGACATTAAGTCCGCGAAACGTAATTTCGATCGGCCGTGTTTCAACTCCATTCGCCCCTTTTTGTCGAGGGTTCGCCTTCAACGGCGCCGAACTCACAATAAACAGCGTTTATCTTTATCGTGCGGCTTAGCCGGCGCGCAAAACGGGTCGTGCCACGTAAATTCATTGGACGCATCTGCGAGCCAGTTCTCGGTGTAATTAAGTCCTGCAAATATATCGTCGAATTACGCAAAAACAGTGGTGCCTAATCCGCCAGCGGTTAATCCGCGCGTAGCCTTCTTAATTTACATTCAAGCGACCGTCGATTGCGAAAGTCACGGCATTTCGTATATACGCAGGGCTCGCAAGCCGATCGGTGTGAGACGATCAGCATCGAAAGCGAGACAAATACGGATTTTACAAATTGCTTCTGAAAAAAAAACTCGCCAGCGAAGATGCGAAGGACGGTTTTTACTACGAGAGAATCCACAGATGAACTTAACTGCGAGAGACACGAAAGAGAATCACCAGGGTTCCTTAAAAAGAGTCAGATCGAATGGAAAAATTGTGTCTTCTGTCAAACGTCAACGGAAAAATTTCAATATAAATGTAATTTATGTATTTGTCCGGATTTTGATTTCGCTTTGAGGTCGACGCTTGCGTTTCTCGATTTATTGCAGGTAAAAATTTCGATTGAGAGAAGTCTAACGATAAATTAGTTTTTCAACTATACAACTTCATCCGCGAGGAAAGTTGAACTTACGCTGATTGGCTTCTCAACTTGTCATGTATACATGTAAAGTATTTCCCTTCTTTAATTTTTCCTTCTCTTCTCGTTACAGATACTCGAATGCGTTACATGGACGCAGAGGGAAGTCTGCATGATGGCATGATCGGAAATAATAATTGGGTGCTCGGTGATTTGAGGAGTCTTCATCGTTGTGTGCCAACCTTTCGACGTCCAGGTAATTAAATACATATCTTTCATGCTAGAAAGTATTTCGATACTAAATACAAATTCAGTATTATTTTAATACTAAATGAGGGCAAAATATTATCGTTAGATCGCGGATGTTTGTGCAACTTTTTTGTTTGCACTTCGCTATTGCTTATCTCTGAAAGTTAATATGAAAATAATTTAACACTTCTATCAATGTATTTTAAACAGTAGAACCTATGGCGAGCGTTTCTCTTTGGATACTTGAAGTATTCTTTCTGCGTGCGTTCTATACATTTCTAAAATTTCAAATTTTCTATAAACGCACAAGCATCGACGATCCATGTATTATAATTAATAAATATTGGTAAAAAGATGATTACTTTCTCTAACGAGAAAAATGATCTGCAATCTTCTCATCTTGGAAGATCAAAAATCTGTTTATTCGTTCAATGGTGAAATTTCGTAATAAAATTTCTTCAAATTAATTTTCAAAATCAATTTTTAACTTGCAAGATCTTTTTATTCAAATGGAAATTCTAACTCGTGTATTATCGAAATATAGATAAATTCTAAATATCAGATTTTGGCATAAAATATTACGGGATTGGATGTAACAGGGTTACAATAGCGTCTCGCTCTTGCTCTACAAACGAATTGAATTTTTGTACCTTTTATTCGCGGTTCTCATCCAACACGCACGCACACACGTATCCATGTACGCAGTTTGAATTTGGCACTACACGTTCGGTTCGATCCGGATGAAAACCAACACAAGAGATAATACACGCGCGAATCCTCTTCCCTGCACGCTACAATATAATTTTATTATCTTTTATGTACATCATGCTTTTCACGAATAAAGTATGAAAGAGTAAAAAATGTTCAAAAATATGGAAAAACGAGGAAAAAGCGAGAAGAACAGTAGGATTGACTCGTTAATTAATTACCGTGCTTATGGCCAAATGAACGACAAAATTCGCTCACACGATCCATGCAGAAAGCAATCGTAATTAAGGCTAATCTTCCCCTTCAGGCATAGACGTCGCCGGCATGCGAACGCATTTCTATCCAGAGGGTGGCTGGGGGTGGCTGGTTTGCGCAGCCGGCTTCCTCGCCCTGTTGCTCACTACTGGAATGCAGCTCGCTTTCGGGCTTCTTCACGTTCACGCTGTGCGACGATTCGGCGAGGAACATCTCATGAATCTGGGTACGTTTCCTTACACTTTCTCCCTCGCACGATATTTCCTCCTTCGTGGGCCCGTGACGACCGGAGGAAACTTCAGCCTGATAATTTTCCTCGGTGAAACTTTAGGCTTTCGAACAGCACGTTCTAAATTATGCTTCTTTCTGAAATCCTTTTATTGTTCGCGGCTTATGAATTTCTGCGCGAAGAGGGAGGAAATATTGTTGCGACGCTGATCCTCGGAATTCTTGGGAATCTCGTTTCGTAAATGGGGAGAGCCTGAACTGGGAAAAATAGGTCCGCTGAGAATAGAAATATTTTTCAAAACATGTTCATCTTCTTAACCGATGCTAATTACACGCAGCTTATTTATTGCGACGAAACATAAGTCGAATATATACAGTCGCTCATGAAGGTACTCGAACGCTTATCACAGAATCTTCTTATGGATATATTACGTGCGCGAAACCTTTTGAAATCTTGTTAGCGCTATAATGAAACACGTATGGTGATTGTAATAGTGAAATTTGAAACCAATGCTACCAATAAATATCTTTCAATTTGTACAGAAATTTTCAGATCCGTTTCAAATTTTATCCACGTAACCACGATATCATAATACTTTTAAATGTTCGAATACCTGCGTGAATGAGCGTAGATTAATTCCAAATATGTATATTTAATATTTCATAATAATACGTAAATAATACGTAAAGATGATGCAGAAGTAACTGTATAACTTTGCATTTTGATTTTATGATAATTTCCGATACAATCGATATATGTATATATATTAAAAGCAAAATTACTCTAAAATCGAAATGCAAAGGTATTCTTAGTTACTTCTGCATCATTTTTATCGTTTATTATGGACACCGTAAAAGCAGCGAATGAAAAAATTCGCACAAGTATACTTATGAGCAAAACGTTTCTTGGAAAGTTAGGCAGCTTAGAACGCAGCGGGTAGATGTTTCTTTGAAGCAACTGTGAAAACTCCGATCGTAAGGTTACAAACTCGTGAAAAATTCATACCTGGCGACAAGAGTTAAGTGCTGTCTGCTGTTCCACCGTGGGATTGATTCGATGATTCTTTCGTAATCGCGACGGATCGCATGAAACTTTCATTTCGCTAGAATCGAGTCGAGCTCGGACGTTTTATCGTTCGTTGAAGTTTCTTTGTGGATGTTACAATGTACACATATACATACAGTCTGTTATCAAATTGATTTTCCATACAGTCGATCAATTAATTGCCGCAATAATTCTACGAAATACCGGACACAAGAATGGCTTTTTAATTGAACTTTTCGAGTAGCGTTCGGTTGAAGTAGCGATGAACTTTCTTTTAAGAGTTTTAAATGTGACCAAATGAACCCTGCTCTGATTTTGGAAACAGAACAGATTTGTAACGTTTTAAGAAACAGCCTTCCTCTTCGAAATTAAAACGACAAGTCAACAATTGCATAGCAGCTTTCTTTAAATTCCATTCGAATCTACAATATCTCTGACATTCGTGCGAAAAAGTACACCAAATCAATTACAAGCCTTGCAGAGATACGCTTGTAATATCCATCTTAGTAAAATATCAATCTCGGGTAAAAGAGCGGGCGAGCAATGAGATCGGCTTGCACTGTTGGAATCACAGGCAAAAGGCAGCGACGTAGAAAGTATTAGCAGCCAAAATTGACGACGAAGACTCCATCGACGTCATTCTATTGACCAAAATTGCCCTCACATATTAACATTTTATTGACAATTTCCATTACGTATTAAAGAATAACGTTTGATGAAAAATGACGCAACAGGGTTAGCCTAATCGACCGCAGTAAAAGCGTTCCGCTGCGCTTTCAATTCATCGCAGAACAGAACGAGCCATTCGACGCACCGTATTTCTCGATTTACCGCCCAAGACGTCAGAAAGTATCAGGCATCGGTATTCGTATTGGGCCGCTTTTCCGCTTCCGTTCGCTGAAATCCACGTAACAGTCTCTCGAAACTTGCCTTTCGTTCACCGCGAATGAATTATTTTGTCAAAATGCCGCGCCAACTGAAGCCGGCGTCCCATCGACGGGGATCTCGCCGTTGCTGCAGGGATTTCCAGCACGTCTGGCCGAACACCGCCGAGGAAGGATCCTTTCTTCGGAATATTTCAAACGTAAGAGGCCGTGCTCGGAGCGAAGATCTGGCGAGGATTTATTCCCGCGGAATCGCGCGTTTCTCTGCGCCCAGTTATTTCATAATGACAGCCAACTTGAATTTAAAATAACCCCTCTGTTCTCCTTCTCCTCTTATTCTTTCGCTGGCCGAGGGAAGTCGCGGAGGTAATCAAAGAAGGAAACGCGAGATGAATTTCCTAGTTCGTTTTCGTGGCTCGGTTAGTCTCTATCAAAGGAATTTTTCCTCTTTTTCGGCTGATTGATGAATAGCGTCGAGGATTCTTGCAGATACTTGTAGCAGCATTCGTTGGGGGAAATTTGGAGGGAAGCGGTGGTCGGCCCGTGTAGGCTTTGGCTTGTCTCGCCACGGCTTTGTTTTGCAAATTGTTCGACAAGTTTCTCGAAGAGGGGTGTTTGGAAGGAATTCGATGGACTTGCGGAGATTTGTCACAGCGTTTCGTGTTTATTATAGCAGTACACTGATACGAGGTAAATACTAGGTTGCGATATATGAAATTTTCAATTTTCAATCCATATTCGACCATTCAATCAAAATGTATGATGTCGATATTGCACTTAATATCATGTTAATTTAATAGCAATATTAGATTCACCATAATATTCAAATCTCCAGAGTATATACAATATTGACGTTACACATATTTAATGTAATATTTATTACCCAACAGTACTACGTATAATGTACAATAGTACTGATAAATAGCTCACAATTGAGTGACCACTCTCTCACTCTCTTTCTCTCTCTCTCTCTATAATATACAGGGTGGGGCAGTAACTATTAGTACCTCAGATATCTTCGAAACTATAAGTTTCACAGAAATATTTGCTAAAGTAAATTGCACAGTACGAAGAGCGCTATTCGGTGGCGATAATAGTTTTTTTGCAGGTGGAAGTACTTCGGACATATTTGTAGGTCACATCCATTTTTTTAAATGGATCGGTATGTTTTCGCTTCCGTGTCACGATAGAGGTTCTTGAAACGAGTTCAACGACCTATTACACAAGGCCATTGAAGGTCACAGAAAGTAGAGAAAGGCGATAATACTTACGGTTTTGGTAGTAAATGAAACATACGTTTATAGTAGGTGTTCGAAACGATGACGATCACTGTCAATGCACCTCTGGATTCTTTTTACTATTGATCGACTTGCAAGTCTTACAGCGTCAGAACTTATCGATGCACAGGCTGCAACGATTCGCTGTTGCATATCGCGAGACGTAGTTGCAAAAGAAAGTATTATTACCACCGGACGACTCCCTTCGTACGGTACAATTTTACGTCAGAAAATATTTCTGTGAAACTTATAGTTTCGAAGATATCTGAGGTACTAATAGTTACTGCCCCACCCTGTATATATATATATTACAACTGCACCTAAACCCAAGCACATATTTCGAACATCAAAAAATATTCCTCGTCGATACACGCTGCTGGCCGCTGGTATTATTGCTCGTTACAGTTATTGCAAAAATTCGACAAATTTTAGCGTATTTAGTGTTTTACATCGCGAGGCACGTATGATACGAACGATTCGACAGATTTATAAAATAATGAAAAAGAAAAGCCGTGGGAAGCGTGCAATTCAGGTCCGTACACATGGCCTGCAGTGTATTTTCCAAAATTGTCCCAATCGCGAGCCACGCGTGAAAAATGCAACGTTCGTCGTTACATGGCCGTGTCAAGTCCAGAGGACGTGATCTTCCGCTTAAATCGAGTCATCGCTGCCAGACAGCAGAAAAGTAGTTGGTCTACGTATACGTTAAATAAGAGGTCCGTGTCTGCGTTGAAACAGAAAATACAACGGTTTATACGTTTACGCGTATGTGAAATCGACGTCTGCCTGTTAAATGCTAAGAGTCGTCTCTCTGGCAACCACCTTCGACCGGATACGCCTGTTTGAATTAACACGGCAATACATTGAGCCGTGATATCCCCGTTATCCCTGTGGCGGCCTGTAGCAAGCAGTATCACTGTCGGAAAGGAAAAGGTATTAGAGTGAAAGGTTAAAAGTAACCCTGACAAACTCGAGGCCTACCGAGGGTGAAAGAGGCTTTCCCTTGCGGCGCGACATGAAATACGGAAGTCCCCGATAAGTCGAGGTTTATTTAAAGTCTGTGGAAAAATAATGGCCGCCGAGAGGCTCGCGAGAAAACGATTTGATCGAAGACTGAAGAAGCTCCGTCGACGGGCTGATAGATACTGGCGTTGCGGCGGCGGTGGCCGGGCTTATCGTTGACCTACTCTACTTAGTTATCTAGTATACATCATAGGCGGCGATGTGGTTGAAAAGTTCGATCGATCGATCGGTATATTTACGTGGTTTCCGCGTCCGTGGACTGACGACGGTGTAATTTATGGCGACCAGCAGCGCAAAAATTACGATATTTTCAATACACTGCGCCAGCAGCTAATCTATCGTGACGTCTCTGCCGCCGCGCCAGTCGCCGATCAATCTTCAGAAGGTGTCGCGTAGAAGATATATCGTAACATCTGGCGGCGGTGGGTATTTTATGTTGGCGAGTTTCCGCCTTCTGATCTGTCGATTTGCACACTGGCACTCGTAAATATCTGCACACTTTGCTTGATTTATAGTAACAGTATATGCGAATTTTATCGTACCGTATGAAAGACGAATGGGTAATTGGAAGCAACAGTTACTGCCTTTTTACGCGATCGTCAGACTGCAGCGTTGGATTAATTATTAACGAACGTAGCAGTAATATATTTTATTGTTTACGATACGCACACGCAGACAGTAGACACGGAATAGTAAAATCAGGGTAGAATAAGATTGTGTGTATGAATGATTTAGCGAGAGTGCGAGGCATTAGGGAAAATAATTGCAAACCGTGTTCCTCTTATGAGCAAGCTAAAAATAAATTGTACCTACTACTACTATTAACTACTACTACTACTACACACATTTACTACTTAAATATCAGTGATTCTACCGATATTAGAAGTCTTTCCGTCAGCTTAGACGATCTTTCACAATCTGATTTCTAATTGAAAAATTAAAGAAAAATACAATTAAAGAAAGTAAAGAATCTATCCAGTGATAGAATAGTTCCATGAGATTTGACACTTACAAATAATCGTTACCACAATCAATTTGATCGGATCATAGTACGATCATTGATCAACAATGATTATAAAGAATAAAAATACCGCAGTTTTATTTACTCGTACTCATATAAAATACACGACTACTCAAATTTCTATTCATTTTTATACATCCTAAAGATCCTGTTCAATCGATCGAATTAATTGTCGAAGCGTTAATTTCGTTAGACCAGAGTCGTTGAATTAATTTTGGTAAAACTGGAAGCAGCGTATTAGATCCTCGTTTACGAAATATGTTTTAGTCGACAGATGGGATGCCGACAGGACGACGACAGATAAAATTTAGATGGAGCAAATCGAACTCGGTTTCAGACCGGCTCGCTTCAGGTATCATTTTCTAGTATTTACGACTTCCCTGGCGCTGTACGTACGTGACTTTGAATACTCGTAGTTTGCTTTAATGCAAACCTAACCATCCGTCGTTTAACCACGCGTCCCACACGGAACTACCACTTATTCAAGCCCCTGGAAAGCCATAAATTTTGCGAAAGTCAAATAGCATCGAGCTTCGTGCTGCTCGGACGAATGAACGTTTCATGAACGCTGGCTGTGAATGAACTTTCTATTGAATGTTTCTACGCGTCTGTTTTAATTCGTTTTAATTCGTGGGATTTCGCAACATCAACGCTCTCGATCGATTTATTCAAATCGAAGTTTTATTGAACTTTCAAGCAGTTTGATTCCAATGCTCTTTTTAATTTTACGCATAACCGATAGCTTCCATGTGGTGGAAAGATAAATTTTGGAGGTTCGCGATCTCAAATAACAACCTCCGAATAAAAGCAGAAAGACTACGTCCACAGACAATCTGAAATTAATGACAGAAAAATGAGTTTGAAAGGTCGACGAACGATTCCAAACAGCAAGTTGCAAAAGAATAGATTTCAAGCGGCAATCCCGACGAAAGATCTCAAATTATCGATAGGAAGACAGGCTTGAAACGTTCGCAAATGGTTGCAAACAACAGTCTCTAAAGAAGAGATTACGAACTACAACTTGCAAAAAAAGCTGCGAGACTAATCCCTCCGGAAATTTCTTCCGGGACAAATAATTCCCGGAACGTTCTCGGGCTGCGCAACCTACAAAACTGCCAGAAGAGAGCAAGAAGCGTGTGTCGTAGGGTCTCCGAGAACACGTATCTCGATTCCGCGTCTCTGCAGACGTAGACGAGAAAAGTCTGGCGAGTCGCAGAGCGTCCCGTTTTCGCGGCATTGAGTGGAAAGTTCGACGCGGTATCCGCGTTTCTCGATACCCTTTGGGGAAAGTTTAGAAGATGGAACAAGGAGAACGAAGGAAAAGATTCGCCAGCCTGATGCGCGTTGACATTTTTCAGACTGGCGCCGATTGCTTCTATATTTTAAGCGGCGACCTTTGTGTCTGACGTCGCTGTACAGGTTCAGTTGCTTTTATTTTTCCATGGTTTATTTTTCTCGCGATGCGCTTTTGCCACGCTCGTCGCTCGCGCCAGAGCGCAACTTCGATGACGCTGAACGAGCCACGCGTCGTTGAACGTTGATATAAAATCGGTCTCCATCGGAGTACCACGGTCATTGCTTTCTTAATTAAGTGTTTCGTGGATAATTTTAAACATTTTATTCTTTATAGGGTTCTCTATGCACGTTATTTCTGCATAATCTAATTTGAAATCTAATCTGTCCCATATGTGATCACTTGTCTTTTAATATTAGATATAATAATATTAGATATATCCGCGGTATAATTGTAAGTAGTATCCAAGCTAATATTCGACTCATTTTCACACGCAGAACGATCTCCTGTCGATTATTTAGTGCTGTCTAGTCCTGAATTAGCCATGTTCAAGTATACTTGATAAACTTTCAAACTCGATTTTCTCGTAAACCAAACCTTAAATGAACAAATTTTACTCCAGATTTTGTTCGTATTTTTTCATAAGCAAATAATAGATGCACGACCGTTTTTCGTTTTATATCATTTTATTGAATTTTCTACGATCCATTTCGTTCCACTTCTATCGTTATGATCATAGTTCAATAAAATAATATAAAACGACAAATGTTGCGCGTCCATTACTTCCTTATAAAACGAAAGAAACTTTTCGGACAACCTAATACATGTTACTCGGCCACATTAAACAACATTAAATGTTTGCAGAATATTATATTGCACATATCTCTCGCGATGCTATCTAAACCATCCACATTGTTGGAAATCGTTTAATCCGTGAAATTTATCATATTCTAATTATCCCGAGAAATGTGGGGAGAAAATGTACTGGCAGTCAACGCGTTCAGAAAGAGAACGATCTCGATGGTTACACGTCTAGTCGAGTTGATGGTATATGGTGAGTATATGGTGAGAAATAAGAGAACGCTTTGATGGATATATAGTGCACGGATATTGTGATACAGGTAGTTTAGCGAGGTGTTGGCGCTTTACTTTCGAGGTGGTTGCCTTGAACTTTCTTCCTCGTAAGGGGTGCATTATGGAGTCGTTGAGGTTTATGGGGCTACGTGGTTGCGATGGATGCGATAGTGGATTGCGGCTGTATTTGGGAAATTATTTGCGAATTACAGCGGTCTGTACCACATGCTTCATGTGTATATATTGGGCTGTAAAATAAATTCATCTTGTCTCTCCCGCATATATTACACATATCGTATATCACACGTTACATATCGTTATATTAAATACAACGAATATATACAGGGTGGTTGGTAGCTGGTGGTACAAGCGGAAAGGGGGTGATTCTAGGCGAAAAAAGAAGTCGAAAATATAGAATAAAAATGTTTCGTTCGAGGCTTTGTTTTCGAGAAGATCGACTTTGAATTTTCGCTCGGTACGCGTGCACTTTATCGCGTCTCGTTATAACGAATCACACCCAATGTGACCGAAGTGTTTTCCTACCTATTAACTTACTATCCGACTTTTTTATTCTATATTTTTTTTTATTCTATATTTTCGACTTCTTTTTTCGCGTAGAATCACCCCCTCTCCGCTTGTACCACCGGTTACCAACCACCCTGTATATATAGAGGGAGAGAATATTGAATTGGAATATAAATTCATCCTGTTTCTACGTGCATTACGTACATTGTAAGAAACATAAATGAAAAGAAAGTATGAAGACAGGACGAATTTACGTTACAAGCCAATACAGTATACAAAGGCAACAAAGTAAGCCGACTGCTTTCTAATAGAAGATTTGACGCTTTCTTCTTGTTCATATCAAACGTCGGAAATTAAATTCGCCACAGTAGAAAGGAAACATTTCTTAATCAATGCACGCGTCGTTAGAACTCGCTTGGGCTCGAAAGCGATCCAGCGAGAGCATGAAGCGCGATCTTTTCGGCAATTTTCCTAAGCAGCCGAGTGTTAAATGCTGCTTAAATTGCACGACAGTCAGGAAAAAGGTGAAAAGGCGGGTCACAGAGAAGTAGCGTGATAACCGTGTGGCCAGAAAAGCGAAAGCCTTTCACCACGACAGGCGTGACATTTTCACGATCCTGAAACTGGACGTGCCGAGGCAAACACGCATAAGCATAACGTACGCGTCATGTCCTCGTATCGATCGTCTTTTTCTTCCCTCTTCACGCTACTCTTGGCTCACCTTCGAAGAAACCACGCGGAAGTGAATGGAAGTTCCGCGTTTATAACGCGTAAAAAAATCGCAGACCGCACGTTCTTTGTGAATTTCCTTTTGTACAAAGATGGCCTTGATTTTTCTTCTTTCCTCGCGTTTCTCCTCTTTTTTTTTTTTTTTTTTTTTTAGGAGAGGAAGGGGGCTGTTTTGTCGCGTTGCTAAGGTTGTTTGGCGGGATTTGTTTGTTGTAGGTTTCACTTTCAAAGTAAATTTTATGTGCAAGGAAAGGTTTGTTTAGTTTCTTAATGCGGTGTCTTCTTTCTGTACACTTTCGCACGAACCGACAATTTTCACAACGAGCGTTACAGCGATGAGAATAAATTAATTTTATTTTCTTGCGTGGTTTTCCGAAGAACATAGGGAAAAGCACCTGCATATTTTTAAAGCATAACGGAAATTGTAAAAATTACGAATCTGGAATTTTGTTATTTTTTATTGTTAATTTTTATTCCTACTATTTATATTTTACGTAATTTTTCATTTATAAAGGGATAAAAGCTCGATTATAAAAGATTGAATTATTAATTCCTCTTTTATATGTTTGACAGATTATTTTGTAATATTTCGTATCGGTCTTCCCGTGAACCTCGGAATATAAAATTTGAATTTATTATATCGAACGAGCAACTGTCTTGTAGCTTCTGTAATGTCGATAGCGTCTAATTTGTAATTTCTAATTAAAATTTACGGAAAACTAGAACGTGCGAAAACGTTAAAAATATAGTATAAAATATATAATACACTATTTGTTATAATATTTAGTAGACATAACAACTTTCTGTGCCTGGATTGCATTTTTTCAATTATATTTATAAAAACATGAATTTTCAGAAATATCTGCAATCCAGCTATAACATAACTTCGCTAAAATTTCTTACTCTTCAATAACAAAGATACATAGAATGTCTAATTAATTACAATATTCAATAAACGAAACAAGCTTCTCTGCCTGGATTTCACTTTTTTCAATTACATTCATAAAAACATGAATTTTCACAAATATCTGCAATCCAGCTATAACATAACTTCAATAAATTTTCGTGCTCTTCAATAACAAAGACATATAGAATGTCTAACTAATTACAATATTCAATAAACGAAACAAGCTTCTCTGCCTGGATTCCACTTTTTTCAATTACATTCATAAAAATATGAATTTTCATAAATATCTGCAATCCAGCTATAACATAACTTCGCTAAAATTTCTTACTCTTCAATAACAAAGATACATAGAATGTCTAACTAATTACAATATTCAATAAACGAAACAAGCCTCTCTGCCTGGATTCCACTTTTTTCAATTACATTCATAAAAATATAAATTCGCGTAAATATCTGCAGTCTTTCCATAGCAAAGAAACATAATTCCATTAAAATTTCTTAACATCCGACAACAAAAATCTCACGAATGAAAAGAGTACGATATTCTTTCGATTCTTTCGAAACTGTTTGAAAGACTCGGCTTTTAATTTCAACTTCTGCCCGGTGAAATCAACAGAACCGATGGAGAACGATTTCCAATACGATTTATAAAAATTCCCATTCCTCGTGGCGGATCTTGCGAAACGGGGTCGCCTGTATCGTCGAATCGAAATGGCGCGACACGCTGTCGTAATTCACGCTATGGAGACCTGGTTGCAGTTGGAAGTCGAGGCTGCAGGCTCGTCGCTAGTTTTCATTAAAGTACGACGAACGCGACTCTGTGCTCGCTTTTAAATATCGCGTGCCGATTGTTCGCGCCGCGCCGCGCTTTTGTTGCCCGATAGCTGCGGCTACATTTTTCCACCGATGTTAATGGCGTTTCCCGATCACTTGCCTTCCCCCGCGTGGCCGTACGCGTATCCTTTTTCTCCTCCGATTACGAAAACACGACACGCGACGAATGTCGAGTTTGCTCAACACTTGTCAAGTTTGCGGAAAACTCGTGGCGAAATGAAATCAGCTACGCGCTTCAGTTGTGTGCAAACTACTCTGTTTCTTTTTTGTTAATCCTTCTTCTCGGTTACGCGTGTTTTTTGCGCGGCGGAAAAAAAGTATAAAGCTTGTGCGGTGCACAGCGGGAAAGTGGAATGAGAGAATTTTCCGAGGAGCTGTAGTAAAATGGATTTTTTACATTTTTCTAGGGATTTATAGTCGAGGAAATAACACGGTCCTATTGGTTCGTGCGTAAACCGGTGCATAATTGAATTATTATTGAATTATAGACGTACCAATTACGTATTATTGTCCGAAAACATTGAAACGTACGGATGGCGTAATAAATAATATTATACGCAGCAATTATTGAATTATATATATATACGATTGAATTATTATGGAATTATATTGCTGGCAAATAGTTAAATTATCATCAAATTCTTGTTCAGTTTATAAATAGAAGAAGAACGAAGCTTTTTCAGACTCGTTACAGTTGTTATTCTTGCTTCGTAAGTCTTTGTTGCATAACATTTTCATCGCGTTCTCTAATTGCTTACCTACAGAAATATGGAGGAAAATTTTTATTCCAAACACGTCTTTCGCAACAATGCATCTTTATAGAAACCTGAAACCTAATCTGCCAAATATCGTGCCCTTTGTCTTAATAGAAGAAAATAGATCACACATAATTCAGTAAGATAATATAAAAGAAAAAGCATCGTGCGCCTATTAGCGTTTCCTTGCAAAACGAAAGAGACTTTCCGGACGACCTGATATAATACATTAAGTTTCGTAGTAACATCACGAGACCTCTCTTCACAATTTTCCAATAAATCAGCTCCTTCGCAATTTTCGCTCGTCAGAAAATCACCTCCGCGTATTCGCCGATTTATCTGCCGAATTTACGAATTTCTCTAATTTGCAAATCTCGTAGATTATCGTACAATATTACATATTTTAATTAAATATCGCGGTTTCAAACATTGTCAAGCACTCGCCCTCTTGCTTTTCTCTCGCCCCATAGGTTTTCATTATTGAAAGCTACCTCCAAGCCGAAACTTTACTCACGTGCATCGTCCTCGTTGTGTCTTCTCCGTATTCTCGGAATCTCGTTGCACGAGCAAGAAATTGCAAGTTCAATTCGCTCGACAACTCGGGGAAGAAGACGTCACGCGGATTCGCTACGTTTATTATTTATACATCCCCGTGGTGTTCGTCCTCCGTTCGTCACGGGGTATCCCAGTAGCGACTCGTGACATTCAATTTCCACCACGTCCCCTGGTAAATGAGATTTCCCTCTTCGACCCTTCGATCGGATCCCTCGCAAGCTGTCTTCGTGATCTGGAAACGGCGAGAGCTGGAAAAAAATCGGGCGATTTTATTTTTCAGTTCTGTTTCTTTGGACTTTTCGATTCGACGGTTTTTAATTCGAAGCCCGCACGCTAGCGAAAAAGAATAATTCGCCGGAGTTTTTGTATCGAGATTGCGAAACTTTCTGCAGAGTGACGTTGCGGAGAAAAATGGTTGACAATTGAAAAAGGATTTGGCGGAAATTTTGCGACCTTTTTGGGCGAACAGAGAGTTTGAAGGTTTTAGAAAGTTTCATGGAAAGGGGAAAATGAAGAAATTCTTAAAGGCATATGGAAAAGGCTGATGAAACAAATTTTCTCTAACTCCAATTCTTTCGACTATTGAACTATTTAGCATTTTGAAAATTCAACGTTCGGTCCTCCCGCAGATTGTTCGAGTAAACTAAATGGAACAATTTGTACCTTCCAATATCGTGATATTATTAATATCAAAATCCTTACTAAATCCTGAAGACAATGAAATACTGAAACACTAAATTATATTTTACACCGTTCAAACATCGAAAGTAATATACTAAATTAGCTTGCCAATTTAATCGTAAAAAAACTGCATAAATACTATTTAATAACTATGTACTAACTATTTACTTATTAACTGGTTATTAATTAGTACTATTTTGTAATTACTCATTAATTTAATAAAAATTTAATTCAATAAAAAAATCGCCTAATAAAGCGTCTATATGTTCTGTTTCTACCAACAAGTACGAAATCCAATGTTTTTCTACTGAAATTCGCACAGATCCACAGTTTCGCAGAACAAACAGAGAATATCATGTTCAAAGGAGTAGTTCAAACAAGAGAGCCGAAGAAGCGGAGCGTATGGCTTATTAGAGCGGCTGAAACTCGGCTCTCGAATAAGTTTTCTACCAGCAGCTGGCATCCTTAATGACGTTCTACAGCTGAATGAATATCCTGATCGCGTGAACCGCATATTGAATCTTCGTACGTTGATTAAGGATGCAACGCACGGCGTATCTCTGCCTGCGTATTGAACTGAACGTAAAGCGTCGCGATTCGACGAATGTCGCAACATTTTTTTCCTGTTAAATTATAGCCACTGGGGTTTATAATGGGTGCAGCTGGTTGCGCGACGCATTGTCCATGCTTTGGAAATTAGTCGGCTATTATATTCGGAGGTACACAAACGTAATTAATATGTTAGATCCTTTGCGCGGTTAGCTACACAATCGTTTAATTGTAAAGGACGCACAGGCTGAGTTAATTAATTAATTACTGATACGTAATACAGATATCCCAATGAAGAATTAGAAACTTTAAAAAAGCGCAAAAATTAGGTAGTAGCGAAAGTCGTAACTAGACGGCGGATTCGTTTGCATTTATGCGAAATTTAAAGATGTAAGAAAATACAGAGAACGCGGACGATATATATATATAAAAAATAAAATATATAAAATCCCCGATTTACATTTACATTCGTCGACCGATAAAACGAGTCTCTGTTCGTCGAATCGTTCTCAAAAAATTGCTTTCCTTTCTTACAAATTACTGGGAACGTACAGGTACTGCAGCCAAAATTAATATCGATTTTTATTTCGTTTTCGATTTTATTTGATATGGATCGATTTATTTCGAATTACTGATACCTTAACATCCTTTAAATAAAAAATATATCGACTTACACGTGAATTATTTAGGTAATATATCACACATTTATCGCTAGTTGTACCGTCAAGTTCCATTTTCTCAATGAACTGAATTAACTTCCATTTTCTCTACGACCAGCGAAATATAAATTTTCCTAAAAATCCGCGATCCAGTTACGAACATCTGCCGCACAGACAGTGGTTCCGACGCACTGCGAAACCGTTTGCCATCGAGTGCACGCGTGTCGATAATCGAATGCGAAAGGCCTTTCTGGAGGAATCGATGCACGCGCGTTTCGCGACCCCGATCAACCGCGCGATGCGGAAGAAGCTGCATTGTGCACGAGGAGTTCGCGACGTCGTTGTCGTTTATCGCCTGGCGAATATCGCGTCTGCTAGACGGACAATGGCACCGGGTACGTGGTCTTGCTAAACGAGACACGCCACGAAGATCGGTGAATGCCGTGTACGCCGTTGATCGAGGCTCGTAAGCCGCGCTGACGTTCGTATCTTTATCGCGAGCTAACGCGATAAAGGCAGACGTGAAAGCTGGTTGCCAGCTGGAAGATTGAATTTGCGGAGATCGGGAAGTTTATTGTGAAAATTGCAGGCGAAGGAGAAGGAAGCTTGCGGTGGCTGTTACTTGGCTGATTTGGAGTCGAAGGGCGAGGTTCCAGCGCAGGCAAAGATGGTTTCTGAATGTTTTATCGTGTAGGATATGGTCGTGGGATTTTGTGATTGATGGTTTTCAGCGATGGTGATATCGCAAAAACGTTGAGCTATTGAGAAGCTATTAGGCGATATGGAAGGAATGGAACTTTGAAGCATCGGGAAAGCTACTTGTTGCAGTGGTCGAAGAACACTTTGTTATTCTGTGTTATTGTTGTATCGTTCTACCGAGTGTTAGCGAGTTAGAATATTAAAAGGTAGAAGCATTTAGGCGTGTGTCTCATGGAATATTATTCGTATCGAAACTTTAAGGCATTTGTTGCGTGGCAATATAGCTTCTGATTCTCCGTTATATTGGATAGTGTCAAGAGTCGATTTTATATTATTCGATAGGTTGTAACGATGTCTGAGAATATTTAAAAAATGGAATACTAAATGTCAGGAAAATTACATGTTGTAGATATTCCTTACTTTCTAATTAAGAATTATGCTTACTATTGTGACATTTTTTTTTTTTATCAAATTGTATAAATAATTTTTGTAGTTAAATAGTGTTCTAATTCAGAATCCTTGAGGATTTAGAAACCTAAAATATCTTACAATTACGACTTTTTCTCGGTTAAAGCACTCGATCTTTAATATGATGCGACGTTTGCTATGCAGCTTCTTCCGCGTCTGGCGGTTGATCGAGTTCCCGGACGCGTGTGCTTCATCGATTCCAGCAGAAAGGCCTTTCAGATTCGATTATCAGCGCACACGTACTCGCATACCGTGGGAAACCGTTTGCGAATCGCGGATTCCACGCAGTTACGTGGATAAATTATCGATGTAGACTGCGGTTAAAGTCTACTCGACGGCGAGTTTCGCTGATTGGGCGAACAGGAACCGAATGGATTGAACGCTGATCGAAGCGGATGATGTGATTGATTTCTGGGGTTTGAGATTTCAGGGGCGAGGGATTTTTGCTGATTGTTTAGGCTTGTTTGATTATCTGCTTCGTGGATATAGCGTGGATTGTGGTCTTGTATTGCTTTAGATCGTTAAATGTTCGAGAGACTCTTTAGGCAATTTGTTTTATTGGAATTTAAATGGAATTAAAGATATTAAGTTTAAACATCGTTTAACGAAGAGCAGAATATACGAGAATTTCAGTGGATGATTGGTAAAGGTAATTTCTTTTTTTCTTAATGAATTCAGAGTAAATAATAAGTTAATGCAACGTTCGTATCTGTATTTCCGAATGGTTATCAAAATATTGGAAGTTGAGAAACATCGTATGTAAGTACACAATCATTTCCATTTTCATTCATCGATTAATCAACCCTCTGACTCTCTACCAATCAGCATCTCCAAATAACAATTACCAAATCGTTGAAACAATAGACAGATATTGAACCAAGTTGCTTTTATTCGTCGATGAAACAATCAACTCTGTTTCCTGTTAATCGCCCCAAAATACTGAAATTTCTGGAAAAATAGATACAAAAAGATTCAACCAGTTGTTTCAATCTGTCAATCGAGTCTGTCAACTGTCTATTAATCGAAAGGAAAAATCTCGCAATAATTCCTCGGAATATTAAATCATAACAAAACATTTTTATCAATCAATTTTTTATTAATCAATCACCGGGCAATATAAATCTCGACAACACGAAGAAAATTTATTCGATCGCAGCTCTTCCAATAGCATTACGATTATAAATCAAAATAAAAAATCTTCTAATATTTCCACAAAATATTCTGTCTCTAGTAAATGAATTGATAGTTTCTCTCTTATAACGATACAAATACACAACGAAAACGTATTTTCTCGCAAGATGATGGATCTCTTAACACTCTACCAACCACCAGAGGACGTAAATCTGGAGAATCTTCGAAGAAAATTTATTCGATCGCGGCTCTTCCAATAGCATTACGATTATAAGTCAAAATAAAAAATCTTCTAATATTTCCACAAAATATTCTGTCTCTAGTAAATGAATTGATACTTTCTCTCTTATAACGATACAAATACACAACGAAAACGTATTTTCTCGCAAGATGATGGATCTCTTAACACTCTACCAACCACCAGGGGACGTAAATCTGGAGAATCTTCGAAGAAAATTTATTCGATCATACTTCTTTTACGTATTACCAGCGTCACTGGTTCGATATTGTCCCGAAGAACAGGTCGCATCCACGAAAGTCTTATCGCCTTTGTGATCCTCCCGATGCTTGATACTCGCCGAGTAGCAACGACAGTATATGTATATATAT
This sequence comes from Bombus confusus, assembly GCA_014737475.1. Lineage (NCBI taxonomy): Eukaryota > Metazoa > Arthropoda > Insecta > Hymenoptera > Apidae > Bombus > Bombus confusus. The sequence continues at coordinate 2,422,306 of JACXIV010000040.1, read as the reverse complement.
ATATATATATATATATATATATATATATAACCGACGGCTACGTAAGAAATCCGAAGCTTTGGGGATTTATTTTCAGAGACGTGCAACGATACGCCATTGGCCACGCGTGTAACTCGTATTCACGGGATTCAGGGAATAGACCCAGTTTCCATCACGGTTATACTCTTCCACGTTGGCCAAAATTAGGGAAACCGTATGTTGTATTTGGCGCGTTCTCGTTTGATAAATCGTGTCGCTTGTTGTATCCAGGATTTACGGTAGTTCTGAAATTATTTCGTGTGGTTTCACGGCTGCGGTACGAGGTTAGCTCGAATGTTAATGGGTCGTTGAAGCTTTCTGATATTACAGGGAATTTTGTTAGCTTCGATAACTTTTGCATTGTTAAGTTATCATTCGTTCATACTTATAGTAGTAACGATAGGTTTTCATTTGCGAGTATAATGCGGATTTTTATACATTAATAGAACATTTCTGATTACATAGAGTACAGCTAACAGTAAGAATCGGCGAAACAATTTTCTACTAAGGTTTCGTTTCTTTTCATTACATTCACAAGAATTTGAATTTTCATAAAAATTCCCGGTCGACTTACCGGATACTATGAACTGATCGATACTGCGATTTCGGTAGAGTCAAACAGTTAGCGCCAGGTATTTAACGCTGGATCTATAAATCACGAAGTACTACGTTACTAAATATACTATATTATCGCTCAAAGTTTTTTATTTAAACGTTTCCTTCGTTAACCAGTTCGTTAGGCAGACGAATATAATTTAACGACTATTTCGTCCCAATTACGTTACCAACGCCAGAACTGCTATGTATTTCCATGAAGTGGCAAGGTGGACGAGTAAACAACACGAACGAGGGAAACAGGAAAGGGAGGAGATCGAAAAACTGTGTTTCCAGCTTGCCCTAATAAGAAATTAAAAACTTGCCGGTCGCTCGGTTCCTCGCGCGAGAACTTGTTGTTCGCTGTTGCAAGTTAACAACGTTGTCTAACGTCGTCTATCGATTACGCGCCGCCTCTTGCTACGCTTCTTCCGTTATTACTCGAGCTCTGGAAGTTTCGTTTCTTTACGGCTCCTTTTTCCTCGTTCTCCCTCATTTTTCCTTTTGTATGTGTACATATACAAGGCGACCGAAAAGAGAATTCAGGACTTTGAGGATGCATTATGCAGCTGACTGGTGGTACGACCAAGCGAGATGTGATTCCTCGTAAAAAGAAGAGAGAAAAAAATAGGTCGGAAACGTAGAATAAATTTTTCGCATACGAAGATTCTGAAAATCTACTTGCTATGTTCCAAGTTTAGACCTGACGTTGACCGTTTATGATGTTCTGCCAAGTGTAAAAGGCGTAGCTTAGAAATAACAGGAATATTGACGAGCTAAAATTAATCCGTGTTTTCGAAAAATTACAAAATACAAATAATGCATTATACAGGGACTGTACGACGATCATTCAGCTCAAAAGGTACATTTTTATGTATAAAACAATATGGACATCTCGAGTGGTTTCTACACTGACGAAATTATTTTTAAAAATTAATACATAGTTCTATCCTCGTCTGTAAAATCATTCGAGTCAAATTCAATTAGAGAAACATATTGAACCAATCGACAGAAAGTACGACGATACTTTATGAAAATGGCAAGAAGCAAATAATTACATTGTCCGCGTTTATTAGTCCGAACACACCCGTTGCTCCATCGTTATCCAACATCCGCAGCAATTACGTATAAACTTACTTCTGCCGTGTCATTTGCAAAATAGGAATAATAAAATAGTTGAAACGATTCACCATCTATCTTCATTTCGACTGAGATCCGTGCAAGACCGCGATATCCGCGAAAACTTTCTTCCTCCGTATCGCGAATCCTATCTTCTTTCAGAGCTAAAATGAAAGTTCTAAATTTTTTTCACCACCCTGTATACACATACAAAACAACAAGGCTCCACTGCTCGTCCACTTCCTTTCGCTATATTTACGGCGATCGTTTCAAGCTGCTACGGCGAACGTCGTAAATTATACAAGGCGCGTGTTTCATCGTTGTAAGAAACGTACTTAGCTGGAAAAAATAGTAGGTCGGAGAATAGACCGGTAGCTCGTTAAATATTTGATGGGAGCAAAAGAGCGGAGTCGGTCGTAAATTGAAAATCACACCAGGGCTTTGAAGTTCGCACCGAGCTGGCAGTCCCTTCGTCCGGTGAAATATGAAAATTCCATAAATGGACCTTGCCAGTAGAAAGCTCGTTAATCCGGAAGTCGAGCTAAATCAGGCTTAGTTCGAGACCCGCGAACTCCGCGCTGAATTAATTAGTATTAACGGGGGTTTTCTGTATTTTTCATCCCCTGCCCTCACGACGCTTCTTGTTTGAAAGGCGCTGTGTTCATCACGTGGGTGAAAGCTTCGGCAAATATTTAGATAGAGTAGATAGAGTAGATTCTTACTCAGCGTTTGATTACGATGTTAGGCGTATGATTAAAGACTAGGAGGATTTTCTAATCGGCTTCGACTCTATGATTGCGTCAGACTCTACCAGATAATTTTACTGGATTCGCTTGCTGTTGCATATGACGTTATGAATTTTCAAATGAGCGTATACGGTGATCTTTAATGTGCAATGACATGGAAAAATAGGACGTCTCTCGGAGAATTTAAATACGATCTATCTGTGTTGAATCCTAACTATGGTCGGCAAATTTGTTACGATCGATTGAATTAATTTACAGGGGAGCGGCGTTTGTTCTTGGGAATTATTTAATTTCGATCGCTGTCGGGTAACGTGTATGAAACTTTGCGAGGAAGTTGATGATTCCGTCAGACTCTACTAGATAACTTTCCTAGACTCGCTTGCTGTTGCATATAGCGTTATGAATTTTCAAATGAGCGTATACAGTGATCTTTAACGTGCAATGGCGTGGAAAAATAGGACGTTTCTCTGAGAATTTAAATACGATCTATCCGTGTTGAATCCTAACTATGGTCCGTCAATTACTTACGACCGATTGAATTAATTTACAGCGTTTGTTCTTGGGAATTATTTAATCTCAATCGCTGTCGGGTAACGTGTACGAAACATTGCGAGGAAGTTTCTATTTCTGACGCAATTCACAACGTTAAGATAATACGACTAGAAAATATTTGAGATATTGTTTCAGGAAACACACTTATTCCAGAATAGAATGTCAAATAAAATAAAAAATGGTTTCCTTTCACAACTAAATGGTCAGACAATTCGAGGAAAAAGCATCTTCTTACGTAGACGAACTAATTATTTCGAAACGCAAATAAAATTCAATTAAATAACATAATCATTGTTGGCTAGATAATCACTTTCTTCTTTAATGGTCTATTTAACTAGTTTCCAAGTATAACGTGCGCATTCCCCCCCCCCTATTTATTTTTTAATTAAATTTCGTCGGTGTTTTGCTTGGACGAAATTTCCAACGCTGGAAATTAGTTTGTACAAGTTATTCGAGTAGGGATTAAAAAATTCATTATCGGAGATTTTCTGGCTAACAGGGTGCATTTAGATTTTGCGTTCAAGCTAGAAACAGGGATACGCAGTGTTCAAGAGCTGCTTATAATAAGCACCCGGCTACAGGGATATATAAAATGGATATATAAAATTGTCAGTAGGTAATGGTGCGGTATCAAACGTATATTTATGTATAATAGATACCTGGTAAGCATAAAAATGCTAGGAAAATTTCCTATCACGATATAAGTATTCTTCACTGAACATTGACTGGTTATTTTAAACAAGCTTTCATTTTAGTCACGTGCAAGAAATACTGCGTTAAACGGGACGCACACTTACATTTGCTTTCAAAACTTTTATACTCGAATATTTTTATCGATGTAGCTTATCAATTAAATCTCTCATTTTTAAATAATAGTCTTTTATAAAATATTCATTTACTTATTTTAATTTCTCAAAAAAAGGCGTGTAAACGCAACATCGTTGAAAAACGTAGATTAGGTAACTTGTATATTATTTTGTCACAATAAAATATACGAAAAAAGATACGAATAGAAAAATATACGAAAGAAGTTTACTGCTCTGATCAATAAGACAAGAAAATGAAAAATCCCCGTAATTGAACTGCGATGCGTCGTCGAATCTTTGTGTCTCCAATCTCATACTTTGACAAATTCCACGAGGAATTCCAGTTTTCTCAGAATTCGCCCCGTGAGTTTTTAGAAAATAATATCTCCGTTCTAAAGAAAACGTCGCAAGTGGAAAATAACTGCAGAAGGAATTGCATTATAGATTTCTTCACATCTGTCGTCTATCATATTTTTCGTTGTCCTTCAACTAGATTCCGCGAATCTATCCCCTAGAATTTCATAAAATAATATTTTCATCTTGTGGAAGATATCGTAAACATAAAATGATCACTTCGACAAGTTCTCTCTCGAAGGAAATCCAATCTTCTGTCCTCCGTTATCTAATTTATCGTAATCTTTCGACTTCGCGGCGAGAATTCACTCCCTAAAACTGCAGGATAATTACAGGCAAGTCCTCCGTCGGATAAATTCCACTGCTTTCGACTTTCACTCTGAAAGTTCACAATTGCAAAAGATATCTTCATCTCGTACAGAATATCGCAAGTATTCTAAAATAATTTCCTCGGCCAACTTTCTCTCCGAGGAGTATCGCTCTTCCCCGACTCGTTCATCTTCCTTTATCTTATTTATCGTCATTTTTCAACTGTCCCGTGAGAGTCCAGCCACATCGTAACGAGCCACCCTGTATAACTTCAGACACGCACGAGCTAAAGACGAGAATAATCTGTCGCAAAGCTGGAAGGTTAAAGATTCAAGGGCGGCTATAATGTGCCCGATGACCATTACAATTTTACTATCGCGACGCATAATCCGCAGCGCGCCGCTTTTGAAGGGCAAAAAGGCGGAAGCACCTAGCTTATCCCGACGACCCCTCGAACGTCGACGACGTTCCACGGCTTCCTGTAATTGCCTCGCGTTCTTTAATCGACCATCCATTCCGTTCACCCATTCAAAAAAATCGATGAACCCTTTATCATCGTCGGCAAGCTCTAATATTCAACAAATTTTCCTACTACCTTCCCTCGAGTTTAAGCGAGATAGAAATCGTTCTATTGGAAAAAAAGTATAAGTGTTTCGATGGAGTGTGGGTAAATGGAGCAAGATAAAAATGGCATAAACCTTGTCTCATCGATATAGCGGTGAATATAGAGTGACGTGTAAATTGTTGGCTCAAACGTTCAAAGCACGTGCTAAAGCGCGCGGCTTACAAAATTTGCCGATTTGATCTTCTTACTTATTTTACCTGTTCATTATTTACTTTTCATAATTAAATACTCTGGCCAGTGACAGTGAACGCGATGATCTTATGCAGAAAACTTTTATTTTCGAGGAAATCTATGTACCAAATCTGTGTACTTTGGTTCCTTTATTTAAATTCACAGTTCTAACGTGATTAGAATAAGCTTCGAGTTTCTACGAAAGTATCGATCGATTTGTATTAATAAAACGTGAATGTTACCAAAGTATACGTACAAAGAGGATCAATGGTGACGTGAAATATAAATTGTTTATTCGAAACCTTATTGATGGTACATTAAAATTAAACGCGCCATTCGTCGAGGTGTTAAATAGTTTTAAACATTATTAACATATTACTACCATCAAATTAATTACGAATTTCACGCACACTGACGTTCTTACGAAAGCAACAACAGTACAAGCGAACATCTAAATAAAGATTTCACATTCCAGATATTCTAATGAATATTGTATACGTATTACCATTATACCTGTATTACTATACATATTATCCTTCCAATATTTTACATCTGTTTGCATATTATGCGCGCTCTTACATCCCCGGATTACTGCTAATAATACTCCGCTAACTGTAGCAAAGAATAAAATCACGCTAAATCTGTTTCTAATTCTACGACTAAATAGCATTCTGCCAAAATATTCTACCGAGTCTGCGCATGTTTCTGAGTACCACTGCACGTTACAGACCGGTAGTTCTAGTGTTAAATCTTCAAACTTCCCCTATATCGTTTTCCGGGGCAACGAAACCCTTAAACCTCTAAACCGCAGTGCACAATGCGCGACGAAACTTCCTTCTCCTCGGTTTCTTGGCCACTTCCGGCGCAAATGCATCGAACAGGAGGGACGAGGATCTCCGGTATCGGAAGAAACATGGTCAGTAGCCCGATGAGATCGCGAGGAGCCGCGAAAAGAAGCTTTTCCATCGCCCGACTCGTTACGCCGGCATTCAACAGGATCTGGGTCAAAGATTCTGAAACGACCGGGTGCACCGAGGCGCGGCACGATGTTACGATAATTAAAACAATGCGACTAGAAAGTTGTTGAAATCGTTTTGTGCGCCGGCGACGACAATGGCCGCTCTGAGCCTTGCCAGACTAGAATACGAAGTTTAGGATGAATTTCGAAGAATGGACGAAACGAGATAGAGAATGAGAGAATACAATTATAGCGAATAATGGAATAAAATCACGATGGAAAGTAAGATAAACTTGGAATTATTTATTACTTATTTTATTTATTATTACTCAGTCCGTGCCTTTCGGCGTTGGACGAGCTTCTCGGTTTTACATCTCGTTTGACATATATCGATCTTTGGCGGTATCTCCTTATTATCTCAACTCTTATATCTACCTAATCTCTTATCCATGTCTGTCTCTCTATATAACTACCTCTTTTCTTATATAATCTATTCTGTAGCTTTCTATTCTCTAAACTAGGTAACTTTCGGGCTTTTAGCCTCTTTGCTGTGCTTCCTTATTGCCCCTCCTCCCTGTCTTGTATTGCTCCTCTATTCTCCATAAGATAAAATTGTAACAAGAAAATATAAATTTTAAACGATCTACTTTTATTTCGGCCTGTTCAGTCTAGAGTGGAAATGGATCGGGCTCGCAATTCTTTTCGCGCATCTCTCCCGCGCTTTCTGCAATCTGAAACAGCTGCATTGGTCAGAGATTTATTTAATACGCTTTAACCGTAACGTTGCTTTTATTTTATTGACCTACTTCTTCTTTTTTAATCCGACTGAGAAGCTGTACAAAGGCCAAAAAAAAATAATAAAGGAGAAAAAGGGTGAAAAGAAAGAAAAAGTTTCAATCACGAGCAAGCTATCTTCGATTTATTGTTCGCGATGAGCAGAAAGAATATAGGAAAGTGAACGTTTCGCTTTATTCTCTCAGAAGCAAATTAATCAATGCTGCTCTTTCTACATTTTTCGATTGTATTATTCAGATGTAGAACTAATACTTCGGATAAAACGAAGGATTTCTTTCTTTGAGCTTATCTATTCCACGGCGATGGCGTAAATAATCTCGAGTTCCAAGGTGAATTTTAAAAAATGACGTTTACGGTTGTCATTCATCCCGGCTTTCAAATGATGGACTCGATCGCTATTTTAATTTGTCAATTGTAACTCACTATTGGATTTTTAAACGTCATAAGTGGATGGTGAATATTTCCATGGAAATTCAGATTAATTATTTTACTCGATATTTCATACGTTTCGTGTATTCTCGTAATCAATAATATCGTTGTATCTACGTTGCTATACTTTTATCGAATTCAAGTTTTCATACGAAAGAAAGAAAAATCTATGTCCCGTACAATGAGAGATAAGAGTATACGTACAGTTGGAATACAGGAATATAAAATCCATTATTTCCTATATTATTCGACGTATCTACAGATACTTACATAAATAAAAACATACAGAAATAAAAGTTAATGTCACTTATTAATATAAGTATCTATGAATAATACGCTGTTACATATACTCGAATATTATTTAACAACATAGAAAATTGTTTCTTCTCTAAGTTCTACATTCCAAATATACGAAAACTTGTTGTCACTGTGTGTTAAAGATATAAAGATGTAGAATAAAATACCGAATTCAAGTAGACATAAGATTATAAAACGTTTCTTGATCGTAATAACGGTTTCCAATTGTTATTTTATCCTTACGACACAAAATACCGAAGGGGCAAACGAGGTCGCTTCTAAAAAGAATCCTACGTTGTGGAGGGACGATTTTAGCAATTTCTTTAACGAAATTAATGGATCTCGTGCATCGGACAGCCGGAGATAATGATGGACATTTCGCAGCGAAGAATTAGATGATGGCGATTAAAGGAAAGTAATCTGGTAAATGTATGGCGCCCCTTTTATTTTCCTTTTGCTTTTTCCCTCGTGTTGTTTCGTGTTACGTTATTTTTCTTCGCTCGTTCCAGTTATCCTTCTGTCGGGATCTTTTTGTTCTATTTCTCGCGCGTTATCTTTCTCTGGGGTTTTCTCGATCTTTTAGCGTGTACCTTTTGTTCCTTCTCCTGGCTTTTCACTCGGTTTCTTCCGTGTATATTTCGCGTCCACTGTTGCTTTCTTACCTGTTTTTGCTTTTGTCCCACGATGGGACTTCTTTATGCTTCTTCTGTATGCACACCACTGTTACTGACTTTTCCTTCGGACCTCCTCGTTGCTTCTCGATCAACAATAGCCTTTTTTCGCGAGCTTTCTTTTCCACAGACGGCGTAATTAAATGTTCCTGGAATTTATTCCTAGTTCTACGATGGTGCCTTTAGTGCTTCGAGGAAGATTTCGTGTAATTAAATCGAGTGGAAGATTGGAAATTGTGGGAAATCGTATTTGCTTCGAACGTCTTTCCACTTTAAACATTCGAATTGAAATGTTCGAGTTCCAGCTTTTTGATACGAACCTTTCAATTCGAACACGAAATCTCGAAAAATATTTGAGGTAAAGAACGCGGATACACACTGCTGATGAAAATGATCCAACGTTAATTAGCAAAGGCTAGTTCAATTATGTATTTTATATATGTATTTTTTCTTATATCAACGATACTCTGATAATTTTTACAAGAGATCATCGTTCAAAGTCTTATCATTGAAAGTCAAAGAAAGTTTCAATTGTTTGGAAAAACATTGCATTAACAGGAAATTTCTCGCGAAATGTGCGAATTGCGAAACACAGACTGTCGATATATCGGAATTGGTGTTTGTAAAGAATACCACGGATTACCAATAGTTTACGAAAATTCATAGAGATTCTACGTGCATTCACCGTATACACAGATCTCAGTTATGATCGATACAAGCACACGTTCTTTATTCAATTACATTTAATTCGAACCGCGAACAAGGACACAAAAATAGCAACGTTCTCGACACTCGATCGTATTTCAACTTCAGCCGATGCTGCAGGCTGTCTTCTTTGAGATATACCTTTCCTTACTTTCTGGCGGAACTAAGTAAAAAGCCTGTCATCGAACCTCTGTCTAGCAACGAAACATGTCCAAAGACAGACAAAGTCTCGCGTCCGTTCATGTTACTTTCGTAGCCTCCCGTGCCTATTTTAAGACAACTTTTTCGTCTCTTGCACCGAACTGAGCAATATCGTCTCAACTGAAGTTATCTTTTCTTTCACTTTTTTTTTTTTTTTTTTTAGACATCTTGAAAATCGTATAAATTTTTGTTCTACCATATTCGAAATAAATCCACGGAATGCAATTAATTTATTTAACTGCGATCAGAATACTTGTAAGAGTAAAAATGATCTTTATGTATGAATCGTACAAGTAAAATCATCTTTAAGTACTATTTGACGAATTTTATTTTGGAATATCGGAGACCCGATTTATTCATCATTATTCTACATTAAAATCTACCATGAAATCTAATTTCTTGACCATTACTGCACATCAAAAAAATACCATTAAATTCAATTTCTCCGCCATTAATCTACGTTTAAAAAGTACCATCAGGTTCAATTTCAAGATCGTTATTCTACGTTAAAAACTACCATCGGATCGTTTGGCGTTTTCGCGCTTCCCTTTGAACGTTATTCTGCAAACCATCGAAATCCTCGAACGAAGCTTCCAATTGGGAGAAAGCGAAAAAAAAAGGTTGACGGGTGAAATTGTGGATAATCGATCTCCAAATGAGTATCCAACAAGATGTACGCGATTCCGGGAACTCGATAAACTAATCAAACGAAGCACGCTGGAAAACTCTGAAATAAAATCTTCGCTTGAATCACGGAATATTACCAAGGTTCCGCTAGAAATCAATCACTTTTACGCTCTCTTATCGCCATAAAGTCGGCGAATGTCGGTCGTTATCGGCGCGTGAAACGGTGCTTCTTACTTTGAAAAAGAATCCTTCTCTGGCCACGGCATCGGGTAGGGTAACTCAAAGAGGTCCATCCGAAAGGACCGCACGTTCTCGATGATTGGAAAAACGCCGCTTGGGAAATACTCTTTTCACTTGATCGAGTAACCTTCCGTTTCCCTCGTGTTCCATCCGCGAATCTGAAACTCGCGAGTCGACGATAAACGCGACACGGCGCGTCACCTTCGCCTCGCTAACGGATGACCAAGTACTAAATACCATTAAAAATACTTTTCGCTGATTGATCGTGAAAGTTGTGTCGTGAAAGGCTGAACAAATTTGTTGCTTTGTACGTGGATTTCTTTGTAAATATCGTAAATTGCTGTGTAAATTTATTCGCTTTTTTTTTTTTTTGGTGCAATTATGATTTTACCTGTGGATCGCAAGTTGTTCAACTTATCGTCAAAATACGCTTTATTTAATTATTTTGTTATAATTTATCAATTACTTAATTATAATACGCTGTCGAAGTTTTTATACAACTGGAATAGAAAATTTGTAAAAATATAGGGGGAAAACGCGTGGATTAATTCACTTTTTTCTGAAACAAAATTAAGATTTTATCTATCGATAGAAAAATATTTAACGTATTTTTTGGTCAAAACAGACTTCGTTATCGAGAGATTGCTATCGGTAAATAACGTAGTCTGTCTGAAAAGTTAAACTTAAAACAATAGACTATGGACGATGTTACCATGGAAACTTCATGAAATTGTAATACGGTGAACTTAAGAGAAAAACGCAAAGAATCGTATTAAAAGGAAAAGGGAGAAAATTAGAAAGCAAAAATTAAACGTTCTTTAAAGAAAGAGAAGAACTGCGATGAAAATGTAGATTTTATGAAAAACGTATTGTTAAAGCGCATTGATTAATTAAGAATTTCCAGCAACTTTTATTCGCTGTATTTCAGCCTTCCAGCTGAATTGCATTTATCATCCGAAATTCCCATTTCTAAGGGATCTCTGTCAAAAGAATTTCCCGAAAAAACGAATCGCGCGTATCACGCGCGTGCGACGAAGGAAAGCGTTGCAGCATTTTTCTCTATTCCACGGCTGAATCTTTATTCTGGTTACATCGGCGATGAAACTTTATCGTTAATTGAGTTAGGAAATCAAACTGAACCGGCAAGACGATCAGTCAAGATGATGTATGGCTTCTGTCAAACGAAATCCACGTTTATTCGCCGGTTTTCGTATCGTCCACGAATATGTATTTGCAATATTCAAACGCAGATACCTCAGCTTACAGTAAAGTTACGCGCGATCTTTAATACCTTCGGCAAACTATGGAAAAATCGTGACGAGATTAAAAAGATTTCTCGAATAAATTTTTGTAATGATCCGAGCGACTGTGCGTTGCCAGCAGCGCTTTAATGAATTCGTTTCTATGCATGAATGCATAAAAGAAATATCAAACTGAATGAATAGAAGATTCAAATTGTATTTGTTTAATATGACCGGAATTTTAATTATGCGAATATAAAGTAGGATGCAAATGAGGCTGCTATCGTTTTTTAGAGATGAGATTTGGCATGAAATCGTAATGCAGTCGTCACGGTTTTGGTTGCGCTGATTAAGATCGAATTTACGGCTTCTCGTTGCTTCCAGTTTATGCAAAATCCTTCGATCTGTTCCTTGAAAAATCCCATTACATTTGACGACCAATCGTTACATCTTTTTTTCAAAAATACGATACAAGTGATACGATAAAGCATTAGGTAAAGAACACATGATACGACGAAGTATTCTACATTGACAATAAATTTGCAGTTGCCAATCCAAGAAAAGAGAAAGAATACGAATCGCGCTACATTTGACGATATTCTGATCCCTGCTGTAAGAAACACGAACACGAGGCAGCAAATTTCAAAAAGCAAATATCCTCGAATCGCTTGTCCAGTAAAAACGCGCGCACGAAATCGACTACTTTTCACGGACGCTATAATTTCCAATTGATCGATTAACAATCGTCATGCTGGCCAATCGTCCAACCGAGAAACACGGCCGGCCTCCCATAAACGCTTCAACTTGCCAGCTGCAATCCGCGTCTCCACAGCGCACGAATGCAAATTTCATTCATGACGTATCTGAGCAGCGTTCGGAAACGTCATGCATAAGCTAATCAGTGGAAGCCAGCGAAACTATAACCGCACACGGTGGCTGCGTTGTTCAGCAAGCAAAATTTCCGGCCCGCCGATGTTCCTACGTATATTCGATATTTTATGCGACGCTGCCAGCAACAAGTGTCCTCTCTGTTTAGACATACTCTTTGCTTAGCGAAGACGGGGCGTAAAATCGAACGTTTTCCATGCAAATATTGCGGGCTTCCGCGATGATGATCGATCCCCTTGTGTCGAGCGGAGGGTTGTTTCCGCTGGTAAACAAGCTTCGTTGATTTTGGACGGGCCACTGAGCCTTTGATGGATCGATGGGTTTAAGAACCACCGCCATGGAACGATGGGGATCGGCCACGATGAAGGGGTGAAGAAAGGGTTGAAGAGCGATGGCACGTCGCGCACTGTACACTTGGTCCAATGATAACGCGGTTGCTTGCTTTTTTCTCTGGATATGGAACTTTCAGCGAAGTGGTGCAACGTAAAAATTATTAGAAGGATTATTATTATTATATTAATTAGGAGAATTATTAGGAGGAATCAGGGGGCGTTCATTTTGCCGACAGTTGAAAGTTTAATTGTTCGCTCTGAAGGAGAGAATCGTTTCGGGTTTTTTTTTTTTTTTTTGTCTGTGTATATTGCATTTTTAAGAAACGAGGGTGAGTAGTAAAATATCGAGGAATTTTCTTCTATGTTTTGCGCCTCTCTTCTCAAATAAAATTACTCTCTTCTTGCTTGTATCATCAATCGTGGTACACTTTGTATATTTATGTATGGATCGTGGAATATTTTGTAGAAATTTAGATGAATGAGCGATGAAATACCAAGTTCGAGGGCCAACGAACGCTAATCGTTTGTAGCACTGCAAAGAATAGCTCAGCGATTTAGAAATTCAATTGTTATATCCACTCTAATTACTCTGTGGTATAGGTTTTTCTAATTTAACGAAATATTTTCGACGATATCCGATATTAAGTAGCAAAGTAAAAATCTCCGCGGACGAAGAAGCTGCTTCCTTTATGGCAAGCAGTGTTTCTAATTAAAAGACCAACGACACGACCCATCGCACGTCGACAGAAACTTAAACTTGAAATCGAGCGTATCTAAGATGTTCGCTGGTACTCGACTATCGTGAAACGGTGAAACTGGAAGTTCCGCGAACTAACGGGATTTCTAAAACGACGAAAACGACCGGCACGTTGTGCTAAATTCCGCAAAGAGGAATTCTTCGATCCCATTCGAATATTAATAAAGCTGAGGCGAAATTCGATTCACTGGATAAAAATGTTGCACGGATAAAAGTTCCTAGGAAAGTTAGTTACTGGCGCCTTCAGAGAAACCAGCACGCCTCGTTAACGGCAAATCTATCCACCTTTTGTCTCGTCCACCTTGCCCCAGAAAAACGAGAACAGTGAAACCCATCAGCTTCCAATCAGAAGCATCGCACGACACACAACAAAGCAAGAAATAAAGTAGCAACATCCCGCAAGACACACCACTCGATCTCTCTTTTATCCTCGCACGAGTGCAACCCGCCAGTCGATGTTCATCTATCGTGGATCTTTACTGGAACGTGGAACGAAGTTTTTCCTTGACCCAGCTACGTCCCCGTTCGAGATCAAAGACTTCACCCACGACAACTCTCTGCCTATTCCATCGTCTGCTAAACATTTTCTCTCTCTCTCTCTCTCTCTCTCTCTCTCTCTCGTTCTCTTTCTCTCCCTCGATCCGTACTCCATCCAGACATCGAGAACGAATGGATTAAACGAGGCCGAAGGAACGGGATTCAACCGCCCCTTGCGATTCTCTAGTTTTGTTTCCTTTTTTCTTTTTTTTTTTTTTTTTTTTTTTTTTTTTTTTTTTTTTCTTTTTTCTGCGGCCCAATTTTCATCTCCATTATCGTGAAAACTTCGCAGAAGTCAGATAACGTGCAATTATTGGAGCTTCCGCGATTGCGAAGTGTGCCAACAATTTGGAGAATTTTTTTCCTGTGATAATTGAGGTGGGAAATTTCGACGGACCGTTGGAAATGATAAGTTGGAAGTACGAGAGCTGCTAGCTTGGAAACAATGAAAATTATATTTCTTTTCTATCTTGGCTATCGTCTTTCACTCCTTGGAAATTGCGCGAATTGTTTTCGTACGGATTGTAGATCGTGTAAGTTGCTTTGCTTTCTTCCCCTTAAGCGATACGAATTGAAGGAGTTAAGTGAAAAATGAATTCGTTTGACGATAAAGATAAGAATTATCGCGGATGTTTGCCTGTTCGCTTGAAAGTACGTAAAACTTTCGTTTTTCTTCGAAATCTCTCGAGTATAATGTTTTCTAACGTGATTTATGGCGTTCGAACTACGAATACCGATTTATAGATCGTGCAGGCATCGGATCGAACTGCATGCAATATGAAAATTAATTACCGATGAATTACCGTGGATCGTACGATGCTGTGTTTATGAATAGATTATTCTGCTGGAGAGCCGAAACTTGTATGGAGCTCGTGTATTGTTTGGTGAATTTATTTGGTAAATTCACTTGCGTCCATTTAGCGATAATATTCTCTCGCGTATTATATCGCACGGAAATGCAAACTCTTATGTAAAGAAGTCAATTTTTATCGATCTGTGGAATTCTCTATTGCTTTTTTATTATTTCTAACGCTACGTTGAAAAGTATATCTAATATTATTCGTATAATGGCGATGATAATATCAGATCAGTGCAATTTTGCTATAGATTTGCTATGGGTAAAAGAAATGATATAAATTATGTTTCTTAATAGCCTAAACGTACGCTATACTTTGCATATTTGGCTCGACAATTCGATTTTAAAGTGTCTGAAATTGTGCAAAGCAGGAGGATGTGTTTGTAGCTCTTGTAAGAATTAAAACACAGATTTCCATAGGACATGTACGCGTCGTAAATTTCGTGTTACAAAAGCGTAACGTTTCTTTAATGGGAACGAAATCGGGTGGAATTCCAAATTACTGTAAAATTACAGAGCGATGGTTTCTGTTTAGTAACGAGAATCGAAAGAGCCAGATGTTTCGAAGTAACATCCGCGTATTTCGAGGAAATTTATTGTGGGCAAATTGGACAATTGGAAAATTAACAGATAATCTTTCGTTTAATTCATATCGCGGTAATAATCGAGAAATTGAGAAATCAATCAAATTTAACAAATTCATAATATTAATATATTACATTTGTAATCTTACAATTTCTTGTTTCGATTTTGATTCGTCAGAAAGCAAATCTTACTGCAAACTTAGAAATAATTCAAATAATAATAATGCAAATTTAGAAATAAATAAACGTCTACAACGTATAAAAATTTATCTATGTAACTCGATACTGAAATTAGGTGAGAATCAACGTTAATAAAGCGAGTGTACAAGACCGAAATAAAATCAGTTTAAATCATAAATCTATCTAATTCATAATCTTAATATATTACATTTGTAATCTTACAATTTCTTGTTTCGATTTTGATTCGTCAGAAAGCAAATCTTACTGCAAACTTAGAAATAATTCTTATTTTAAATAAACGTCTACAACGTATAAAAATTTATCCATGCAACTCGATGCTTAAATTAGGTGAAAATCAACGTTAATAAAGCGAGTGTACAAGGCCGAAATAAAATCAGTTTAAATCATAAATCTATCTAATTTATAATCTTAATATATTACATTTGTAATCTTACAATTTCTTGTTTCGATTTTGATTCGTCAGAAAGCAAATCTTACTGCAAACTTAGAAATAATTCTAAATTAAAGTATCTTTAAATAAACGTCTACAACGTATAAAAATTTATCTATGCAACTCGATGCTTAAATTAGGTGAGAATCAACGTTAATAAAGCGAGTATAGAAGGCCGAAATAAAATCAGTTTAAATCATAAATCTATCTAATTCATAATCTTAATATATTACATTTGTAATCTTTCAATTTCTCATTTCGATTTTGATTAAGCGAGTGTGCACGGCCGAAATAAAATCAGTTTAAATCATAAGTCACTCTAGGATAAAATAATATCGATAAAATCAAAAGTCTAACCCAAGACTGTAAATATACTACAAAATAAAATAATTTCGACGAAGCCTAAACTAGGAGCCAAAATCTCTAAATACACCATAAATCACTCGAAAATAGAACGATACCGACAAAGCCTAAAACTGCTACACAGGCGAAATTTCTAAATACACCATAAATCACGTGAGAATAAAATAACGTCGACGAAATCTAATATCTCGGTATTATCAGCAAGCCTTACAAACGCGTCCATGAAACACTTACAAATCGCTACCATCGTAACTTATGGAGCCTTCCACAACAATCATAAATCGCACCAAGATAGAATAATACCGACAGAATCCAAATCTAAGCACCATCGACAACCCTTGGCCCATCGAGGACCGAATTATTTTGCAGGAATCGGTCGAAAAATCCCGAATTTTGTTTCTGTAGATCCAACAAGTGACCATTTTGTCCAACAACGTATCGTGATTAACACTAAACCTACCGACACTTCTTGTATACTTATTGACCGCTCGCGATAGGCAGGACAGACTACAAATTTTTCTTAGAGAAAAAAAACAAACTAGAAATAGATACCGAAGAATATATTGTTTGCGTATTTTATGGAAAGTCATAGATTAGCAAGCGATCTGATAACGTTTAAATATGGTAAAGTTTGTGTAGAAATTCGAAAGCGGTCAATTTGACCGCTGTGGTAGGTTTCGTGTCAAATTAAAAAAAAAAAAGATTGTATTTCACAGAATATCGGTCCTCTGGAAACTACAAAATCCCAGAAACCGTGTTAACTCGTTCGTGGGAGTAACGATAAGCCGAGAAATCGCGAGACAAATACTCTACGTTTATTGCAACGTGATTTTTATGAAGCTTGTTGCATATTTAGATTTTCTCGACTTATGTCGTTATTTAAACGGATACCTCGATTCAATTCTTGTTATAACAGAGGCGAGAAGCCGAAGAAAGAGTAATATTTCATCGATACGAGTGTACTTGATTTTGCGTAAATTCGAGCGATAAAATAGCACCGTGTTAACATCGGTACGGCCGTTAAGAGACTAAAAATGCATCTATAAAATACAAATCACTACCACCGTAGCTTGCAAAACCCTCGCTGGTATGCAAGCTCTGAAATTAAGCTGCTGGCGTATCACGGAGGCCATTTAAGCTGCACCGTCCTATGCGCAGAGCAACGATCCCGCCACGAGACAGATAATTATCCAGGCAGACGAGACCTGGTATCCACGTCATGGACCGCGGATAATTCTCTGCCAACAGTCAGACGGCAATCCGTGCGCGGTTGCCCCGTTCGCGAAAGTTGGCATTGCCGGGATTCGACGTGTCGTCGTTAGAATTTGCGAAACTCGCCCAAGCTGACTGTCTCGTTGTTTTCGTCCCCTCTGAACGACACGTGAAATGCCGAAGGGCTTGTGGCTCGGCCCGAATGCAATCTGGTTAAAGTCGAGGGACGAAGAGGTCGAAACGAGATAATGGCAAGCGACGCTGGACCGTACAGTCGGTTGATAATTCAAGAGCGACGATAATCGGTTGAGAGTGACGCAAAACCTGGATCATGAGGTGATTTAGAGTCTTAGGACGACTCTAATATTCCGTATGACTTCGAACGATGGACGTTGGGTGATTTTAAGGAGTTTAACACTAAACCTACCGACACTTCTTGTACACTTATAGATGACCGCGATAGGCAGGACAGACTACAAATTTTTCTTAGAAAAGAAAGCAAACTAGAAATAAATACATGTTTTATGAAAAGTCGTAGATTAAGAAGCGACATGATAACGTTTAAATGTGGTAAAATTTGCGTAGAAATTTGAAAGCTGTAAATCTGACCGCAGTGGCAGATTTAGTGTTGAGTACGCGCAATTGGAGTAGATACCGCGATGACAAGGTATTTGTTAGTATTGCGTAGTGTTAACGAAACGAATGATTCTTTACGATTATCGTGAAGCAGCTTGGAGCATTTTTTAATGATTCGACGATTAGTCGGCAATTCATTATTTCGACGATGTTTCTGGAAATTTGAGAGATCAAAATTGCAAATAAATTCTTTCGCATTCTTATCGAATTTGAATAAATCTGCGTGGTTGGGTGAATAATTCCTCATTCGTTGTTCGATTTTGAAGTAGCCGTTTGCCGACTATCCTTCGATTATTCTCGATCGAAAGAAAAATGAAAATGCAAAAAAAGAAAAAAACGTAGAATAAAAATGAATAACGCGAATAAATGTAATATATAATAATATGTATAGAAAATAATACATAAAAAAATATATACGCTTCGATATAGCGATAAACGACAGACTAATGGAACGAGGCAAGAACAAGAATCAATTTCTAAGTCGTACAAAGTAGTACAGAATAATAAAACCTCGGTATAAATCCAATACTTCGGTAAGATACACGTTACCTTCGAAGAAGCTTATGTCCGCCACGCTCGTAAAATGAAAGTCTCAGCTGAACTTCCATTTATGTCGTGCAATAAGCCTGTAAGACCCTCGTTAATCTAATCTCGTCAGGCAGAGATACGTTTGAATTAAACGAACGTGTAACTTCACGACGTTTCAAGCTTGTGAAACTTCGTGATTACTAAAACGAACAAAAACATCGTCGAGTCCATTACACAAACCATGGAATCTCGCAAACAGATCTTCTTTCCGATCTGTGAACTACTTTTAATATAAAAATAATCGCTGTAATTGTAGCGAGATTATTGGATATAAAGAATAAGAAAAAACTTATCGATATTTGTTTTTATTTGTTTACAGTGTCCGTTGCGAAATAATCTGTCGCCATACGCGTAAATAGGGAAATGCTAGATTTGATTAATCGTATTACGAAAAAATGTTTCTATCTTTGTTTTGTATACTTGAGATGAGTAGAACTTAAGATCGTAGCATTCTCGAACATCTGAGCTTCGAATGTAACTTTCGAATGCTCGAAATACGAGTCTGATAATTTTGAAATATTCAAGATTCAAATATAGTAACTCTGCAATTCGTGGAATTTGAGTTTCATAATTTTCCGATATGATAATCTCGAATTCTCGACGACTATAACAATCTACATAAAATTCTACGTTGTAAGATTAAAAAAATTTCTTGTACTTCGAAGCGCTACAGTCTAATTTTTAATTTTTCCTCCGCGATGGCAAAATTTCAAGATTCTTTATATTTATCTATCTAAAATTTTTAATATTTACTCACATTTTGAAATTATGATTACAAACCAAATCAGGTTAAATCCATTATTAGAACTGTTAGATTTTATGGTAAAAGGAATTACTATATTTACTAAAATTTGTATCTCTAACAAACCTAAAAAGACAGCTCTTCTTCCGGGAAACTAATTTCCAAACACGATCCATTTGTAACGTCTTTGAAGAAGAAAGGGGAATGTCAGACGTCTAATTCGCGGAAAAGTCTGCTGCCACGAAATTTAAAACGCGCAAGGTAGTTTCGCGGACGAGAGAGCAAGGGGCAAACGAAACGCGAGCATGATCAACGTGAACCAGAGAAAAACCGGCGAATTTCGGTTGGCGGTTGAATATGAGGATAGGAAAAACAGCAACAGGAGCTGGAGAAAGAGTAATGCTTCAAAGTATCCTACAAATTCAGCGGAAATGCGTCCTCAGGGCCGCCGAGAGACTTTCTTTTTTCGGGGGATGAAACTTACGAAAATGAACGTTCGCAGATGCAACCGAGCGGAAAATTTAAAATATGAAACGTCGTTATAGAAGCGATATTTCGAGTGAAGTTTGAAGCAGTGATTTTATGGGGTGATTTTATGAGATGGTTTTCTGGTGGAAGGATGAAACGATATAACAGTTGGAAATGAAGAATTTCCTGTGAGATTTCGTTCGAGGAGAGCAGCGACTTGATATAAAATACAATAGAAGGAATCGTTTAACAAAAATTCCATCGGTTCTAAATGAAATCCGATATTTATTCCGATGTCCAATATCCAAAAATCCGACATTTGTTCCAATATTTGCACGCGCATGAAAGCGCCAAATTTTTTTCGAAACTTTCTATGATCCTACAAATTCTCTAATCCTGTCGTGATTAGCGTAACGACGAAACACTGGTCGGATAAAGTTATAATCTGAGGATTGACAAACAGAAAAATTATATTTTGTTAAACAACCAGAAACAGGCAGCGTACGTGGCCGGACAAAGAGAATGGAAATGCTGCATTGTTCAGTGGCCGGAAATGGCAACCGTATAGGGTCGGACAAGTAGAATAGGAGGCCATACATATTCACGCGAGTAGAACGGAATTATGTATGGCTAAGTAAAAACTACGATACAAACTTATTGCGGTTAAAACGAAAAAGCTCAAAAGGTTACCTACATTGTTATCTGAATATTACGAAACTCTGTTTTTCTATGAAAGACG